>CM065422.1:23395214-23995214 GCA_033060865.1 Dorcus hopei | reverse complement strand
GAAGTTCTTGTGTCTATTTACCACAGGTTGAATCCAACGTCTAAGTTGTTCTATTTTTGGAGTATTCATACACGAAATGCCTTCTTTACATTCTGCAATTGTTCGGTAAATAGTCCTGCGTGATATATTGATGATAGAATGACACAATTGCATTCTATCATCAATCAATACTAACATGCTAATTTGTTATTTATAACTAATATTACATCGGTGAAAATTATTGAGCGAAACTTATGGGACGTATCTTATACGGAAATATTTAGAATTTTTAATAAACATTTAATTTTTTTATGTAACTTCTGTAAACACTGTGAAGATTAATAACGCGTGTTCAATTGGAAAGTTCATCAAATTGGTTTTGATTTTTTAATTAAAGAAGATAAAGCGAAAAGGGAATGACTTCCTAAACTGATTGACGTTTGATGGATGGCAAGTTGTTTAAAGTACAGTAAAACCTCTCTTTAGCGGACACCTACGGTAACAAGCAAACTGTCTGCCTATTAGAGATGACCGCCTAATCCTAAATTAATATAAATAAAAATTAAACAAACTGTCGAAATGTTAACTAATTTTAATTACATATTTTGAAAGTAATCGCTTAGTCCGAAACTCTATAATAAAAATAGTTGTGGGCGTAAAGAAAAACTGGACATTAATGACATTTGTTTCCAACTGAATTTAATTTTTGCAATATCCAGCAAAATTATGAGAAATAAAAACACAAAAGTTAAAATATACAATAAAATCTTTGATCTTTTCAGTCAGTGACTTCGCAAAAATTGGCATGTCACCTTGAAGATGACGTATGGGTATTAACATAGAGGAATAAATCTTGCCTACAAGCAAATGAAATAAAGTTTCTAGAAATCATTGAGGAAATAACTAGACTGATGGCCGATTTCTTCATCGCCTTATCTTGAGGTTAAATTTATCTCTCAGTTAGAATGTGACACATATTATGTGTACGGCCAACTGTACGTCACATTCCAACTGTTAGATAAATTAACCTTATGTTAAATATGGTGAAGAAATCGGCCATGAGTAAGATCCCAAATCCATGCTCGCCTGAGAGAGTGAAAAATCTACTAAACTATATAGAATGCAGCCAATCACGATGGTTTCGACATATAAACAGAATGGACAATGAAAGGCCTGTAAAAATAGTATGGGAATCTAAACGTGGGGGAAAAGTAAAAAAAAGCAGGCCGAGGATGACGTGGATTAATATACATAGAGAATTGTAAAATAACAATTTGAACTGGTACGAAGGAAGACCTCTTTGCAAGAGATCGTAAAGCATGGAAATGCCTAGTTGCGAATATTTAGCGCAGAAATTTATCCCTTCACCTCCGAGGTAGAAGGTTGTTTGAAGTTACGTAGAGTTATTTACGGAAACTGCTCAATAAAAGTTTGCAAAGATGAAGTTTGGATTGAAATAAGAAGTAAGTAAAACGGAGAATCAAAACCTAAATGATTCAAATATTTATATTTTAGATTGATGATAAAATTATTGAGAGCAGAGTATGTTTAATGAACGCTTGTCTCCTACGAATGAAATAAATATTATGCTATTTGAAAAAACATTGACGTTTGACGCTGTATAAAGGCGAGTTAATTTTGACTATCGGTTTACTCCCATGGTAACAATAATTGTGTTCACAATTGGGAGTAAACCGATAGTCAAAATTGGCTTGCCTTTATACAACCTCCCTTAGGCCTGGTTTATCAAACACAAGTTAACTTCAAGTTAAAGTTAACCTCCAGTTAATTACCATAACAACAATTGTCTTCGTGGTAGTTATTATGGGAACAAACTGAAAGATAGAGTTAACTTGTGATTGATAAACCGGGCCTTATGTCCGATTTCTTCCCCGCTTTATCCTAAGGTAAAATTTATCTGTCAGGTAGAATGTAACACACAGTTGGGATACAGCCAATTGTACGTCACATTCCAACTGACAGATAAATTAAACTTAGGATAAGCACAGTGAAGAAATCGACCATTAGGCGGACATCCACGGTAACTAGCTAACTGTGTGCCTATTAGAGATGTATGCCTGATGGAGGGTTTAAAAATTAATGTTAAATAAAAATTAAATAACTGTCGAAATGTTACATAATTTTAATTACATATTTTGAAAGTAAGCGCTTAGTCCGAAACTCTATAGTAGCAGTAGTTGTGGGCGTAAAAAAACTGGTCATTAATGACATTTGTTTCCAATTGAATTTAATTTTTGCAATATGGAATTCCACATATTTATGTGGAACTTAATAATGTTATAACTTATTTGATTTTTCAGCGGCAACACAATAATTTGCATGAACAAAAAAGTTATGTTTTATAACATTTCATAGGTTTCATTTTTGCTACCTATTAGACGAAAATTCACTTGCAGAGTATTTTTCTCGAATGCACTCCAATTTGTGTTTATAGACGTCATTTGCATTTTGCTACGTCTTATACATTCCAGGAAATCATCAAAGGAATCGACATAGTCTTCTTTTCTGATCTAGGGGACCATTCTAAGTCTAAATCGTGTTCAAGGTTTTTGAAATAAACGAAAAAAGTATGCTTGCTTTTTGCAAGAGTTCGTGTAATTTTAAATTCTTGCTATAAATTTAATGAACCTGTCCATTTTGTAGAATTGTTTATCTAAGATAGGACACTAATAGACGTTTATGGGCGCAAGATGTGATGAATTCGGTTGAAGTCTCGGGCAGAATTTGAGCAAACCCGAACGCATCACATCTTGCTTCCGTGAACGGCTGTCAGTGTCCTGCTTAATAGAGGTATTAAGTAGGGACACCGATACCTGATAATTTTGTTACCCAGGTATCCGCTATTGATACCCGGGTGTTACCCAGGTACCTGATAATTATCTGTATATCGGGTAAGTATTGAATAACAATTTGAAAATCTTTCGTAGCAATATCCCAAGTAACTAATGCTGCAAATAAATTATTTCTTCATAGTAAAAAAGACAAGAATAACGCCCCAAACATTTGTTTTATGGTCATCTAAATTTAAATGAAAGTTCTTGGTTATCGGGCACTTACCAAGTATCGGGTAATTACCGGGTATCCGGGTACTTATCGAATAACGGGTATTCATAAAGGGGTACCGGTTCAATTTAAATAAACTGGTACCCGGGTACCAGTCGTCATCCCTAGTATTAATGTCGAACACGCATCTTGGTTTTCGAGAAGGACGTTCGACTGAATCAGCTTTATATAATTTAGTAGAATTTATAAATAAAGAACTTGACAATAATCAAAATGATTTAGGATATGTCAAGGTTACTAAGAAGACCGATATTCAGTACAGGGCGTTTATTCAGGCCAACAATTTTCGATCACATAAAGCAATCATCTTCAAGGGCAGACGACTTAATTAGAACATAGTAGATTTAATGAAAGCATGTAACATGAGTTACAATAAGTCAAAATTTATGTTGTGATAGCCATAAGTTTATAATTAACGTAAAAGGGGACAAAACAAACAAATTAAAAAATAATTAAATCGTCAAAAGACACCGATGTTACAAATTGATTGAGAAACAAAGTGAAATAAGTTCGAATACAATGTAATGGCAGAATACAGATAATGACTGAGAGTCAAAGAACTTGACTGTGGATGTTATGTAACGCGTCTAATTTTTGACCTGTCGCATGTTTTTCACATAGTAAATACAAAATCTATTGAATCTAAGCTCTATAGTACGAAATTGTGTGTGTTTTTTTTATCTGTGGTGCTTGCCCAACGGGGTCCTAAGTCAAAGACTTGTCAGGACCTCAGGAGCGGGAGTGTATTTGAGTGTGTGTAAAGTCTTACATGGCTTTGTTACTTCCAACCTTCTCGCCATTTAAGGGGAAGCAGTGTCGAATTTTATCCCCAACACTGAAGGATGCCTGAAGTCGATACCGACCACCCCCGAGAAAAATTCCGACTGCGGTTCGAACCGACGACCATGCGATTGCAAGGCCGGTCCTCTTACCACTGGACCGTTCAGGCGTTTTAAAATGGATAATATCTTTTCCATCTCAAAGAAAAATATCGGTAGTAGTAGAAGGTGTTCGCTCTCAACAATATAATTTGAATTTGGGAGTTGCTCAGAGGTCAAGGTGAGGAACACTAATATTTTTATTATTCTTCAATTAATTACTGCTACATATAACTACAGGATTAGTTTCTATTTTTGCAGATGATACGGCTACTGTCGTCTCTGCCTCGAATCCTGGACAGCTTCAATCAAAAATAAATTGGGTCAATAATGGAGTTAGGTCTAGGGAACCGTCATCGAACTTACCTTAAAATAACCTGATAAACTCAAATTCGTTATAAAATATAGGTTGTTCCCTATAGGGTTATCGAAGAAACCCTGTATAAAAAAATTCGGGGAAGTAACAACTGTTAATCTGAGAGAGGTGTCCGTCATGGCTGGTTATACTGTATTTGCTTCATTTTTTAAAAATTAAATTCTTCTTTCAGTGAGGTTAATATTAATATTGTTTTTTTGTTTAACGATAGCTTTTGATGTGGAACAGACTTTTTTAATCGAAAGTTACCTAATTCAAGACCTGTTACGAAAAAGCAAAGGTTTCTTAATGAACTTTTCAATTGAACACTTGATATATTTTCTAAATAATATTATTTGGGGAAAGAGACGCCAGAGAAAGTTTGGAAAATAAACATTGATCCGAAGAAACCGCCTTGTTTCGTTTTTTTAAGATGCTTGTATAAAATAAGTCCGAGCTAAATAACAAAAAATAACTAAATTTAGTCCCGAATATCAAGATTCAAAGAGATTTTAATAAAGAAACTTTAGGATTTGTTTAAGAAAACGAAGTGCGGAAGGCTAGATGTTTAATGCCGACATGTTTCGACCTCAGAAAAGGCCATCTTCGGGGCTACTAGACTAAGTTTGGTAGGTTGTGTCACACTATTTACTTTACACTATTTTTAACTTTTTTAATATGTTTGTTTTTGACGTACAATAATTTGTTTATTGTGAAACTGTGACAACCTACCAAACTTAGTCTAGTCGCCCCGAAGATGGCCTTTTCTGAGGTCGAAACATGTCGGCATTAAACATCTAGCCTTCCGCACTTCGTTTTCTTAGTAACCCTAAGACAAATCCTAAAGTTTCTTTATTAAAATTTTTGGTTACTAATATTAATCATAGAGCAACTTACAAAAATTCAAAGAGATAGTTACAGTGCAATAGCAATTCTTCGCACCTAAAGGCCGCTTTACAGTTCGCAATTTTCATTGCCGGTAATAAAAAATTGAGCAATTTTTATTGCAGACCACTTTACAGATGGCAATAAACATCGCTGATGAATCGAGTATCAACTTACTAAAAAAAATCACTATTAAATTTGTTTGTGTTAAAGTAGTAATTTTCAGAAAAAAATAAGTTCTACTTTGTGCATACTTATCGCAAGAAAATCGATCTAATCGTTGTCACATATGCTATTATTATTTTTATGAATTACCAACAAATTCTCCCGAATCGCCGTTGCAATGCAATGATATTTTCTGCAATGCAATGAAAAAATTTCCCTAGCTGATCAAAATAGAAATATTGCGCACGCGTGCAATACAAATCGCTTCGAATTTATTTATTGCCGGCAATGAAAATTGCGTACTGTAAAACGGCCTTAAGAGATGGTGGTAGTTTTTTTAAGGATTGTTACCGATTTTGAATACTTTTCAGCTTTTAATGTTGCTCCATTTTCTAAATCGCATCGCATGTTTCAAAAGAAACTCGATAGTTAACAGAAGCCTACAAACATAAAGAAATAATGTGAAGATGATTGGGTTTCAGGACTATTAAAATACTAATAGATCATTCAGCTGACAGTTTCGGCTTAATTTTAAACATGATTTTAAACCTCCTTCAGTCCCTCTGATCTCTGTGTACACGAATCAAAGCTGACAAACATAAGGTTTAGGTGGTTAACATAATTAAAACTAAATATGGAGAAATTCATCGAGATCACAATAATATAAAACTATTTTATACGAAATCGATTAAAGTATAAATTACGACTCTTTAAAGCAATGTTAAAATGTGGTGCAAAATGACTGTCATTTTGTTCTGTCTGTTTTAATTTTTGCCTAATAGAAATTTTCATTTATATAAATTGGAGGCGAAGTACGAATTAGAGATGTATTTTTAAAAAACAGGTGTATGTAAATGTTAGAGTTTCTTATACTTTTTCATTGTTTGAGAGATTACTTAAAAAGTCGCCCTCGTATCTAGCAATCACATCTGCAGGGAACATAAAAAGGAAAAGTTAATAAAATAATTTTTGTTAAATTAATCTTCATTTTGTGATATAGTGTTATGCTGTGACATGCAAAACTGCAATAATGTTTGATCGTGTCATATTTTTTCTATTAATAAAGAATCTTCGTTGTCGTGTTGTATTAAATTCACTCATGCATTAAAGTTTAGTTCAGTTATTAAAAGGTGAAGAAATCATAGTGTAATGTTATCGATTGCTGCTACTACCTAGGTCTAGGTGGATGGACATTTGCGCTGTTCGGTCGCCATAATACGGAGCGGGCTGCGGATAGATCGATGACCAGCGTGTAGCAGTGCATCCGCAGGAGTCGAACTTTGACCCACCGATTTGGACAAAGCTCTATCCCTGACCTAGAAGCAGCAGGAAGGTCGAAAAGTTTTAAAACTGTTTCGCCTCCTCCCGCACGAACGTTTTCGCAATTACCGATTCTCTTGCTTACTTTTCGAGTGTAATCGTCCGGGAAAAACTTGTTTCTCCAGCAAATTCCCCGTAATTTCACACGCCGTTGGCCTTCTCGATTATTACGCGCAGAATTTTACGAATTCCGCCGCGACAAAAAATCGTAATAACACCGAAAGCGCGAGCGCCCTCGCGTCATACATACGAATTTTCCGTTTTCGTTTTTCACGTCGCCGAATTACGACGCGTTTCGCCTCGGAATCTGGAAAATGAGAAATCAAATGCACGCGTTCTGTGTTCGACTTCGATGTCTGCGGACGACTGGCGGAGATTTGATGAAATCAAATGGAACGAGAGGAGGCTTTCGCTTGGCGAATTTCTCAAGTGAGCCGGATGTCAAATTCAATTCATATTTCTGATTATTTCAATCGTCAGGTGGGTCTGCTTGAAACGTGATAACCTTTTCTGTATTCCTGAATAAGAAACAAGTTGTGATAAATATGATTATTTTCTTCTAAAATGACAGATATGTATATTTTTCTTTATCATCTGTCCAACAAAGAACATGTATTCGTACATGTACCAAAATGCATAAGATGCGTATTTGACGAACTAATTTGAGTGCTCATAATTTTATTTTCACGTTCAAATAGGGGTGCGTTTCATATAAGGCTCGCTAAGCTGGCAAAGTCCGTTGAATCGAAAGTGTTTCAATGGCTCAGATTTGGTTCATTAATGACCATACACACGGTGAGGCATGCCTTTGCGCTTGCTTGAAGAAGCAAGTATGATAGATTCATTTGCATACACACGTTCATTTTTAGAGTACGGTTCAACTCTTCATTTTTAAAGAATACTGCGGATCACGCTATTCTTTCCGTTCTTTCGAAAACAACTTCTTAACGAGTTGATCTTCTTTTTAACATCCTCTGTCACAGCATCTGGAGTAAGTTCTTTCAGTTTCTCCAAAAGAACTATATATGCCTCTTCCCTT
The DNA here is from genome assembly GCA_033060865.1 of Dorcus hopei. Lineage (NCBI taxonomy): Eukaryota > Metazoa > Arthropoda > Insecta > Coleoptera > Lucanidae > Dorcus > Dorcus hopei. The sequence goes on along the minus strand of CM065422.1, from coordinate 23,987,509 downwards.
TTATTTTTGGTCATATACTCCTTAAATTTCACCTTCCACAGACATACATTTTCCCTGTATAATTCTATAAAGTTACTTTTTCTCTTGTAGACATTTTTCATACAAGTAATTATCTTATATTTCCAGTAGGTGTATGTGTATTGCCAGATCACAATAGTGAAAATGAAGGCTTGACGCGCGAGAAGCATACACATGTTCAAACCTGCCTGCGAGCCTTCTCGAAAAATCAAGAATTCCCAGATTGCTTCACATCGCGCCAAAAGCCAGGAACGCTCCATCAGTTCAGCGTATACACATTCGAACTTACCTGCGAGTCTCAAAACGTTCAGTTAGGCGCGAAGGCATGCCTCACCGTGTGTATGCCCATTTACAGTCAAAGTTTCCAACAAAGAAAAACGGTGAACCGTGCCAAATGCATACATTCTTTTTTCCTCACAGACTTTCAGAGACTTCCATAATCTGGTTTCTTTTGGCTCCCTTCGACTGGTTTTCTTCAGTGTTTGGTTTTTCGTCATTTCCGTCGACCCTTTTTTCTTGGTTCCGCTCGTGTTTGGTTTCTTTCAACGCATACTCGACGATTTCCGTCATCGTCTGACTCATCGTCATTCTCTGGATGCGTTTCGCTTACCAATTTGTGTAAGTTTTCTTCAGTTTCAGGATCATGACCACCTTCTGGTAAGCATGACGAAACTAAACCTATAATGTCACAACCAAATACAGCTTAGTAAGGAAAGTGCCTTATTCTTTATTCAGCTATCCATGCCATGGACCTATTTTGGATCTCTTGATTTGTCCTTGCCCTTTCGACGGTACCTTGAGACTGACTGCAACATCACTTGTCATGGATAATTATTAATAATTATTAAGGCCATCTTACAATCGTTTACTAAACGATTAACAAACAAAAATGCAAGGACTTCCAAACATTCAATTAGAAACCATCAGACATACAAATCATCATTTCTGTTATGACTTAAGTCTTTCTGACACGGTATGTAAAGTTTTAAATACGACTTAAGAACTTGCCTTACGCTTTTTTGTATTTTTTTATCAAGCTTGTGCTTTATCCTGTGCTTACCAAGTCCAATGGAGAAATGTGTTTCGTATAAAACGTGAAACGAATAATTGTTTTCGCAAAATGTCTTATGTTAGCTGTCCCGGAGGAGCGGTTTCTAACTCTTCCAACTCAATCTTCTCTATCGAACTTATTCAACCGGTGATGGTTCAAAGGTGTCTTGTTCCTACGTGTTTTTACGAAATATGAAAAAAAAATTAACTCAACAACACTTTTATGAAAACATTTTCAGAATCATAATGTATTCGATAATGTTTCTAAAGCAGATTAAACTTCCCAAATTGCAAAAGAAAGAGAAGTAGCTAACATGAAGACAATTTTGAAATAATAAAAATCGAAATGTAGTAAATGAAGTCACTTTAAACAGAATTAAAATTACAATTTTAATCAAATGTAAACGGTTTGTCTTTTTTCTAATGTGTTCGTAAAATTAACTACCGAAAGCTTATCGTGTTCTTATTTTCTTTTTGAGTTTGACCTGTAGTTTATCTTCTATTCAATTTCAGAGACAGGGGTTAAAAGTTTTTATTTTAATCCGATAGTGGTTCATCCATTTTCACTTGAAATTCTGTCGACGTTCAATACCTACCAGACAATGTAAGACGCTTCTAACCGAATAGAGCGGAAATTGAAGAGGATCCGCACGCCGATTAAAAATTTATAAAACTGAAATTTTGCCGCGATGTCACCTTACGTGAAATAATAAAAGCGGAAACGGCGGAGTGTAAAAGCCGGGTGACGAAGGCGGATCGGATGCTGAAGAAATTTTAATGGAAATGTCCTTCTCACATTGTTTCGCTGCAATAACCTGTGAGCAACATTGTGGCAGGTTAACGAGGAGCTAAATTTTATGAAGCTACAATTTTGCAACACGTATATGAATTACAAGATGGGTAATAACCTTTAACAAACAAATGTTGCTATTTCTAGGGGCTTTTAAAAATGGTCCATATTTTTAATTCTTCCAAAAAAATTAAGCTGCACAAAATTGATTCTAAATTAGTATACCTACTCTATAAATTCGATTCAGTACTGCCGATTTAAAAATTTATAATTGGAGAGATTTATTCAAGAAAAGAAGCGAAAAAGAATTGTTTTCATGTGATACATATATTAATTGGATTGCATAAAATGTAGATTAATCTTAAAATCCTTGGCATGTAATAGAAATGATAAATGGAAGTTACTTATTTATATAACATTCAAGAAAATTATACACTGAAAAATGTAACAAAGAAATAAAGACAGAAACAAAAGTATCTAATTGGTAATTGAAGTAAAATATAATCAAATTTTAAAAGTTCAGTAATAGACTGTTTTGGTGTAGTTCCTATTTTTTCGTAGGTAAATAAGACGACATACAATTGAAATTCACAAGGGTCTAAGTGCCAAAAAATGACACTAATATACTACATAAAATATGTCTAGAACATAAAATAAAATTAAAATCTTTCTTGAAAAAGTTTTATTGAGTAAAGAAAACAAGAATAAATGAACTAAACACATTGTTACACATTTGAAAGAATTGACACATAGATCCCCAAACAGGCGTTGCCTGAAATTTTCTGGAAATGGCACTTAGACCCTTTTGAATTTCCACTCTTCAATTATTGTGGAATTGACTGATAGACAATGACGGAGAGATGAGATTTTAATTACATATGTTGAATTTGATATTTTGTATTTATTAATTGCTCTAAAATATATAAAACGTTATTAAAATGAAGTTATAATAAAAATAGTGGTTATAAAAGTAAAAGCCTAAAAACAGTTTAAGTGAAATAAACAAGGACAAAAGCATTTACAATTTTAAAAAAGTAATAAAACAATAAATTCTTCATTAAAATTATAATGTGTTAATATCAAAGAGTTCTTGTGTAGTGTAACAATTGTACTTTATAAAATTTGCTAAAAACATGAGAAATGTCATTTTATTTCTTATATTAAGACCATGAACTTCGTTTCTTGGAAAATATTTTTTTAATGTAACTCACACTTGCTTGCTTAATCACATATTGAATGATATTGTCAATATTCTTGCTTCCAAATGCACTGGTAAGAATTTTATTATAATTTTCCTCTGCATTTGAGCAAAGTTAAAATGTTGCACTTTATTTTCATTTAATTCATATTTATTTGAGAAGATAAAAGTGGTAGAATACTTTATTCTTTATGAATGTTTCAGCGTATTCTCAAACTCTGAAATTATGATCATTTATAATTAATATACCGAGTGAGCATTTTCAATCCGGGACATAGGAGATAAGCATGACTACTCTTAATAATGACATTTTTAATGACATTAACGCTGAAACACTAACGAATGTGATTAATGGATTTTATAATAGGTTAGGGTACTGTTTGGCGCAAAATGGAGGGTTATTTGAATTTTTACTATAATTTATAAGAAAACGTTCAATTTGTTTTTAATCTTTAGTTTGTAATAAAATTATAATACTTAAATTCAATAATTTTTAATATGATTTTAATCAAATATGTCATTATTAAGGGTAGTCATGATAACTTCCTATGTCCCGGATTGAAAATGCTCACTCGGTATAGACATCACGATATCACATAATTCCCATTTTTGGTCCAACCGATATAATTCTAATAATACGAATAAAATTGCACATTTTGCACATGTCTTTCAGGCATACTTCTCTATGATAAAAAGTTTTAAATTAAGAAAAATAAATGTACAGGGAGTTATACACGGTGTCTCCTAACGTATGGAGGAGATTGAAAGGGAAGATCAAAATAAAGCTTTCTTTCTTAATTCACTTTTGTCCAAAAACAATAACAAGAAAGTTACAGCAGTTTAAATTTTTTATAAATCTTCGGCCACTTGTTGGCTACCGCTGAATTAATACAAAATAATATAATAGTTCTTACGCTTCCAAGGGAACATAGTTGTTGGAAATGCTGTTAGTTTGCTGTTATTTTAATTTTAAAGTACGTATCCATCAAAAAATTAATGGCAAAAGCAGCACGTAAAATCTTTTTAATTAATAAAACTTATTTTACAAAATAAAATTTTATCATGAAATAAACTATAAATGTATCAAAACCAAGACATTCACAATTGTTTTTCATAATTGTTACTATGGGAATAAACTGATAGTTGAAGGAAACTTATGATTGAGAAACCGGGCCTTAAGTAAACCATCTTAACTTTGGCACTTAAAGGAATTAACATTTATTTAAATTTCAACATCAACTTATTTTTCAGTTTTATTTTAATTACTCAGCGGCTCTCAACAATATGAACAACAGTTTTTGGACATTAAGAGAAAAAATTAAATAGCCGTAATGTTATTAATTTCTTATTAATTTTTTTAACTAACTCTTAGATACCCCAAAATTGAGTTTTTAAACGTAATTTATTACTATAGCTAATAACGATGGTTCACTTTTATCTCCCCTAGCAACCCTTTATTTTCCTCCGTACGTCATGGGACATCCTGTATAATACAACATTACTTTACTGTGAATAATTTTATTTATAGCTAATTTTGAAAATGAATGTGCATTGTAGCCGAAATGTAGTGTAGGAAATTATTTAAGAAAACTAACAAATAGGTTTATAGGTTGTATCAAATTCTTTATCGCCTAGACGTGTTAAACAATATAAGTTTTTTTTTTTATCTGAAGAAGCAATTTAATTGATTAATATATAATATATGGGGTGTCAGGGACTGGACTCGAGTTACTTTATTCTCTTAATAAATGCGATTATATGAAGTTAAAATTTCGGAGGATTAGTGTTTACAACATCCATTTGGACTAATTTGAACATAAATTTATCGAAACATATTTAACTTTATTGTTAAGTTGATTTTGTGAAAAAAAAATGATTATTTCTATAAATAAGCTTAAGTTTTGAACGAATAATCACTAACAAAATCGACTTTAGAAATGATCCTGAAAAAATTGAAATTTCTGATTTCATCAAATTATTAAACAATTTTATTCATTTCATGCAACAACTATAAAATTTTAAATCTTTCATGTGGAACAAACATATCCATCCATGTTGCTTAATATTAAATAATAATAATTTTATCTTTTATGTTTTCCTCGAACTGCATGTTACTTTTGCTATCAGGTATTTGTTTCTATCTTGCTAGTTTAGTTACTACCAGTTATTCAATTATAAAAAAATATTATTATAAAATAATGAAAAGTGTGTAAGTGAAATGATCGGAAGTAAAGAAATATTAAATCATATTGTGTATGTACACATAATTATAAAAGCTTTCGTGTCGAATTCCCTTGAAATGTTCTTGCATTTCTGAGAAGCATTTTCAATTAAAATGAAATTAAAATTCATTAACGTGCAAATGATAGTTTAATGCATGTAAGCTTTTTTTTTTCTGAGTGGTTTACACTTCTCATTATGCTAAAGCAAATGTTATTACGTAAAAATTAACTCTTGACATTAAAATAACATGTCATGCGTTTAACCGATTTCGCCGCACGTAAGCAAAACCTGAATACTTGCATTAGGTGTTAGTCACGAATTATTTTACATCTAAATTGTCGACGTACGCAGCTCAGCTTTCACATAGAAAGTCATGTCACACATTATATGGCCTTCATTAATTAGGGGCAATCAAGATTTTCGTGGCGTAATGTATGTCGGGGGAAATTCAAGAAAATTCGCCTGAGGGTCCTAAACAAATAATAAACCAGAAAATTCAACCGGTACAAGCGCTGATAAAATTTAATGGCGATAAATTATTCTTAAAATTGCTTTTAATTAGAATTTTACGAGACCCGCTAGCAAAAACAAACTTCAAAGCGGGCGCCCTGTGTTTCCGAGATAACCGAACTCGCGCCAATAATAAGCAAATAATGAATTTAAGTTTGGCGAACTTGTTGAAAACAGTAATTAGCCCTTCTTAAGAGAGAGAGAGGAGCCGGTCCGCGGAAAATGCAAATTTCCGACGTGACATAATTCGCTAATTTCGGGAGGACCTTGCGACTGAATAAATACCCGTTTAACTTAGACGCTAAAAAGCTGCTCCTTGATGTCACCCTCTCGGTTTCCAGCAAAATAAAGGGCTCGCTTTAATTAAAACTGTACGTGACCTATCAAGGAAAAATTTTAAAAAGAATCTGGTTACACAAAGCTATCTAACTTCCTTTTTTTAATCTTCTTTTACGTTAACGAATTATCAGAAGGAAACAAACTATATTGCTTTTATTTTCTAATCCAAAATCAATTTTTACTTTTGGCTTGCATATTTCATTCTCAACAGAGTGTTTTGTTTTTGCTCTGTCCTAGCTCTGGTTTTCGTCATTTCTTTGATGGTTTTTGATGCATTAAAAATTTGCCTAGAATACGATTTATTTAAACATCAATTTGTTTGCGAAACTACAAGATCAAAACAACTGTCGCAACGTGTAAAAATAGTGACTGCCCCCGGTGGGCGTGAGGGGGCCTCAGGGCCCGGGAAAGCTACCCGCTGACATCTCAACCCGGCGAGTTGACAGCTAATGTGTTATTGATGTGTTCACGCGCACCGAGCGATACAATTACCTAATACAAGCCGGTATCGATTCGACCTTCTGTATTTCTACATCTCTCTTAATTACTAGCGCCTTTTCGATGTAATAAATTATACGAAGGGCTGTAGGAGGCTCTCCGAAAATAACGATCAAGTTTCTTGCTTTATATTGGATTAAAAAAAGTTATGTTGATACACCAATTTGTTATTTATTGAAGACGTGTGTAACCTGACACATCCTTGGCGAAATAGCATGTGGGGAGGTAAAGTTACAATAAGGATTATTATCACAATACTGATATGAATTTGATATTCTACTGAAACTGCGTAAGATCGTCAGGAGTGGAAAAGCAATCTGAGATTGCTCAGTTGGTATTATAGTTCAATTACTTTTGTGATGAATTCACTCATGATGATCGTTTATTTAAATATATTAACACCACTTCAGTCAACGCACTACTTTTGGGTGTTGGGTGTCTATTCCAAGTCCATATGTTGCGTTACTCCTGTAAATATTCTCCACACTAACCATACAAATGGTAATTAAGGTTATGCCGATTGTTTCATTAAAACTTGTAAAACTTGTATATTGTAAAATAACAAGTCTGCTTGCTCGCTAAACTACGTTTACTTCGCTCCTTTATTCTGGCCATACAAAAGAGAGGATATAAGACAAGTGCGTGTGAAAAATGCGCATTCGTTTCCAACTCAAAACGAAACGTACGGTACGTAAGCATGCGACATAATTATATTATATTTCAAGATCAATCGGAAGTAGGTGCAACAAAGACCAATTTTACTTACACATGAACTATGCATCATCTACGTTAAGAATCTTTAGTTTTAGTTTTTTATTAAAAATAAAATTCTTCCTATTTACGTTTAAATGTTTTTCGAAATACTTTCTCATTTTTTTTTTTGTAATCTTAAGTAAAACGAAGTTAATTACAGCAACTGAAATCGATGAAGGGATATAAATCGAAAAATAAACTGCTCGTTTCTATTTTTGTTATATCTCCGGTAAGTTTGGTTTATTCGGAGTCCCGTGGGAAACTGCATTGCGGAAATATCATTTTATTGCAACGATTTTAAGGACTGAAACCTGAAATTACGTGTGGTATTAAGAGGATGCAAGGAATATCCAACTGACGTTGGTACAATTTATCTTCACACTTCAGAGATCAACACTCTCCGATGCATTTCCGCTGGGAGCTTGGGATTTTTCTTTAAATTTAACGCATGCTTCGTTTTATTCTTTAAAAGTTCATAGGTGAAGCTTTACTGTTTAGTTGCTACAGTCTGGAGCAATGGTGTACATAAAATGATCTATTTTCTTTGGATATAGATAAAGATGATTGGTTTGTTTTCAAGAAAAGTCACCCCATGCGTTTTTGTGTGCTTTAATAAAACATCTGCGAAGTAGTTAATTAAGACAACTTGGTTTTTCCTAACGAAAATTTATCTGGAAAGAAATTGATGTGGGTACGATTCGCTCCCGACCTTATTTGTTCTTACACGCTCAACAAATTACCTTAAAAATTGCCTATTGATTCTCGGCTCTTTTCTTTTCTATTTGTCGCCGCCTCCGTCCGGCCCGCACCTCCGACCCTCTCCGCCCCTCCGGAAAAGATGCTCCGATTCGTCACGGCGGCGGAGGCTCCTCTGCAAACACTCTGTTGTTTTTGCACCTGTTTATCAGAGCCGGCGAATGCCTCTTCGCCCGATTCTTCCGGACTTATTAGGTTTGCGAAATTAGTGTGGAAGTTCGGGGAAATTCGATTCTACGGAAGCTCGTTAAACAGCTACTGCTTGGAAACTTTAATTAATTGGTCCTTGTCGATTCGGCGGCGAATAGATAAACAGAGGATATTTTTCTTTGAAAGAGAATTTATTGTCAATGCAAAAAAATGTTAACTATCTAAAATTCAAGACGAAATGTTTTTACCAACTTGAGTGTACTCAAACAAATTAAGATGGAAGAAAAAAATACAAATTTTGGAGATTGTGACAAAGAACCGTATATTTATTATCAGTTTTCCGTTTACTGACCAAAAGAATTTTTTATTTCCCTAACGGTGGTTCATGAAATTCGGATCTTTTTCTTTTTTAAAGTCTACGAACAAGAAAGGTTGAATTCTTTGATTTAGAATCAATTCTTTGATTTAGAATCAACATAAAATTCAAATCAAAGAGTTCATCAGACTTCAAATTAAAGAAATAATAAAAACAAAAAGATACTGTATTATTACTTCTCTTATTACTTATTTATGTGAAGCATTTTTTAAAATGACCTTTTTCTGGGGAACACCTCAGCTTAAATTTGCATAAAACTTTCATTTTACTAAATTCTTCTGCACTCCCCATATTCGTTTTTCTTACCTTAACTGGTTTGTAATTTGCTAAATATAACTACAAGAGTATAATCATCAAATCCCGACTAGCTAATGCCTTAAGTTTACAGAGATGGCGCGCAGACACACAATTGAATACCGTCACTAGATAATAGGTCTGTTCGTAGTGCAGTTCTGACTAGTTTGCAACCGTTGGAAATATGCAGCAATGAACGTTTTGCATCTAACGCAACTGAGCAAATTGATGATTACTTCGATGGGCGACTCGTTCTGACGGTTCCAAACTAGTTACAAACTGCACTACGAACGAACCTAATTACAGTAGCGCAAACAGTCGCCATTTTAGTGCAAAATATTGGCGGGAAATATAAATGCTAATGACCCGTTTCTATAACATTTATCATTATACCGTGATTTTACTTTAACATGAAACATTGCTTAGATTCATGCACAAATCATTTGATCTCGTCGGAGTGAAGTACGCTTGCGCAATAAAGAAAGACTGGCACTTTCGTGTTATGAATAATTACAACAAGTTACATAAAAGAGTTTCGACTTTTGATAATGTAAAACGTGTTAAAATGGGCGTTAATAATTACGCACAATGAGAAAAGAAGCTTTATTATACATGTTGTAACTTACCACAGAAATTCTGAGTATATGCAGGTAAGATTTTAATCTAAAACCGTAATAGTTGAATGCTAAATTAAGTTGTCGAAATTGGACATAAATACTCCACCTTATTCCAACGTAAATAATATCCAGTATGCTCAAATTTTTACAACAATAACGTTAATTGTTCTTACACGAACTCATCCACCATTCACATGTGACAGAACTGTCAAGATTTTAGGTTAAGAAAGCGCCCTGTAAGCAGTGCTTGGCGAAGCACGCCTGAACTGCACTTTTGCGCAAGCCAGATCCTAGGCCAGATAGAACTCGCTTTTCATTTAGAAGGCCATGCATTAAAGCAACGTGTAACAAATTCAGTAAAATTGAAAGACGTATTATATGTGCCGGATCTGCGTAATAACCTTTTATCTGTGTCAAAAGCAACTGAAAATGGTTATACCATTAAATTTCAAAAAAATCAGGCGACAATTAATCGAAAAGACGGTTCTGTTGTCCTCATAGCAACGAAACATGATCAGCTGTACGTTATCGACGAAAATGAACAACACGCAGCACAGGCGAGCGAAAACAGCAATGAAGATTTACGCAAATGGTATCAGAGATATGGGCATCTCAACATCAATGACTTAAAGAAAATGAAAAATGAAGAAATGGTTTGTGGTGAATTTTACATCTAAAACGACTGGAATAAATTGTGAAGTATGCGTTAAATGCAAAATTAATGTTCAACCATTTAAACGATCTGTTAATCGTGAAAAAGGAATATTAGGGTTGATACATTCAGACATTTGTGGACCAATGACCACAGAATCACTTGGTGGTTCTAAATATTTTGTAACTTTCATCGATGACTGTTCGAGATACACAGAAACAATTGTACTCAGAAAACGATCTGATTTTCTCCAAGCATTTAAGGACTACAAACGAAAAGTAGAAAAGCAGACTGGTCAGCAAATCAAAAAGCTTCGCACAGACAACGGCAAGGAGTATATGTCCAAGGAATTCGAGAATTTCCACAAGGAAGAAGGAATCACGCGACAGCTAATGGTTGAGAACACACCGCAGCAAAATGGAGTAGCGGAGCGAGCCAATCGTACTTTGGTAGAGATGGTTACTTCAAGGTAACCTCCCTGATTCACTATGGGCCGAAATGGTAAATACTGCCACGTATCTGAGAAACCGATGTGTAACAAAATGCCTTGATGGTATGACACCAATCGAAGCATGGTCTCAACGAAAACCGTATGTAGGATTTTTTAGGACCATTGGTAGTAAAACAATAGTACTGAACAAGGGTGAAAGAAGAGGGAAGTTCCAACCAAAAGGAGACGAATATGTATTAGTGGGCTATTTGAATGAAGCAAAAGCTTATCGACTTTGGAAACAAGAAACAAAGACTGTAATTAAAGCTCGTGATGTGAAGTTCATGGAAAGAATTGAATCTCTGCCGATATCATCTAAAGTAATTTTTGACATGCTACCAGAAGATTGTCTACAAGAAGAGAATAACTTCAAAAAGGATATTGAGGATGAGTCTACTCCTGAAGAAAAGGACCAAATGAAGTGCGAGTCAAGCCGTGGAAGAGGTCGTCCAAAAATTGAAAGAACTGGAAAACGGGGCAGACCGCGAAAAATCTACATACGCAGCGATAAGCAACAGCCTGACCCTTCTTCAGCATCTCAAATTATGGATCGAGATGATAAGCAAGCATGACTAACCGCCATGAAGAAAGAATTAGACACGCTACAAGAAAACGGAACATGGACCCTAGTACCAAGACCAAATGACAAGAAAATATTAACAAATAGATGCGTTTTCAAGACAAAAAGTAATCAAACAGGCGAAATTGAAAAGTACATAGCCAGATTAGTTGCTCAAGGTCATACGCAAGAATATGGTATCGATTATGAGGAAGCATTTGCACCTGTAGCTAGGTACGAAACAATTCGTATATTATTGGCTGCATCAGTAAATGAAGAGATGTACATACATCAAAGGGATGTTATTTCTGCCTATGTGCAAGGCGAATTACATGATGAAGTATATGTACATGGAGTAGCTTGAGATGTTCGTTGAACGTGGACAAGAAGAAAAAGTCTGCAAACTTTTTAAACCATTATACAGTTTGAAGCAATCTGGTCGAGAATGGTACAAGAAACTAGATAATTATATCACGAAAAATGGTGGTAAACGCACTATAGCTGATCCGTGTGTCTATGTATTTGGGGAAAATGAAGACCGTGTTATCATGATTATTTACGTTGACGATTTGATTTTAGCGTCAAAGAAAATCGAGAATCTGGAAATCGTTAAATCCAAAATGAAATCGGCATTTAAAATGGTGGATCTAGGCCAATTAAGTAACATTCTCGGTATCACAGTACAGCGTGATTGACCAACTTGAAAAATTCGTCTTTCACAGAAGAGATATGTCGAGAAACTAATCGAAAAGTTCAATATGGAACAAGCAAAGACAGTAGCAACTCCAATAGAATCATCTTTGAAGATTACCAAACAAAAGAGCCCATCTGCAGAAGAGGAGAGAAATGAAATGAAGAATCGACCATGCAGAGAATTAGTAGGTGGCCTGATCTATTTAGCAAATGCAACCCGTCCCGACATAGCATTTGCCGCAAGCACACTAAGTCGTTTCTGTTCTGATCCAGGCAATGATCATTGGACAATTGCGAAACGCGTGTTAAGATATCTAAAAGCAACGTCTCATTATGGCATTACTTATGTCAAAAACGGTGAAAATCTCAAAGGATACACTGACTCGGATTGGGCCGGAGATATTGATGATCGCAAATCATGTTCAGGCAATGTTTTAATCTTGTCTGGAGGACCTATCAGTTGGATGTCGAAGAAGCAAGCATCGGTAACATTGTCAACTATGGAAGCCGAGTACGTAGCGCTTTCTGAAGCATCATTTGAAATTATTTATGTTCGACGACTTTTGACTCACATGGGTTTTGCAAATTATGTAAAGTCTCCGATTAGTGTATTTTGTGATAATTTTGTGTCAAAGAACGCTGTATTCCATAAACGCAGCCAACATATAGATATCAGCTTCCATTTTTCCCGCGAATTAGTAGAAAATAAAGATATTGTAATTCATTATTTACAAACAAATTCTATGCCTGCTGATATTCTAACAAAATCGCTAACTAAATGTAAACATAATCGTTGCACTGAAATGTTAGGTTTAAATTAGATTGTTAAACATTTATTTGTATTTAAGTTGTCTTAGAGCACATACCGATAGAAGGGGTGTTAGAAGTAAATCTGAATGTGCTCATTGACACCATGGCTTATGTGATTAGTTTTAATAACATAGTTTGTTTATACATTTTGTCAGTACAGGTGGTTTGCGCATTTTTGTAATGTTATCGCTTGTTGGCTGAATAAACTAAGTATATAAATCCATAAACCCCCAATTTCCGTCATATGTAATGGCGGGCAAGGGCTAAAACCTCACTCCATATGAAGGGGACATTGGCTAAAATAACCTCCAACCAGATACATACGTTCAAACAAAGAAATTGTTGCTTGAGTGAGGAGAAGAAGTGGAAATTGTTGTAAATTAATAGAATGTCTCTTTCACTCTCGTCGTAATATCTAGAGAAGCAAAGTATCTCGACGAGGCCTTGTAAAATTGATGAAGTTGAAACTTATACATCGGAGAAGCAACAAAACCGTTGTGAAACGTATGTACAGTTGTGTTCAAAAAGGTGTTGTACAGCTACGTTTTAAATATCTTTGCTTTTGAGCGGCAATTGGCTTTTCTATTTTTGTGTTCGATAATATTATTATTGCCAGAAACCGTACATGCAACAAAACTTGTACAACAATTTTTTGAACTTACTTGAATGCACATACAAGGTTACACAGTAAAAATTCTGTACAACCCTTTTTTGAACATGACTGTACACTTATTATTATAACAAATAAAAGGCTGTAAACTTGAAGAATTTATATAATAATGATAAAGTTGAATTAAAGTTGATTTTTACCCACCCGACCCTCACAAAACTGACATTAACGTTTCGTCAACATTTTAAATTTGATATATGAGCATCGTACGTAAGAAAGTTGTGAACGAAATGCTCAGTAGAAATATCGTAAGAGAATAAATCAGAAGGCATTCGATAGGTTTTTAGAAAGTTTATTCCCAGGCAATAACCATGAAAGTCCATGAAGCTCAAAATGTTTGCTACCAATTTAGCAATGGACATGAGAAGTAACCTGAAGGATTAAATAAACTTGGGCTTTCTACTATAGACGTCTTCTCCCTCCTTGTAAAAGGACTTGCTCCTATTCTTCTTGTTGATAGTGTTGTTGTCAGTCTCAGTAAATTGTTGGTTTCCTTGCTGCTGCAGTAATAAGAAAAACAGCAGCACTAGTCGTGAAGAAGTCCTTTTATAACGAGGAACAAAACGTCAGTAGTAAAAGAAGACACGCTAGCATGGGAGGTGTATTATTTTAGATTTATCAATGTATCGAAGATATTTGATAATTGATTGTGGTAGAATCAGACCTTGATCTTTCCTTCGTTTAACGGTCAACGCTTAAGATCACTTTAAGATTTTTTAATTAACTCCTCGATTTATTCTGCGCTCCTTCAAAATTCTGTGAATTAGTCTCTCACTTAAAATCTTTTTGTTTCGGAACATCAAAACTAATAACTTCTACAACTTTCCATATTGTTTATTTTTTTATTGTTCGATTTACAAAATTATTTGCAAAAGATAATATTTTAAAATATTTTGCAATATACAGGGTGTTCCTCAAGTTCATACAAAAAAAAATGTGGTATGTTGTATATGCTGTGATCTCATGAATGCATCAAAATTAAAACGAAAATTAAAAAAATAAGTAATTTTTAAGCGTTCCTCTTTGAATGATTTTGCGTGATACTGGAAGTAGAAACGGAAGAGTATAATTTTATCAGAAATATATATAATTACGTAATAATAACCCCCGTTCAGGTTTACCGTGTTTTCATGTCCATTGTGTTTAGTTATCTTGATTGCTTTTATTGTTCCGCATTAATGCGCCGCTGTGAAACATACGCAATACCGCTACTAATTACCCGAAGGGAGCACGCAGATTGACAGGGAATATATTAATTCGCACCCCGCGACACGCTAACGATGTTTGTACGTCCCCGTTTCGACGGCGGTGTTACCGGACGCCATCGATTTTTACATATGCACGTGTCCTTGGGGCCTTGGCTGAATTATTCATTTAACGATGGTACACATAACGAAATTGAATGCGGCCGAAGAAGTGTTTACTTTGTCCGTAATTGGTGGTCGATCGTGAATAATGAGGGCGATTCGAAAAAATAACGACGATCAATTATGGTTGGCAGCTGGCCCCGATACCATATTCTCAAGGTTAACCCCTAGTAGATGCCACGTTACAACCGCGTTTTTCCTTCGCCGATCTCAGCTGTACACCTGATTTTCCCTCGAATTGCCTGCACGCGCGCGTACTCCCAACGAGGAAAGTCCCGGAGCGAGAAAGACGACAAAGGAGACGTAAATAGTACGATTGTAAAATAAACCATATTTGCGCCGAGTGTTCATCGATCTGGATTCTTCCCCCCCACTGTGGAGCATCCTGACGACCCTCCAACCCCCCCTCAAGCTGAATACACTAACCAGTGTTATGCTTTGCTCGCGGGCGAAGGCTTTAGACCGACGCCAACGTCGGGCATAACGACGCTGCAGACTTAAAGGACGGATCTGCATATGTCTGATTTGGGGATCCCCAAAAACAAATATCTTACCGAAGTTCTGTCATGCATTTTTAAAGACGATATATTTATGCATGCCTCAGGAACCAATACTTCTTCTTCGATAGGTAATACCTTGAACGTCATTTTTTTTCTTCTGAATGTTGAAACTTTACCGAGTGATGTATACAGTTTATTCCTTCAACCAATAATATAGTTTTTTTCTTTCGACATCAGAAAATATTCTTTCAGACATTGTAGTATTAAAATTGACTGTCAGTGAAATTGCATTTGACGAAACTGTCGAACGACTGCGAAACGTTAAGTGTTTGTGCACCATTTAGTATCCGTTTAAAAGAGTTTGTGATACAATTTTCATCGGACAAGAACCAGCTTTGATTCTAGATATTATACTTTTATATTTTCGTTGAATGTTAGGATAATATTATTTTATTTATTATGGGGTGGAACACTCTTGCTTTTAATAATAATAGTTCCCTTTTATAGGCCTTAAAGGCCCATAGGGTGTAAGACAGCAAGTCTGCACGGCTAGAACCTAAACTATCAGGCTACCACAACCCTTTTGTCTCATGCTTTTGATTCCTAAATGTGGACTGTAAATAAGAATTGTATACTAATCCACTTACGCGGATGACACCCAGATCCTTTTTTCGTTTCCGGATAATACCACTGTAGATATCATTAACTGTGTTAACCATGAATTAGAGCATATTCGATTATTATCTGAAAATCATAATCTTAATATAAATCTTTCAAAATCTTATGTACCTACTAGTATTTGGTTCGAACGATATCATTGAAACTATTAACCAAGGTACTGCAATCAAAATTGGACGAGAAACGATAGATTTGGCGGACTGTGTCAAGATCCTTGGCCTGTCTCTGGATTGTAAATTACGTTTTAAAAACCATATTAATTTTCTCATTCAATGAGATGATGATTCCTTCTCAGTCCTGAATTGAAACTGCTATTATGTGAATCTCTTATATTGTCACGTTTTAATTTTTGTGACTACGTGTATTGATGCAGTAGATAGATCTCGTATTCAAAGGGTTCAAAACTCTTGCTTAAGACTTATTTATGGTATTCGAAAATATGAACGGATATCTCATACGTTGAAAAGAACTAATTGGTTAAATATGGTTGATAAGCGAATTTTTCATAGCATCTGCACTTTCTATAAAATGATAATTAATAAAACTCCTGCCTATCTTTACTACAAAATAACTTTTCGAACTGGCATTCACAATATTAATATTCGACACAAAAATGTTATCACTATTCCACGATATTTCACTATGTTTTTCCGGCGATCATTTTCTTACAACTGTGCTGTGTTATGGAACTGTTTACCACAGGAACTGAAAAAAATATTATTTTTGTCTTTTAAACGTCAGTAAAGTTATTACAGAAATTAAAGGACGGACATTTGGGTCAATAATTATTTACAATTTAAATATTAAAACACTTATTAGGTAATTGTAAGTGATTCTCTTCACCAAACTAATATATTTCTATATTTTATATTTTTTAAGTTCGGCTCAGATGGTAGATCAGGTGGTTGGTTCGCTTCCAACCTGAATCTGAGCCCTTTGATCTAAAATTTTGGTTTAGTTTGTTGGTATTCTGTACATCTACTGGATCAATAAAATAATGTATTATTATTATTAATTTATTTAAGAATTTAAAGCAAAGAAAAAAGTTACTTCTGTGAAAAGAAGATTCGAGTTTTTTCTTTTTTTGAACATTTGTAATTAACCTACTTTAACTATGAGCAACACACATGGGTTCTCCATATACTTTTAAGATACGTTACTTATAATGAGTGTTCAATTAAAGTTCATGAAGTTGGTTTTGATTTTTTGACGAAAGAAAATAGAATGAAACTAAACCGACTGATGTTCAACGATGACAGTTGCTAAATATTTTAATCTAACGCAGTTCCCAAGTTTTTAATGTCCTTCTGGCATTTTATTGCTCGACAAAAACCTGGACACGGCAATCTGCAGTAAGGTAACTAAATTTCATTTAAAAGAAAGAGCGTACAAAATTTCGACAATTCCGAAAATTATATGTAATGGCGGGCAAGGGCTAAAACCTCACTCCATATAAAGGGGACATTGGCTAAAATAAGCTCCAACCAGATAAACACGTTCAAACAAAGATATTGTTGCTTGAGTGAGGAGAAGAACTGGAAATTGTTGTAGAGTTTTTTCCTTTTTCTGAAAATTTTTAATGAACCTACTTCACTATGAGCAACACACGTAAGTTGTCCATTATATTTTTAAGATACGTTTCTTATAATAAGTGTTCAATTAATTGAAGTTCATCAAGTTGGTTTTAATTTTTTGACGAAAGAAAATAGTTTGATGTATTGAGCACTTGTGAAATATAATTAAACGCAAAAACGGAAACACACTTTTCACAAAATTGTTTATTAAAAACTAGATGTACATTTCGTACGCGATGCGTGCATCGTCAGTAGTATACAAAATATTTACAAAATTTGACACTTGTATCTAAGGGTAAGAGAAAATGAAAGTTGGCCGGACTTTTCTAGGAACGGGTGAAAGGACAGAGGTGAAAGAAAATAGAATGAAACTAAACCGAATGATGACAGTTGCTAAATATTATAATCTAACGCAGTCCCCAAGCTTTTTTAATGTCCTGGCATTTCGTTGGTGACCCTCTCCCACCCGCTCGACAAAAACCTGGACACGGCAATCTGCAATAATCAACGAAGCGTCCCGATAGCAAACCATGGCTCAGGGTGCCAATGCCAATAGACATAGGGCAAGTAGTGTTCTACACATGTTACATCTCTCCCAGCGTCGACGAGGATGCTTTCAAGGATTTTTCATACAACACCACAAGGAAGTAATTATAATGAGCGACTTCAATGCCAAGTCAATAACATGGGGTGAGACTTTGACTATAAACATCTGGACTGCTAGCAGCATATGATTTACAATGTAGCATGATGTCCCTAACATCAACCACGCCATTGTGTTGCCTGACGAGCAATATCGAAACTAGTACTTACTCGTAAAACGATTCTTTTTCATCGGTCTTGTTTTACTATAAGCAATTGCATCATCATTCGCAGCAAAGTAGCGTCTGCAACCTATTCCAGGAAATAGCACAACACTACAACTTGAAAAAAGTAACAAATTTGACGAAAAGTTTACAAAGGTTATATCATCAATTAATTAATCAACTATGATGGATGATGCTACCAACCTATTCTGACAACCAGTGTCAAAATTTCGAACTTTCAAATTGTATTGTGTGGTTCAGGGGTATAAAACGTAACCGAAACCGTTCCTCAGTTCCAGTTGTACTTAAAGCACAAGAGAACCGGTCCAAGGAACCGAATTTACAGTAGTTTTGCATCTCTGATGTAGTTTCCAAAGTCGCCACTTGGCAACTTCATGTCGCTCATGTTGGAGACACATTTTCAAAACCGCTAGCAGTCCAGATGTATATAGTCAAAGGGGTGAGAGTAGGACCGATGTTCGTGGGAACATTTTATGTGAATAGGATCGCCATGGGATCGCTCGCCTATTGGGATCTCATCGTACAGTTGCGGACAGAAAATTTCGGATGTCACTGTCATTGCACTGACGTAAAAGTTAAGAAATTCCTATATGTATACGTCAGATGCGTGACAGTGACATCCGAAATTTTCTGTCCGCAACTGTACAAAGCGTGAGAGACGACTCCACCTTCGTACGCTGGGAAAGTAGACCTATAATAGACTTGAACCTATCTACAGATAAGAGAAGACGAAAGAAGAAGAAGGCTTTGATGACCATACATAACTTTTGAGATACGAGATCTGCTCCCAGTGCGCGAATCAATAGCTGAGGCATCCAATCAGGGATGGATGCTGTGTAAGCTAAGTCTGAAGGTTTTCAAGAACACGTTACGGAAGGAGATTGCAGGCTTGGAAATAACTGGGGTGAAACACTTGCAGACTTAAAAAAAACTAACCCATGCGAGTCATACTGCGATGCCCCGCAAAACAGGCAGAGGGAGTAAGAACCCATGTATTGGTGAAACGACGACATCGTTGCCTTAAGGAATGTGTGTCTCAGGACCGAACGAGAAATAGTAAGATCTCACAAAAAAAACACTGAGATTAAAGGATGAACTGGCCAGTGACAACTGCTAGCTCTCAGAAAACCATTCAGTTTCAGGGAGTGCCGATCAACTATGTCAGCGATAAGTCTTAGGTCTGTAAAATTTCTGAGGCTGAAATGAAGAAGACCTTGAAAACAAGACAGCTGTGTGCACTGGTAACGCTCGACGGTACATACTTAAGTAATAGTCAGTTAGAAATAGAAAATGGGGTCTTATGCTCGCAAAAAAAACTATCAGAAAGACAATATTAAAGGCCAAAAATCAAAAATATACATTGGCTAAGAATATGCGAGAAAGTTGAATATGACATCTGGGGTGAGGGCTACAACATAGCCATGAAACGTCTCAAAATATCATCGAAACCCAGAAAAGTGAAGAGTAAAGTAGAGATAGAAAGACAGTTGTTTTCACAATGCCAAGAAAACAACCATTCTATAGTTGCAGAAGCTGTTATGTTGCCTACCATAAAAGCTTCTACAGGGTTGCCATGTCTAGGGATTTTCCCCGAATCTAGGGATTTTCCCCGAATCTAGGGATTTTTGATATTGCGAAGGGACAAAAAGATCTATTTATAATTTCCCGTAAATCTAGGGACTTTTTCGAAAAGTTTACAAATAAATTTATTTTTACGATTGCTGCAATTTTTTGTCAAAATAAATGTGCTATATTTTAAACATAAGTGATATTTTTTAAATCGGTACTGTCGTCAACTGCCGACTAGTTACGTAAGTATGTACTTATTTTAATTTAATAATTAGAAGAGAAAATATTTTAGAAAAGTAACTGCTATTATTTCATTTTTTTAGGCTAAACATTAAAATAGCTTCAGTTTCTATATCAAACGAAGTTGATAAACCTACAGCTCTATCACCGTATTCTTCCGAAGAAGCATCACATTTACATTTATGTTATAGTCGTCCCAGTTTGGTAGCGGTTTTATGGTCTTGCTATAAAAAAAGCGGCAGAGACACCGCAGTACCGGTCTATTTGAAATTTTTTTTATAAAATCATAAAACCGATACAAAACTTGGACGACTATAATATCATTACGATTATACAATGGGATCGAAAAAAAATTTACTTTGCCATGAAACCCGTTTACGTACTTAGTTACATACATGTTTAAATGCTTGGTCATTACAAACATTTTTTTTCGATCGTATTGTATTAACTCTTGCTTTTGTTTTTGCGTTATGTTGTTATACATATTTAAATATGTACATATTATATTCTTTATAAAGGATGTGTTAATGTTTCATTTTACAGATCTTATCATTTATTTGTAATTAAATAATAATCAGGTGACGGGAAACGTGACTTTTAGGGAAATCTAGGGATTTTCTGGGTTCAAGTCTGGGGATCAAGTAAAATTTTATCTGGCAACCCTGTGGTCAGGTCCAAGTTGTCCATCGACATCGATCAGTGAGTGTAATCGTACAGTTTAAAATGCCAAGCAATAGGGCATATTCTAAAGCGAGCAATTTGGAGATATATCCGAATTTATATAGTAGGTACAACGTTACTGTGGTTAGCTGATTGCGCTAAAGAAGAAAATGTCGAGAATGCTAAAATGAAGTTCGAGAGATACTGTCGAAAAATATTAAAAATTAATGCTGTTCGTTGGCAGAGAAATAGAACAGAGCCGTATTGTAGGTGTCGAGTCGAGTACAGTTTACAAGGTTTGGCACTTTTACCGGGAGAAGGAGACGAGTTGGAAACGAATTTTAGTCTATTGGAAAAACATCGCCCACTGAATACCGACATTTTCGATGTTGTACGATCAAATACCGCCATTGTTGAATACGGAGTAGACTGTAACTGCAACCCACCGGTTTTTGATGTAACTGTACCAAGCCCCGTACAGTTTGCGTTGGGCACATTACATAAAAATTTGGAAAATATAAAGATAGTGGATGAAGAAAAAACATTGCAGAGAATGCGGGATTATATTTAATAACTTCATGAGTATTTGATTAATTTTTTTGAACTATGTTTATTTACAATAATTACTGTTTAGTAATTAGTGTTGCTATATGATGCTTTAGTGGGAAAATCAACAAAATATGCTTCACTTATCGATATACCTAACCTAACAAGGTATGTTTTCATTTGCAAATTTACATAAATTGTGTTTATTTACAAAATTATAGTTGATGAGTACCTATGTTATTGTATGGTGTTCTAAAATGGGAAAATCAACAAAATTTACGTGACTTATCGATAAACCTAACCTAAAATATGTTGATATTATTATAAATTTTTAACTAAACGAGGTATTTAAAATAAAAATACGAGATGTTAATTTTAAAGTTGGTCAGGGAGTCCTTGTAAAGAAATTCCTGAATTTTCATTAGAATCCGGTCACTTTTTATAGCCTGAAGTAATGACTCTGTATCAATCGATAATGTTTCTAAGTAATTAATGTGTCGATTCTGTTCGTATCTGTAGCAACCGTAAGATCTGTAAACCTGTAACTCAGTTATTAAAATATGAAATTTTGAAGTTCTGTGGAAGATATGATTTCTCCTAGGGCCCTAGGATTACTTGTAATCTCTGTAGTATTATCTTATAGACGTACGAGTATAAGAAATCGTATCATACGGAGAACTTCAAAATTCCACCTATTAATAACTGACCAGGCTTACAGATCTTACGGTTGCTACAGATATGAGCAGAATTGCTCGGGTGTTCACTTCTATTCTTTCCAGTAATTAGTATGTCATCTAAGAAACAACAAACGCCTTCAGTTGAGGTAAACAATTGTTCCATAACGCGTTGAAACATTCCCGAAGCGGACGCAATACCGTAATACAACCGTGTATAATAAAATAACCCTTTATGGGCCAGTTGCTCGAATATTTGAACCATGGTTCAACTCTGAACTTGGTTCTATTACCATGGCAACATTTGTAAAGGCATATGTTACCGTAATCATAGAACCAAGTTCAAAGTTGAACGATGTTTGAGCAACTGGCCCTAAGAGTACTGATAGTGGTTAATTCTTTGGAACTGTCGTCTAATAATAATTGCCGATAAGCATCGCTTAAATCAATTTTAGAAAACTGAATTCCCCTTGCAATTTTGAGAATAAGTCTTCAAAGCGCGGCAAAGGATATTTATCAACTTGAATCATCGGGTTTAAAGTGATTTTATAATCTCCACAGATTCTAACGCGACCATTTGGTTTGAAAACTGACACAATCGGTGTACCCCAAGATGAATATTCGATAGGTTTTAAAATGCCTTTGCGCACTAATAAATCCAATTCTTCCTCAACTTTTCATTTCAGAGCGTAAGGTAGAGGTCTTGGTTTACAATATTTTGGTGTTGCATCTTCTTTTAAGCTAATATGCAATCGAAATTTATTGAACGTACCCAAAGAATCGGTAAAAACATCAGGATACCTGCTGCTTACATAATCTGAATCAATATTTTCCTTAATTTCTACTTTATTTAAACTCAATTGAAGTCACGCCCTAATAAAGGTGGACTATTTGTACTTTTTATATAGAATGTTAGTAAACGTTCCATATTTTTGTACATAACATTTATTGCGCATTTTCCTACAGGAGCTATTTTTCCGCCCCCATAATTAAACAAACATAAATCTGTTTTTATTAACGGAGCAGAGTGAAATTTATTATTGTATAGTTGTTCGGATAAAACAGAAACTGCTGCTCCGGAATCAAGTTCAAATAAAAACTTATCGCCATTTAACCGTATATTAACCCTAATGGGTGCGATAATTTGACTTTTTAAAGTAAACATAGGTAAATCAACTTCTAAATAATTACACTGTCCAACAGTCAAAAAAACCCGTCAGGTTTCTCGATTGTTTTTAATGTTTTTGGGGTCGCTGAATACGAATCTGCAAACAGTTTTTTCGGGTCACCTTAGGTTCTCGCTCTAGACACCAATAAAGAAGTCGAAGAAGCAGTATACTGAAGACAAACGAGTTCTTTGTCTTCCAGAGCGAGAACCTAAGATGTACCAAAAAAACTGTTTGCAGATTCGTATTCAGCGATTCCAAAAACATAAAAAACAGTTGAGAAACCCGACAGGTTTTTCTTTTTTTTTGTCTTCTGTTTACTGCTTCATTGACTTCTTTACTGATATCTACAACGAGAACCTGAGGTGACCCGAGAAAACTGTTTGCAGATTCGTATTCAGCGACCCCAAAAGCATTAAAAATAGTCGAGAAACCTGACGGGTTTTTATTTTTTTTAGTTTTTGTTGTACCGTGTTATTAGATTGCTTATAATTTTTACTAGTGCTGGCAAAAACCGGAAAAAATTTAAACCGAATAATCGGTTTCTTTAAAAACCGGTTTCGGATATAATCGGCTATCCAAATAATGGTTGAAACCGATTATTCGATTATCCAAGAAACCGACTATTCGGATATCCAAAAGCCGACTATTCGGATATTTGAAAAACCGTTTATTCGAATATCCAAAAACGACTATTCGGATATCCACAAATACGTTATAATAAAAGCAATTAAGTAAATAAACATGTAACTATGTGTATGTACTTTTTTCTAATAAGTACTGAAGATCTTTAACAAACAAAACCCATTCTGATATCCAATTATTCGAATTTCCAGTTATTCGGATATCTGAATATCCGAATAACCTGTTATTCGAATTTCCGATTATCCAAGAAACTGATAATATCCAAATATCCGGTTATCCGAATAACTGGATATTCGAGTAACTGGTTTTCCGTATAACTGGATACTCGAATAACCGAGTTATCCGGATAACCGGTTTTCGATTTTCTCCAAAACCGCGAATATCCAAAACCGGTTAACCGATTATCCAAAAAATCGATTTCGGTTGCCAGCACTAATTTTTACTTCTACAAACATTTTGCAAGTGTCCTTTTTTCCCGCAAGCGTTACAATTATAATCGCGATATCTACAGGTTGTTTCTGTGTGTTTACCTTTACCGCATACGGAAAAAGTCACATTCTCACCACCACTCCTAGCGCTGTTACTTGTGGTAGGGTTTCTGCGGGGAGAAAAAGTTGCCGGTCCTCCGCGTAGCTGACCTCTGGACTTATTTCCTCGACCCCCGCATTTCTGCCGTGTGTCTATCCGATTTCCCATACGAAATATATCCAATGGTTCGGATTTGATGCGCTGTTGCTGCGTGGTACCACCTTCCCGCACACCATAACCCATTAATGCTGTTTCCGCTGCCATCGCAATTTCCAGGGCTTTTGACAATGTTAAATCTTTTTCCGCTTCAACGAAAAGTCGATCCATGATTTTTCCTGGCTCTAAACCCATAATAAATTTGTCACAAGTTGCCGTCTCTAAAACCCCCCATACACGCTCGAGCATGCTCGGCTCGCAGAAATTACCTCGAACCCAACTTCGAACCGAGCATGCTCGACGGTGCCCACACACGTACGCACCGAACTTAACCAACTTCAGTTCAAAATTTAAAACCGCGAGCCTCATTGCTTGGACGATGAATTTAGAAACTACGATTGCGATTGTGGGTGGCTATTTCTTTAGCCTTTTCTATAAGCACACCATAACTATTCCTTTTTATGTGCTTCTTGCTATATTCTTCGCTTCTTACATCCCATAGGGCCCTCTGTTCTCGGTAAACACTTATGAATGCTGTCCAAAAGTTTTTATTCTCACTGAACGACATTATCCAAAAGAAAAATTACAACAATTGGTGTACACCTCTCACACGACTATCAGAAACTATGGCTAATCACCAACATGCTCGCGAAATCACCATACACGTCCCAACATGTTCGACGCTCAGTACATGTTGGTAGGGATCAGCAAGCCGCACAACGAACACAGCATTCCAACCGCCAACTATGTTCGACGTTCTCACACACCTTCAAGCATGTTCGCCGAGCCAGCTTCCAACTACTTTTACCAACATACTCGCTCAACATGCTCGAGCGTGTATGGGATGTTTAGGAAATTGCCAAATTCACAAAACGTCGATAAGCTTTTGCCCATTCTTGTAAGGATTCTTCGCTTGCCTTTTTGGATGCGTAAAAATGATATCTCTCAGCAAAAACAGGTCGCACCGGTGTATAATGTTTATTTAATCAATTAATTAATTAATTGATTAATTAATTCATCATACCCAGTTTTCCGGATAATTCGGTACTGTTAGATTACTCAAAAGTTTTCAACCCATTTAATAAAATTGCTTTTTTCAAATTATTTTCTGTTATATTTATTTGCGATGTAATATTGCTGTAATCGTTTATTGTGAATACCCCAACTATGTTCTGGGTTAAATTCATTTAAAATGCCCAACACTTTTCCACTACTTGCGCCTGCTTCTGCCATCTTGCCTTTTCTTTTATGCACGTGCTCTTACAATTCCTTACAGCCTTACATGGTGGGTGTAGATAATCCTCGTCGCCACTGTAATGTCTTCTTGTACATGGAGGAGGAGTACAACACAAGAATACTTGATTTGTAAAATAAATTAAATGCTTTATTTCCTACAATACTACTGGCGCATGACAACAAAACTTAAAACTCGTTTTCCCCCTACAATATTAATTTAGCGCGTGCACCTTAATTAACGTACTTAACACAAATTCTAATCGTACATCACAGCTATGATTTTTATGTATATTTGATTTAAATTTTGCCAATTTTATTCTAACTATTCAAAAAATTATTTTTCTAGAAGCTATTTGTTTGTTTATTATTATTTAACAATTTCATACCCTGAAAACATTGTTGACATGACTAGATCATAATAATAATAATAACAGCGTTTATTTAAAAATTACTGTTTTTATGGGAAGAGTATAGGTTTGAAAGGTGTCACAGGTAAGTGTGCATGAGAAATTCTAGAAATTTTATTTCCGATGAGTCTTACATCGTTGATTGGTTTTAGGCAACGTTTTCCACATCTTATTAAAGGTGATTTGAGCTTGTATGTGCTTTATTTTTTGTTTTGAAACACATCAGTGATATTTTTGTACTATTAAGTTCCATATTATTTCATTATTCACTTTTTTTTACTTTGTGTACTATGCTTTGAAATATTTTTTGTTAACTAATAGTATGTTGTAGTCATCCATAAACATCACCAGGCCCTCACTAATACTTCTTTGGAGATTATTAATATATAAAAAAAAAAACTGAGTAGGTCCTAGTATGTATCTCTGCGGCATACCTTGCGTAGTAATTTTATTCAGAGGATTCTGAAGCCACAGATAAAAAAAAATATTAAAAAAAATGGCTATCGATGTGTCCCCGTTATTTAACGTCTTATAAGTATTATCTAGAAAGTTGAAAATGGCATTATTAGTAGGTATCTTTATCTAAATAAAGTTTAAATAAAATAATAATAAATAAAAAATAAATAAATAAACTATGTTTACATTTCTTCACTTGAAAGGGTGCAACGTAAGTTCCTAAAAGTAGCTGCATGTTTGGTTGATGGTACTTATCCACTTAGAGGTTATCCTCAAGACCTTCTTCTACAACGATTTAATCTGACGTCGCTAGCCTCAAGACGTGTTGAATATTCAATAACTTTCCTATATAAGGTGATACATAACATACACGATTCCCCTGTCCTACTTTCCAAAATTAGTTTTAGAGTTGGTAGACCTAATTCCAAAATAAGAAATGTATTTTATGCACCCAATGTCGGAAGAGATACAGGAATAAGTTCTCCACTTGTGCAAATTATTTATAATTATAACGGTGTTGAGCAATCATTGGACATATTTAATTGTACAAATGCGGAAATAAGAAATGTGATTCATTAAACCTTATGTATACTTAAGTGTTCTATAATTGGGTTTGTCCCGTTGGACACTTTAATCAAATAATAATAAAAATAATAATAATAAATGAAAACTGTTTTGATTATTGCTAATTATGACATGTTTGGCGAGGAATTTGCTGACACGATCGTGAAAGAGTATTTTAGAGAAAACTGTCTGCAAGATTATGGACCTTTTTCCTTATAAAGCGGCAATATTGAAGAAGTTTTTATTCTGCGGGGAATATATACCACATGTTAAGGATTTCTTAATGATATTACGGAACTCGATTCACTTCATTCTGATTAATTTGAATTGTTTATCAACGCGTTTTTGAAACGATTATTGTAGCATCAATTTCAAATTTTACAAGAAACAAAATCTTGTCTTTTTTTCATTTATTGCGTTTCATTGTTTTAAGGAACATTTTACCAACCATTTTACCATTTTACTTACCATTTTTAAGAACCATTTTACTAAAAAGAACACATTGTTTCTTTAGTTCGGAGTCGCGATCGCACTTTTAATTTCATTTCATAGTCGACTTTTATCAAAAACTTTTGGTTATCTTTATTTGTAATAATTTTTGTTATTTATCTTTAAAATCATTTTTTGCATACTTGTGTTTAGGAAAGCTGAACAACTGAATGTTTCACATTATTGCGCCATTTTGTAATAAAATATAACTCGTTCACACAATATGATGGGCACGTCTTATTTTAAGTGTAAGACAAAATGTTATAAAATGTTATATGTTTTGTTTGGGGATAATTAATATACTACAGAATCGGCGCATCCACCATTTATAATATCTGAGGGAAAAAATGAAATAATAATAACTGTTTATTAGACAGGGTGAGGCAAAAAGATGTTAACATTGTATGGGTGCCAAATTGAAACCCTGTAACCAGCCTTGTAATTTAAAGTGATTAAACACCCATTTAATGTTAACATCTTTTTACCTCACCCTGTATGTATTTATTATATACAACTTACTTTATTGTTAATTGTACACATATATGAGATGTGCCACATCACTTCTGAAAGAAATTGAATATGTGAGATTAAAAAATGCCAAGTCCTGCTCGAATGATTATGAGAAATTGAAGAAAAAAGGATTCTGAAAGTTGTTTTTTTTTTATTATGTAAACTTTTTCTTTCACCTGTTACTATATTAAATTTCTGTGTGTTAAGATCACATAACCAGATCAAAACGTTACCAAAATAATAAACATAATATACAATTTAGACTAGGGCCCTTTTTAATCTGACATATTTAATTGTAAAAAAAAAACATGTTGTTTAGTGAATAGGCATTTATTTGGTCTCTATGGAGATTTGTTCTCATCACTTCTTAAGTATGATGTAATGTGTCCGTTTTTCGGCATTTTTCGTCATTTTTCTGCGTTTTTCGATCGATATAGCGGCTATTTCATGTCGGATGTTGGCTTTCAGAGCATCGAGAAACCGTAGTTTGTTGACATAGACCTTCGATTTTAAATAGCCCCTCAGGAAAAATTCTGGAGGCGTCAAATCAGGCGAACGCGGTGACAAGTTAAAATCATTACCTATTTTTCGAAATGAGACCACCAGGGAATAATGGCTTCAATAATTCAATTATGGCTTGGACGGTCTTGTTGAAACCAGAAGTGCTCTATGTCATTGTCATGAACAATGGGCATCAAAAAATCCGTTATCATATTACACATTATGATATGGCACATTACGCCATGCGACCACATGAGCGATTTAAGAAGTGACGAAAACAAATCTCCATAGAATCTATTCACTTGAACAACTAGAAATATGACCAGACTTTCTTTTTGTTTAATAATGCATATTGAATAGTGATAAAATGTAAAGGTTTAAATGAAATCATCATCGAACTAATCAGCATACAAATATCTTCCGCAACATAACGTCATTTGAAAGCCACAATTTGCCAAGCGTCGACGGTTTTATCGAGCAGAAAAGTTATTAAATTGTTCATTACGAGCCGTGCATTTTTTACGGGCGCCTATTTTCTCAGCCAACTAATTTCCTTTTCAAATGAACGCTTACTTTTACACCACCAGGGAGGTCGCACCGGCGAACTAAAGAAGATAAGGCCGGCGGAACAGGAACCGATGAACGTTTAGATATTTCATTAAATGGAAAATGTAAAA
Organism: Dorcus hopei; assembly: GCA_033060865.1. NCBI lineage: Eukaryota > Metazoa > Arthropoda > Insecta > Coleoptera > Lucanidae > Dorcus > Dorcus hopei. The sequence goes on along the minus strand of CM065422.1, from coordinate 23,958,093 downwards.
CTATTTAACTCGGTGGCGGCGGCGGCGGCGGCGTTTCGCGTTTCGTTTTTCTTCGTTCCGGTGGAAAGAAATGATCGCGAAACGAATCTGCAATTTGCCCATCCATCTTCGTAAGGAGAGAGGGCGCGTTTCTTTCTTCACGTGTCCGTACTTTATTCATGCATTGCTGTCACTTGTGTCGGCATGGTAAATTGGATTCTTTGTTGAATCCATTAAAGAATGTTCTTTAAATTCGAAACGATCAAATTCCATGACTGGAATGATGTTGAACAACTTAATTAATTTTACTTCTTTTAAATAAAGTCACTTTGACGTCAAAATTAAAGTGTGGAATTAAGTTTGACTAAAAAATAAGCGAAGAAAGATCGAAAATTTTTAATACATAAATTGCCTAAAACATTTATTAATATTTTCATGAAAGCTTCTTTAATTTACTCGTACATTAACTTGGTGGGTTTCCATGTAATTTTTTCGATTCATTTTGCTTTTATCCGCACTTTCATATTTTTTTAATTCAAACTTCGATGAAAGTCATTGTACTTGAAAGGCAGATGCCGATCTCTCTGATAATGACTTGGAAAAACAGTTTTTGGCAGGGCTTAACAAAAGACCCCTTCGCTTTGGGTCGCAATTGCCACGAAATAAAATTTAATGAAACGTAAATACCAGAAACGTAGGTCCGTGCTAGCTAAAGCACCTCTGCATGTTATTGTTATATTCAATTAATTATCTCGATGTTGGCCGGTTCCCGTAATTCGAGATAATCGCAAAAGGGAACGCGAAAGTAGATAATTGATTATTGGGGAGGGCGAAGGACTCCCGGAATCAATTAATAAACTTTTCCATTAAACACGTTTAATAATAGCTGGCCCGTATTAAATGTTGCACGGGGACCTCATTTCGTACATTTTCAAAATGAGCTTTCAAATTAAGATGAAAACGCTAGTCCCTATTTTGTAAATAAATATTAGGAGGCATCATCTGCTTAAGACCGTTTATATTTATTACTTTCAAAACTCGCTTAAATATTAAAATTTTTTAACCGTTGGCGTTCGTTTACTCGCGCAAAGCAAAACGTTCCACCGCTGAGCAAACTTCTCCCTTAAAAGAGAAAATTTCATTTCTCTGATCAAAGCGAAACATATCTGTCTATAAATTTGGGACATGAATATTTACGCAGCTTAATTAAAGAAATCCCCGTCGTCAAACTGTAATTTACTCTCGTGCAGCATCCAATTGATTTCACGAAGGAAACAACAATACCCCGAGTGAGACCGTTCGAAAAGAATTCGAAAGGGTCGCGTTCGCTTCGGCGAGTACTTTTCGGGGGAATATTAAATTCCCTTATTGCCGGCGCAGGATTAAAGAAAATCGTTCTCGATGTTTCGACGACGACGCCGGAAATATGAGATAATGCGGCTATTTCGCTTTTCTTCGCGAGAGAAAAATTCCCGCCGGGGCAAAAATAAAGGGAGCCACAAAAGATCGCCCAAAATAATATAATTTCGACGTCCATCCACCCTGCTTCAGTAACGATTCTCCGGGAATAAATAGATTTTTTTATCTACAGTTCAACGGGATGGCTCTTTCAGACAAAAAAGAAAACTCTCATCTAAAAGATTTAGGGGCACCTTTAACAAAAGCCAAAGAGCTTCCAAATATTTTTAATAAATTCGTAATTTATCGTTACACAAATAATTATACGAACGCAGATATTAAAAATTCTAAAGCTATTCGGGTGGCCGAATTTATTAAATACGAAGAAATATTTCTACACATAATATAAAGTTAAGCTGTAAATAAAACTAAGAAAATACATTTAAATAATGACAAACAAAGAGAATATTTCTTGTTTTGATTGAGAAGGGCCTCTTAGTGTAAGGCTTCGCTGGATTTCGGACTTCCAACACAGAATTGCTTTTCGTTAAAATAACATCTTAGTGTTTACGACAGTTCCACTAGAATTGTTTTACGTTCAACGACATTGTTTTACAGGAAAACGCTCAAAGCGCCAGAAAACTTTTACGTAAACAAAAATTTGTTTAATTTGTTTTTTTTTTGTAAAAACACAAAATCATTTATTTATAAAAGGACGTTGCTACATTTTTAATAAATATTGGAGCACCACGGTGCATTTCGCAACGAATATTACTCCATCTATTTTATTATTTGCAGCGTTTATTTAAATAAATAACTAATAAATTCTAGAGCATCGCGGGCTTTCATCGTAAATAGCCCGCTGAAACAATCGTTTCCATGGTTATAATTCGAAATGGAAAATTACGTTCAATTTGCAGCGAAATTACATTATCAAATTTCATGCTTTCAATATATTACAAAATGTGTACCTACGTTTTTATTTATTTGTAAAAATGTTGAAACTCTATATTAATATTACCCTCTGGTAAAATCTGAAATAATAATAATTTAGAAATAAAGAACTATTAAGTAGTAAATGGAAAATAAAAAGTAATACTAGGTAATATGAGGGGCGGGTGGTTAAAAATTATAACTGAAAGGGGATGAGTTATTCTTTACTTTCAGATTTATCAATTTTACAAGACCTCATCGAGAGACTATGCTTCTCTAGATGTTACGACGAGTGTGAGAGAGAAGTTCTATTATTACTCTATGTCTTAATCGACAATTTCCACTTCTTCTCCTCACTCTTTTACCACCAAAATTTTGATGAAAATTTAAATGTTATTGAGGATTACTTCAGAACGATGTCGTACGACACAATGCTAAACAAATTCAAAATAACCTTATAACGAGAAGAATGAGCATTTTGTAAATCAAATAAAACATTTGTTAGTTTTTAATAACATAGCTAATTGGCAAATAAATTAATGTTTTCTCACCCAAGACATGGCACTGACACTAAGCACTTGTCACTTCTACTGGCAACATTGCGACAATCTTCTGACTGTCTGATGTTCACGACCAAGCGTCTTCTGACTGTCTGATGTTCACGACCATACGACTACTAGCTAAAACTCAGTCGCCTTTTATATCGCTCATACCAGAAATTCCGATTAGGAAAAATCTTGCATGTGGGCTACTTGCCCTAAGAGTCATCGTGGTTTTCATAAATCGCCCACTCTTATGCTTGCATAACGCCGGTTTTTTTGATGAGTCACCTGTGCAGCTGAAATTCCCCGAATGCAGTTTTATTGCAAATGTCAGTCATGACTCGGCAAAGCAAAGTTCGTTCATTTAACTTACGCAATGAGCTTATTGATTAACAAAATGCTAGTTTCTTATAATAATTTTATTATTATTATGCTATTTTCTTCAATTAAAATAGTTTATTTACCTTTAGTAATTACGATGAATTAAGAAATATTCACGTAACAAGATAGAAATCGCCTTCAACCCTGAAATACATACATACTGGGTGTTAAAAAAAAGGCTGTCGGTTATTTTATTCAGTAAAATATCCGAGAACCTTTTTTAACAGTCGGCATATAAACGAGAGCAGACGTTAGTGTCATTTGATGCATATTATTTATTAATTTATTTATTTTGTTAGTTTACATATAATATTCTGCATTAAAATATCCGAATGCAACTTTTATAAACATTAATTTTCTTTCAGATTAAAATTTGCATGAAATCATAAATCTAAAGCTTTCATTACTGATGAGAACGTCTTTACTTCAACAACATCGGAGAAGTTGTTCTTAGCAAGTTCTACTTCGATGAAATAATCGACGGAAACGACTGACTAACTCTTGTTACACGTCTAAGAAATTGGTTTGTTTTTCTCGACCGACAGGGAAATATTTTCCGAGAGCTCCCAAAGCGTTCAGACAAGGATAATGAGTAAAACAAAGTTGACAGCCGAAAGATTAATTGCGTAAAAGTTTGCACAAACTCATTGTGCGGTGTAGACTTCTTCCCATACTCTTTAATTAATTTAATTAACTTCACCGGCAGCCAACGGAGCACATTTTAATATTCGGTGCAACGGACTTACACAAAGCAGAGTATCAATTTTTTTAACGACAGCGTAGAGAGAGAGAGAGAGTTTCAAATTGTTTTCAATGTTTTAATTCAATAGATCTCGTAAGTATGCAATTTTTTTTTAACTTCTTAATTACTATTTAACGACATTCTTGTCTTTTTCTATTTACCTATTTATTTATAACATAATTAAACATAAAATAAGTTGCCACCTGAATTTGTTAGAATAAATAGTCAACATTTACCAAACTATTTTTTCAACGGGAGCTATGCGAAAACAGTCAATAATCATATAATAAAAATTAATTTTGATTTTTCCAAAACTACTGACAATGAATCAGGAACTAAATATATGTAAATATAATGAAATATTTTTTAACATCCTCTGCGAACTTTATCATTGGAATCATTTTTTTTTATATAGAGTGAATCAGAGGAGTATAAATTCCTCTCAATAGTTTTGTAGACACAGCTGTTTGTATGCATTTTCTATTTTCCTTCCTTTTTCTTATAATTGCAATAAATTTAGGGCTTCTGGAGGATAGTCCTTGGATAATGCAGCAGAGAATCTATTTTCAGCAGACGCTTCATTAAATACATAACTAGCTACTCAATATTTAAAACAAAACTTCGCCTTGCAATGGCTGCCACAAAAGCACAGTTTAGATATTGAAGCACTATATGAAATATTATGTGAAGTTTCATAGTTTCGTCGTAGATGACTTATTACCGGGTGTTTCAAACCACCAAGGAAAAAATTAAAATGTGTTAAAAACATAATAATCTGTTATCTTAATCATAAATTGTTTTAGTTACTTTATAACTATAACACCGACAAAGATCAGAAATGATATGCATTTTTAAATTACGGAAATTGTTCTATCTTCATATATGTTCAAAAAGTTTGCCACTTTAGTTAGTGGCTCACAAAATTTCCGTAGGTTAAGCTTTTGGCAGGGCTCCTGGTTCGCAACTTCATATTTTCTCCTGTTGTTGGACGATATTGATAAAGGTTTTTCTCCATACGTTTTCCACACGTTCTCATAAGCACCTACTTCATGGGAGTTAAATTTGGGGACTGAAGAGCCGGTTTGTAAAATTTTGCTATGTAAGAGTGTACGACAAATGTTTCAGATTCGTCTGAAGTGTCAAATTGTTTCTGTTCATTGACTAATTGAGAAATTAAAATAAATTGTTCATTGCTTTTTAATTTTTCCGTATTTCAAAGTGTTCATAGAGTTTCCGGTTCTAATTTTTTTAAACAAAATTTGTTTGTTATTGTATTTTTAATGTTACAAACAAACTTGGTTTTTACGAACCCTTGACAGCGTGAAAAGACGAATTCAAAAAAGGACATTTGAAGAGTACAGGGGAAAAACAATGAATGTCCTTTTTTCAGGAAATTTGACTTATAGCGTCATCTGGTAACAAAAGCCGAGGACTATTGACTGTTGTGTCTGTTCAGGGAAATAAGAAGACAGGTCAATGTATAATAAATGTTCTAAGTATATGTATACAGAAAAATAACGAGGAATGTCAGCGCGCTACCGATTAAAAACAAGGAATGTCAGCACTATCGCATGATGTTGCTCTCAGAAGTGAATCATAATAATTATTTCGTTTTTGTTCTTGCACTTGAGTGGTTGTTGGTTAGTGTTAGTGGTGTTAGTACTAATACAAATTAGAAATGGTAAGTTGTATTGTGTTTTAAAGTTCTAATTTTCCATGCTGTTGATATTTTTCTTCTCTGATATAGGCTCGATTTTTTCACCTCCTGTTAACTTTATCTGGCGATTAATTCCCATAGTGACGATTGTGATCACAATTATTACTATGGGAAAAAACCGTCAGATAAAGTTAACTGGAGGTGAAAAAACCGGGCCATAGTCTAACAATGAAACAGTTAAAGAAAAGATACTTCTCAAACACCCGAGAAACGGAAGCCTTGCTTAGGAAGAATGACAACCGTATGCAAGAAACTGAAATTACAGTCCCATGAAATGGGAAATTATTGCAACTATAAACGATTGAAATGTTTTCAACAGGTATCCGAACAAGAAAGAAATTTTCTTCTCAGCAGATTTAATTTACTCAGTGACAATAATGAACAGAACAGCCACCTGGCTTCTTTAATATTCAGCAAAGAAGATCAAAACAAGATGAAGATAGAGCTGTGTTTCATGATGCTTCACATGGATATAGGGTGAGAGTTAAACGCAATGACCAAATGATGGAAGTTCCAATTTGAGCAAAGGCATTTGCCTCAATACATGGTGTCAGTAAGGGTAAAATTGAATACATTCAAAAATTCCTAGTCTACTGGACAATCTCCTCAAGATGCACGCGGGATGCACAAAAACCGACCTCGAAAGATATCAGAGCAGATTTTAAACAAAATTGATGCACATATAAAATCATTTAAAGGGCGAACTACTCACTACAGCATGGAAAAGACATCGAAAATTTATTTACCAGAGAAACTTATTGTAACGAAAATGTTTAATATGTTTAAGGAAGTTAACCCTGACATCAGTAATTGTTATGAAACCTATCGCACTATCTTTAAGAAATTTAATGTTTTATTTGGAAATCCTCGAAGTGACACTTGTAGCATTTGCGACAAATTTCTTGCGGGGATGAAAGCCCTAGGAAAACAACACACAGAAACTTCTCAGATAGAAAAGAGAAAGTTTTTATAACGGAAGAGAAGTTCTAAAGCAAAAGCAAAATCTGATATAGCGTTCGAGGCTATTGCTATGGACTTCCAAAAGAATGTTCCCTTACCAAACATTACTACTAATGATGTTTATTATAAACGCCAATTAAGTATCTATAGTTTTAACATTCATGTCATTCATATCTTGTCGACAGGCAAATCTGTTTTTTATACTTATCCTGAAATTATATAGCAAAAAAAGGATCTAACGATGTGGTTTCTTTTCTATATGACTTCGTTTATAATATCTTAGATGAAAGAGTCAGACATTTTCAGATTTTCTGCGATTCAGCCGGTGGTCAAAACAAGAATTATTTAGTATTCAAGTTTATCCACTATTTAGTTCATCATCGTAAAAGATTCGATCCAATACAAGGATACTCGTATATGGAATGTGATAAAAATTTTGGAATTTTTATTCTCAAGACAAAAATGGAAACTCACTTTTATTACACTTTTATTCCGTACGGGTTGCACTCATCTGTTAACCACTAGTGACATTCATTTAAATACTGCTATCTGTAAAACATAATTATTCTTTTTAAAATTTGTACTAGAATATAATTTGTTTCTCATTAACAAATGATGATGTACCTTTTTTCCTGTTTTTTTCAGTAAATAAGTTTTGAAATTTTTAAAATTTGAAATTGTTTATTGCACTAGAATCTCATTTATTTCAATTTCAGTTGCAATCGATATCAAATCTGAATTACCTTGCATTCACTATTTTTATTTTTCCTGTTTTTTTTTTTTTTCGTAAATTAACGATTATATGTATTTCATTTTCTGTTTAATGGTTTAATATTTTTCTAAATTTTAATAGATTTATTAAAGCATAATTTATTACACCTTTAGGTATTTGTTGCTATTTTGATCGAAACTTTTCCGGAATAATATCAACTATTACTATTTCCAGAATCCATTTAATAATCTCACTTGTTTTCATGAACAAAATTTAGTTAATTAATTATAACTTCTTACACCTTTGACATTTTTTCCTTATTTTTTCAATTGCACATTTAAAAGAAGTATTATGGTCGCCTTATTTGGTCACTTTATTGATAAGAAACCGGTATTCTGTACAGAGATTTGTTTATTTTAAATAGAGCGAAATTATAAACAAAACAGTCGCTGAGGTGACCAATAAATATCTGCGTCGGCCCGTAAGAAGTTTGTTTATTTTAAATAAAATGCAATTATAAACAAAACATGACGAAAACCGCCCAATCAGAGGCGCACTGCGATGACTGTAAAAACACCTAGTATTCGTTTTGCTCTGGGTCTTGGGTCGTATCATGATTCAGACTACAGATTTTTGATTATAATTAATCGGAGTTTTTCGGCCAAATAACTAAATAAAAGACGGCTGTTGTTGTGAAAGATAATTATCTGACTGTGTGATTACTGATTATAATCAGTAATCACACAGTCAGAAGACGTATGGCCGTAAACGCATCGGCAGAAGTGACGTCTTAGTGTAATAGTTGTTATAGTTGCGTAAGGAATGGATTGACAATATTAGGAAATTTTCAGACAACTTAGACTTTATTGTGGCAACCCTGTTAACGAATAATAGGCCTGCGAAACTCGATTGCCACGTGACATGTTCTAATATGGCCATTTCAATAATAATGCTTTTCGATTGGTTGAGGTTGGTGGCATCTGATATCATCTCGCGTTTTTCGATTTAGCTTCTTTTAACGTTTCACTTCTTGTTTTAACTTTGGTGATGACTGTATCGTTGTGAGTAAAGTTATGGGACTTCTCACTAAGAAAATTTAGGAAAACTCGAATTCGACGTGATCGAAAATTCTTTGTGCATCGTCAAACGAGTTTGGGGTGATTTTTACAACCCTGCCGGGGCCTGGTTTTCCTAAAATCCAGGTAATGTTAGGCTAATGGCATGACGCCATCTTCTTATTAATTATACTGTCTCTCCTTTTAACTCAGGCTTTTTTTGGGATACTTCTTAGAATATCTTTTTTTTGGATACTCTTCTGGTGCTCCGTTATCATCATCGAAACTGATCACTTTTATCTCGCGGTTTCGTACTGCCGAATCGGAGAACGTGACCGGCTGAAGTGTTTCGTGACGCTGCGTTGTTAAAGAGCGAACTTTCGACAGATCTTGCGCCTTTTATTTGGTAGCATCGTGATCATGATTCCAAGTTCCGTCTCTCTCTCTGATGTGATACGATAAAAATAATGACGGATTCGTAATCAGCGTCTCCTAACCAGTAAAGATCACCGACTATATTCAAAACAATGAAAATCTCGTTTATACACTTACCCAGGTTAACCCTAATTTTATTATATTTTCTTTTTGTAAATCGAATGTAATTTACATACACAGTCGTTCTACACAAAAAGATATCTCAAGATAGATGACATCCTGTATAAATCAAAATCTAATTGCAAGTAATAATATTATTAATTATATTTATCCTGAAACAACTGCGTTCATTTTTTTTGATACTTACATTTTATAACATTATTAAATTAAAATATATGCCACTGAAACCGTATATTATATTAAAAATAACGATTGAAAAATGATTGTAATAATTATTTTCATTACAATCGAGTTAATAACTTGATAAGGTTTGTCTTCATGTTGTTGGATGTAATTTGGTAATCACATAAAGTCACTTCAGCTCCACGTCGCATCGCTGTAATTTGCGGCCAATGGTGTGCAATTAGTAGACAAGGATGCGACCCCCAGTGGCTTAATAAGTTAACGATTATAAGTGAACATAAATTTAATTACCGAATCTGTACACTGCCTTCCGTAAATAATTAAGTTACACGTTAATAACGAACCACCTCCAGCAACTTTTCCTGTTTTCCCAGCAATTGTTCGGCAATGAATCCGCAAAAGGAAACTCCATAATGTACGATCGGAAACTTCGGCGTTGCCTCTGGTTTTCCGTGGCAAATATCCGCATCGGACAGTCGAAAATAAATTTCCACATTAGTTAATTACCGGCGGCTGTAAATGCGCGTTTAATATCGGATTTCCATTATGACGCAGAGTTTCAAATTCGCTCGTTAACGGCCTTCGGAAAAATCGATGGTTTGCTCGAATTGCGGCCGGCTTTTCACAGCTTGCTAGTCTTAAAGAACGTTTAATGCAAGGGATTGCAAAGCGCCATCATTAAAACGTTCCGTGCGAGGGAACTTTCACAAAGTTGAACGAGGGGAAAAGTCGGATTTTATGTCAAGTCTGTACGGTGGAAGACACGAAGTATTTGACAAGATAAAAATATAATGCTTGCGAGTTCTTGCTTGATTAATTTCCTTTGGGAAGCAAATAACTGATGAAAGCTGCAAAATAAATTTGATGTTGAACAAGTTTTAAGTAATCAAAATCACCAAGTCTTATTAAAACAGGCACTATAATAGTATTTAGGCAAAACACTTTATAATGAAAATATATATACTGTTAATATCCAATGATATTGACCAATTTGTTTCATTTTTTAATTATTTTACATTCTTTTTAATATTAAATTAGGTTAGATTTTTTGAAGATTTCCCCTGATGATGGGCTCTTTACCCAAACTAGTTGGGATACTGTACTTGTGGTATCAAAGAACATATGTATATATAACTGGCCGCTCTCTGCAGTTGTTATCACATAAATCATCACATCACATAAACTTTAGATTTTTAAATAGCATCATACATTTTTCATTTGTATCAAAATTTGTAGTGCTTACATTTTTTTATCAAATTGATATAATGTAGAATTGTTTAGGACTAATTTTAAAATAAACTAATTACTTTTATTTTTCTAACTATTAAAAGGGATACATTAAAGATAAAGAAGGGAATTTAATAGGAAAAGAAGAGAAAATAAGAGAAAGGTGGAGAGAATATTTTAGTGAAATCCTAAGTGACGAGACAGAAAACAACGAAGATGACATATTGGTAGTAAGGAGGGTAGGAGAACAAACTGTATTAGAAAAACCCACAATAGAAGAGTTAGAAATAGTAATAAAAGATCTAAAGAATAATAAAAGCGCGGGTAGGAACGGTATAGTAGCAGAGAACTTAAAATAAGGGGGAACATGGTTAAAAGAAAAATTCCATCACCTAGTAGGAAGAATTTGGGACCAAGAGAAAATGCCTAAAAGTTGGGAAGAAGCTACAATTACACCGATATATAAAAAAGGCGATATAACAGACTGTAATAACTACCGAGGAATGTCTCTCCTGGACGTGTCATACAAAGTTATGGCAACCCTGATAAAGCGAAGATTAGAAGCAACAGTAGAAGCCCAACTCGGAGAATATCAGGCGGGATTTAGGAAGGGAAGGGCAACAACAGATCAGATTTTTACAATGAAAGAAATACTTCTCACTTGTTATGAGTATAAGATCCCAGCTGTCGTTCTCTTTCTGGATTTCAAAAAAGCGTACGATTCTATTAGGCGACAAAAGTTGCTCAATGTAATGGAAGAATTTAATATCCCTCCCAAACTAATTAGATTGGTCAAGATGACACTGGAAAATACAAGAAGTAATGTAAAAGTAGGTGGAGGTGTTACTCAAGATTTTGAGATTAAAGTAGGATTAAGACAAGGCGACCCTCTGTCAACTGTCCTGTTTAATCTAGCCCTAGAAAAAGTTATGAGAGATAGTAGTGCAAATAGAGAAGGGGACTTGATATATAAAAGCCATCAGATCATTGCTTATGCGGACGATGTAGCTCTCATAGCCAGAAGCGAAAAAGAATTAAAAGAAGTGGCAAAAAGAGTGATAGGGGCAGCAGAGGCAATTGGACTACAAGTTAATCAACGTAAAAGTAAATACATGAAAATTGGACCATCGGGAGCAACAAACAATCTAAGACTAGAAATACGCGGGGAGAAAATAGAATTTGAAGAGGTGAACGAATTTCTGTATCTGGGAATCTGGATTGATGCAAGGCTGATGAAGGGAAATAGAAGCGCAGGAGCAATGAACAAGTTGTTAAGATCAAAGCTGGTATCAAGAAGTTTGAAGTTGATAATATATAAAACAGTAATTCGACCGACCGCTTTATATGCTTGGGAAACATGGGTCATAAGCAAACCGTCCCAGGAGAGATTACTGCGATGGGAAAGGAGGATTCTGAGGAGAATATTAGGAGGGAAAAAGACCGAAAGTGGATATGAAAGACGATCTAATAAAGAGGTTTATGAAATATTCAATGAGACAAGGATTACGGAGGTGATTCGAATGAAACGATTACAGTGGTTTGGTCATTTGCAGAGAATGAGTGAAGATAGAATAGTCAAGAAAATAGTAGGGAAACATCCAGATGGTAAGAAAAAGAAGGAAAGACCAAGGAAAAGATGAACGGAGATGGTGATGGCGGACTTGCAAGAGAAAAGCATAAGGAATTGGGAAGAAAAAACCAAAAATAGACAGCAGTGGGAAAAAGTGATAAAGCTATGGGCCTAAATGGCCTGCTAACAGCGCTATATATATTAAAAGGGATATCTTTAAGTAATGATTTCTGATTTAAAACATGTACATCGTTACAGTGGTCCAAAAATGATGCTATTCCATATACTTAATACATTTAATCTAGGTAGCACATTATTTAACCAATCAAGTCGTATAGCTACTAATGTGCACTCCAAGACCTCCAAGAGTGGTATCGACTACATGCTGTGCAATTCAAATCATAACACTGCTTTCAAAGTGATTAATTTTGCAATATCAGATCACTGGTCAAATATTAATTTATCAGACACAAGTTAAAAATGGTCAAGAGGGACCTTCCTATAAAGTGACTCGGATTGACTAGGAAGTTTCTTCAAAATACACAGTGGCATTTCTTGAATACAAACATAAGTTGTAATGATAAATTTATTGTATTCTTTGACTTATTTTGTGAAATTTATAAACGATCGATATATATCCAAACAATAGCACCAACAATAAAAAAGAATAAGAATTGGGACAATAATAATATAAAAATGGCAAGTCGTGAAGTCAAATCTTGGTATTCACTCAGCAGACATATTCCCTGCCTCGAAGAGGTTTACAAAAATAAGAAGAAGCAATATCAAAAAATGCTAGAAGATGAAAAAAATCAAAGAAATGAATGTAGAATTACACTGTCCAACAGTCAAAAAAACCCGTCAGGTTTCTTGACTGTTTTTAATGTTTTTGGGGTCGCTGAATACGAATCTGCAAACAGTTTTTTCGGATCACCTCAGGTTCTCGTTCTAGGCATCAGTAAAGAAGTCAATGAAGCAGTGTACTAAAGATAAAAAGAAAGAAAAACCTATCGGGTTTCTCAACTATTTTTAATATTTTTGGGATCGGTGAATACGAATCTATAAACAGTTTTTTCGGGTCACCTCGCTCTAGACACTAATAAAGAAGTCGAAGAAGCAGTATACTGAAGACAAACGAGTTCTTTGTCTTCTAGAGCGAGAACCTAAGGTGTACCAAAAAAACTGTTTGCGGATTCGTATTCAGCGATTCCAAAAACATAAAAAACAGTTGAGAAACCCGACAGGTTTTTCTTTTTTTTTGTCTTCTGTATACTGCTTCATTGACTTCTTTATTGATGTCTACAACGAGAACCTGAGGTGACCCGAGAAAACTCTTTGCAGATTCGTATTCAGCTTTATTCGGGTTTTTATTATTTTTTTTTTTGTTGTACCGTGTTATCAATGCAAATAACAAATGTAAGGAAGTGTGGAAAATAATAAATAATAAACCAAGTACTAGGCAGAACCAAAAAGAAGACCAGTGACGTTACAATTCAAAAGGATAATATAACATATGAGAAGTATGTAAGAGCAACTATTTTTTCAGAATATTTTAAGAATAACGTAGCCTCGCAACTTGAAGAACATTTTGGAACCTAGAAATCAGATCAGAAAATTGTACACTGCCAACAACAGTAGACAACAGTTTCTTCTGTAGGAGAAAGTGGGGTATAACGGGTAGCGGGGTAAAACCGGGTTTTACTAGAATAGCCCAACAGGTGCTGCTATCCGAGTCTCCTTTCGTTTTCATTCTTGCCCCGGATATTCTACCGATTCCAAAAGAGAAAGAAAAGAAAATCAAAAAGAACAGTCAAAGAAGGGGGAAAACTGCGGTTCTCACCACAACACCCTACAAAGAAGAACTAGAGAATAATGCGTCTAAACCTAAGCTGGAACTAAAAAAAAAAAAACGAAAACTATTATTTGAAAAGGATGGATCAAAAGCCAATGGAAGATCTCAAAAAAAATCTCGTTCTACAACACAATCAGAAAAGCCAAAAAAAGTGGTTGAATCCTCTTCTGAAGAGGAAGACGACTGGAAGGCCTCATCAGAAGACGAGGGTGATTATCAGGATCCGGAAGTTTGCTCAATTAGCAACCAGTTCATGGAAACAGATGAGTTTTCAAGAGAGGGGTGGTCCATTTGCACAATCTGCAAGGAATGGTCCCACGATGAATGCAACCTCTATAATCCTGATGCAGCAACAGTAATCATTTGTGATTTCTGCACAAACGTTTTCTAATAAGCCCGATTGTACGTTTCTTGGGGGTACCCGGTTTTACCCATCCTCTTCTCAAAAATCGACTTTTCACTTCTTTCACTAAAATCAAATTTGTGATCTGAGAAGCTAATATTTTTTCAGGTAAGCATAATTTATTGATACACTAGATGTGTATCAAGACTGCCATTGTTATTTTTTGAGCAATTGATATCGTAGGATGAAAATATCTGCAATCAAAAGATAGGGCCCGGTTTTACCCCACTCCCCACTCCTATCAAAGAAGAAGAGGTGGAAGAAGTGGTTTAAAGAGCAAACGTTCAGTGGAACTTGATAAAATTTCAGTGTCAGTGCTAAAAATACTTATCCTGCAATACCACCTTAGTTGACAAGACTGCTTAACGAATCTCTTGCTGAGGGCACGTTTCTTGACATTTTATAGTCTTCCAAAGTAATGCCTGTGTTAAAAAAAAATACTGACCCCGTAACAATATTTAATTATAGACCAATAAGTCTTTTAAGCATATTTTCTAAAATATTCGAAAAACTGTTACATGTATAATAAGATTAGCGCATTTCTAAATAAGTATAACATAATAAATTTTGACGTGTCAAAAGCTTTTGACTATGTGGATCCAAATTTTATATGTGCAAAACTTTGCAACTTAGATTTTAGGGATAATATACTTAAATGGATAAATTCAATTATGAGACAAAGAAAATCAGTCTTACTCTGAGGAATTTACAGTTACTCTTGGCATGCCTCAGGGCTCGGTACTGGGGCCGCTAATATTTAGTTTATTCGTGAACGATTTGTCTGAACAGATAAGTGGTGGTTTCATTGTTAATTTACGCTGACAATATATCTATAGCGGTCTCAACGCCGGATGCTGCTTAATTAAAATACAAAGGACAATTGATAATAACTGAATTGTCAAGATGGTGCTACCAAAATAGATCAATATTAAATAAAGAAAAGACTCAGTATTTGTACTTCAAGCCATCCAACGCAATATTCAATGCCTACTTTGATGTTAGAATCATTAGAAGCGCTGTATAATTTTGAATTAGGTAGTGATTATACATGGATTATTCAACAACTAATCCAGTATATGTGAATAGAGTTAAAATTTAAGAAAGCATTTTTATTTAGAAGGTAGTTTAGAAAAAACAACATAATGACATTAGCCGGTACCTACGTACATTTACAACTGTTGTATACATGTTGTTCAAAATGAAATAGAAGTAGTCGCAAATAAGAGCTACTTTACATAATACATCTAGGTTTGAAAAAGCACCAATGTACTCTTGTATCAGAATACATAATAAGCTCCCCGATAATAACGTATGTACAGTTGAAAAAAAAACTCGCAGCAATCCATGGAAAATTAACGTGTGTCTTAACTTGATTGTCCACTTCCTCAGTGACTTTAACTTTCGTGTTAAACTTCAGTCATCATGGTTTACACAAGTGAACAAAAAGCATTTTTATTGGAATGTTATTTTCGAAATGGAGAGCAGGTCAATGGAGTATGGACGTATTCTTTACCAAGATGCTTAGAAGAATGGTTTAATTAGTAACATTGCATTTTTTCAATGATATAAAATTGAGGTTATTTTCTGTGTCAAATGACAGTTGTAAATAAAATAAGAGTACTAAGACGTACCTTCATACCTTCGTTGTCATTTCAAAGCATGCTATAGTTTTTTTTTCAACTGTATATACATTATTAAAAATACTATGTGTTTTTTTAAAAATGCCATAAAGGTTGGCCATGAAAATTAAAACTCATGTCGTAGCTTGGCATGTAACACATGCCAAATCTGAAAATTTAAAGTAAATGAATGGAGCTAAGACATGAATTTTCTTTTCCACAGCCACCCCTTATGGCATTTTTAAAAAAACACATGTTATTACTAACGTAATTTTGTTTAAACGTAGATTAAAGCAGCTACTAATTCGTAAATCTTACAGTTAAAGAATATGTTACAGATGTAAGCTTTTAAGGTAAGATGCGTCGTGACCTATGTTTTTTTTTGTCTGTGTGTATGTCTATGTTACTGTATTAATTGTTAGTTTTTAATTAATATGTTGACTTGCCTAATATATTTTTATAGATCTTTTGAACCAATAAAGATTAGTGATTACTGATTACTGGTTAGTGGGGAGATGATAGCCGTTGTTTCCACTGCAGCTCAATAAAGGCGAGGTTAGCATGCAAGGGTAACGATTTTAATGGTCACGACTATACATGTTGTTAATAAGAAGGTTTGTTCGTTTGTCTACACCAGTGCACACCATGTGCCCTAGTGCAGAAAAATGCGTTCGTTTGTCACAGTGTAAGTGCACTGATCGCGTTCGTTTGTCCAGTGCAATCTGTTCCAAGTTATTCTTTTCTCTTTCGCTTTGCGCAGCAATGCTGCATTCATTGTCTTACGGCAATTACCATTCCAGACAATTTTCTGTGTTTGATAAAGCTGGGTCTAAGTTCACACACAGCACAAACACCCATGGCTAATGGCAGGATTCGAACCTGCGCCGCCGAGCGACACGACTTTACAAAGTCGGCTAGGCTACCGCTAAGCCACCCGGCGACCCCCAAGTTACTCTACACTTTCGTACTCGGTGTTTAAAGTGCGAACAAGAAAGTGCAGTATATCCTAACCTGAAAAATCTCACTTCTAATGGTCGATGTTTATCCTAAGGTTAATTTATCTGTCAGTTGGAATGTGACGCTAGTTGAATGTACACATTCTAACTGACAGATAAATTAAATTTAGGTCTTGGTATACAAATAACTATTAATATAAAAATAGTTCACACTAAAAATATTATAAGTGCTCACTTTCGCGTGATTTTAAAATATAGCACTGATTCACAGGATCAACGTCTGTCACCGTACAGTTATAATTATAAGGTCCGTTCCATTCGTCAGGATTTCGAGTTCTGAACCGTTCAAAATCTTACTGAGCATGAGCAGTGCACAAAATTGGATATAAATTTCATACTGCGCATGATCTGAACGGTTCAGAGCTTGAAATTCTGTCAAATGGAACAGACCTATACGTTTTGTAGGATCCATTATTTTATGCTCTTACCTGGATGAAAGCAAGGTTAACTGCACTGATCATCTGTCACGCATGTTTAAATTGCGTTCGTTTGTCTCTAAAGTTTTTTCTGCACGAATCTACACTGCACATCACGTGACGTTGTGCAAAACTACACCTAACTGTTTTCAGTGTAACTTCGTGCAATACAAACGAACAAACCTAGAATTCTGTTTGTTATCCTGCACTGGTGTACACCAATGCATACTTTTTCGCAAAATACTCTTTAATGCAACCTGAAATGTTTGTGTGGTATGTCAGTATGAATGAGTATGATTCGTATTGTCACATTATCAAAGAATGCAGACTTCATTAAAGCATACAGTATGAGCATAAATGATTGAGGACAAGTTGAATTTCCCGCGTCTCTATCTAGTAATTTTTACTCTTTGTGTGTGGCCGTCCTGAGAACTTAATTTTTGTTCAGTGTCGCCTGTGTAAATTTTGCAGCCGGCTCCAAGAATTCATAAGACAAAATGGGGCGCGTTTGCCTAATGTACCTGTCAGTAGTTATTGCCGCTTCTTGTATTTAAAATAAACAAATTACTTGCCTATTTTTTTTGTAACCTATGCATTTGACCAACTTAAGAAAAATATTGAAAGGCGGGAAATTCAACTTGTCCTCAAACATTTATGCTCATACTGTATTTCGTAAAAAAAGTGTGCACTAGTGTACACCACTGCAGGATAACAAACAGACGTGTTAATAACGTTATAAAACGTCTAATTTTAAATTTAAAATATGCTTCATTCATTAATGTCTTCTTTATCCTAACTAGCCGCAATAATTAAAACATTATATGAATTCCAAAACTTTCATATATGTAAGTATCTAGATTTTTGATAGTGCACAATTATGTAGGACTTTTAATGTATTTTGTAAATTTCTATCATCTTATTTCTTAAAGCTTGCTTTGTTTGTAAATGTTAGAAATAAATCTGAATGTGCTCATTGACACCATGGGTAATGTGATTAGCAATAATAACATATTTTCTTTGTTTATATACAGGGATATCCACATAAACCGTTCGTTAAAAGTTTTCAAGGTTACAGTTCACGTAGATATTTGAAATTTAAGGAGCAAGGGTTCTCCGTAGAGATCTCTTTAAATAAAATAAAATTGTCTTTGTATCACTTCCGGTTGTACCGGAAGTCGCTATCAACTCGCTTATTTTAAATGGAATGTTATATTTTTTATCACGTTTTTGAATTCTACATGTAAAAATATGTTAAATTGCAATACATTTCCCTATCACTAAAATGCATCATTTTTGAGATATTTTGAATTTTCTTAGAAATTTGGATTCTGCAATCTGATTTTCAAAAAATTATTACACAGCTGTTATTGAAGCAATTTTATTTGTAATAGCTAATATTGTAGTTGAAGCTTTAAGGTTCTTAAAAATTCCATCAGCATAATCTATTAAGCTACAGGGTGTCTAAAACGCACCGCTCCACTCGAAGATATTCAAACACAGAAAAATACTTTTTTCAAACGGAATGACCGATATTTTAATGCACCATTGTATGTGGAATCAAATGCTGCGTCGAACTGTACTAGCATTCCCTATACCTAACTTTAACAGTTTTTGAGTTATGAAACATTTTCGATTTAATTCATAGAAAATTACAATTTTAATAGGTCAAATATTTTTAATTTTATTAAGATAGCATGGAAATTATAACAATGATTACTGTTACTACAAATTTTGTAGTCAACTAAAGAAAATAGAATTTGGCAAGTGGAAATTCACAAATTTTAATAGTTCTTTAATCATCCTTCTCTTAGGACGCTTGTGATCTTTTAAACGAAAAAGTATGAATTTCATTACTTTAAATTGAAGAATAAAATAGCTGATAGTTTGCAATTCTCTGGATTAGCGTGAAAGTATTTTAAAACCATTGTCTAATTATCTTCGTTATTTGTTACTGATCTTCGTACATTTTATTTTTCCAAATTGTATAAAGTTAGGTTCAAACTTTCCAAACTGTGTTTTATGCGTAGGAGACAAGAGGGGTACATTTTATTGAACACACATTCTCTGCTCTGAACAATTTTAGATCAATCTTCATTAATTTAAAAAATAGATTTAAAATATCAGCGTTTGAATAATTTTGATTTTGATTCTCAACTTTTTGTAGTAACAGGAAACGTTAAATGCAATTGTTTGTTGTTTTCATAACTATATCAACAAAATTAGAAATATTTAACCTAACAAATGTAAATTTTTATGTATTAAACCAAAAATATCTTATAACTGAAAAACTGTTAAAGTTAGGTATAGGGAATGCTAGTATAGTTCGACACAGCATTTAATTCCACATACGATGGTGTATTAAAATATTGGTCGTTCCATTTGAAAAAAAGTATTTTTCTGTGTTTGAATATCTTCGAGTGGAGCGGAGCGTTTTAGACACCCTGTAGCTTAATAGATTATGCTTGTGGAATTTTTAAGAACCTTAAAGCTTCAACTACAATATCAGCTATTACAAATAAAATTGCTTCAATCATAGCTGTGTTATAATTTTTTGAAAATCAGATTGCAGAATCCAAATTTTTAAGAAAATTCAAAATATCTCAAAAATGATGCATTTTAGAGATAGGGAAATGTATTGCAATTTTACATATTTTTACATGTAGAATTCAAAAACATGATAAAAAATATAGCATTCCATTTAAAATGCGCGAGTTGATAGCGACTTCCGGTACAACCGGAAGTGATACAAAGACAATTTTATTTAATTTAAAGAGATCTCTACGGAGAACCCTTGCTCCTTAAATTTCAAATATCTACGTGAACTGCAACCTTGAAAACTTTTAACGAACGGTTTATGTGGATATCCCTGTATTGTCAGTACATGTTGTGTGTGCGTTTCTGTTACGTTCAGGGTTGCCAACATTGTGAAATTAAAAACCGCGCCACTTTTAAAAATAACCGCCCAAAATCGCCTATTGTATTTTCATAAAACATGAAACAGAAGTATCAAGAAAAAAAATTATGAAAGTACTGATTTTTTTCAATGTACTGTTAAACTAAGTACTTGAGGAATGAATGTTTAAACATATTCAAAATTATACTTTTGAAATGATACACTTATTTATTAAACTTTATTAAATAAAAACAAACAAAATTATCTGGATCTTTTGAATCCTGTTCAAGCCATCCTGTAAAGATGATGCTAATCAATTAGTTGCAATTTTATAATTTTTGTTCATACCTTTAAAAACTGGCAATGACCGCCATTCGCTTCTAAATTTCTTTTTATACGGTGGCATGTTAAGGAATGCAGGAAGAAGTGACAAATGACAGATGGCGACGGCTTACCAACTGTCAGTTATTATAAAGTTATGTTGGAGATTTTCCCTTTACTTAAAATCAGTAAAATAAAGGTATTTTCATAACTGCAAGTCTAATCGCCTAAAATTAGCCTGAAAAATAATAATTTCGCCCAAAAAGTAGCCCAACGCCGAACAAAAAAATGTAACCGCCGTTGAAGAAAATAAATAGCCGAAACGGCGGTTAATCGCCCGTGTTGGCAACCCTGGTTACGTTGTCTCTTGTTGGCTGAATAAACTAAGTACATAAATCCATAAACCCCTATTTCCCGTCAGTAAATAAACAAATACTCTGCGATTCAATATTTTTCAGACAAGCGGAGGCTATGAAAAATGAAATCAGAGTCTTTTATCTTTATTCAAAACTTTTAAGTCTCTATTTTACAATCGTCGGATAAGGATTATTCTGAGAATAAGGTGACCTAGGTGTGTCGTAGATATGGAGGAACATTAAAGGATATTCGGCGAACAGTTATTCCGTTCTTTTTTCACGATTGTAAAACTGGGCCTTAGTCTGACATTTGCTTTCTGACTTCTGTCAAATTTATTATAGCGTTTCCGATTGACTGCATTAGGGTGCTAGAGGGAGTATCTCCATCTTGCTTTAACCTCATGTAATAACAAGTGATGGAGATATTCTCAGAGTGCTCTGGAGCAGTCAGTCGAAAACGCTATAGTTGTTTAAACGCTCTCGAACACACCCGCGGCATTTGAAATTGGACGTTATCATTTTAAAGAGTTTTAACAAATCCTTATGTATTCAATTAAAAGGTCAATTAAGCTAAGACTCTGATTTTATTTTTCATAATCTCCCCTCATCTAAAAATTGGATCGCACAGTAATATCACGTTTTTGCATTTAATTTACAATTTGACACTTTTCTAAACTTTTCTAAAATTTAAGTTCAATTACAAAAAGATTGCCTTCAAAATTAATTAAATGAACATAAGACATTTTCATAAGACACATAATACCACAGATGGCGTTGAATACTTGTCACTTTAACTTCTCTTTTTGTGAAGTTTTATTTTCGATGTCATTTTACGTTTCACGTTAGGTACTAAAACTGCATTTTACTACGCTGGGAAGTCACGTGTGAAACTGGTGAATGTTTATTTAGTGAATAAATTTTCGAATACTTGTCACTAAAGAATTTTCACCAATGAAAAGCGGTTGCGCAAGCGTAGAGTCGTTAAAAATGAAAGGCAGCGTCGCGCGAAGCGCAATAACACAATTGCTAAATCACGCGGAGCATGAAATTAGTTTAGTTATAATAACAAAATGCTCCAATTTTGCGCACTCAGGCGTAGACATTAAAGCGAGCACACCACATGGAGCAAAACTAACACAGGCAATAATGGTAATAGGCGAAAGAGCAAAGTTCACGGGGTCGCGAGTGCATCTGGATATATCTGCAATCTGATTATCGACTATACCAGCTCCGCAATGCTACCGATTATGCCGTTTTTGTGCACCACGCCACCCACCCCTCCATGATTAAGGATACTTTACGATGTTAATTAGTGCTCGCCATTATCGATGGTTAAGGCTATATACAATGTTCGCGTGCTTTCTAAAAAGAAAATTAAACGTCAGTTCTTTCTTTGTGAAAACGCTCGACCCATCTACGTTTTATTAAATTCGAGAAGCAAATATTTTTTAATTACACCCTATATGGTTCAGTAATTTTTTCGCATTACTTACGCTAATATTTCTACAATATCGCTGTAACACGTAGGATACATACATACTTACATACAGAAATATGGTGTGTACTAGTAAACACAGTATCATTGCAGATATAATTGGCTAGCCTGAAGTTGCTGGTGAATATTTGCACATGCGTACTCTCTTACGTTGAGATAGTTGCCAGCGTACAGAATATTTTCGATTAGAGAAGTAAAATTGGAAGTAATAAAGTTGTGTGGGTACTTTCTCGCCCTATAAAGTTGTTACAGTGGCGAATATAATTCGAGAAATCCTACTCTTATTTTCACTTTTCCATCGT
The DNA here is from genome assembly GCA_033060865.1 of Dorcus hopei. Classification (NCBI taxonomy): domain Eukaryota; kingdom Metazoa; phylum Arthropoda; class Insecta; order Coleoptera; family Lucanidae; genus Dorcus; species Dorcus hopei. The sequence goes on along the minus strand of CM065422.1, from coordinate 23,935,466 downwards.
GCTTTCTCTTCCTTCCTTTCTCTTGTTTCCTCTTGTTCTTGCTAATACTACTTTTGATAGCCCCTTTTTGCGACATTCTCTCTAATTGTGCCAGTAGAGTTCTTAGGCTTGTCCAATAGATTTCTTGTACAGATCTCTAATTGTTTCTCGTATTCAAATAAATATTGGTTTGGCTTCTTTTTTTCCGCCAAACATATTATCATTTTTTGTTCAATATCCATATTAATAGTTCACGCTGAAAATTGTTGCTTTATATTGACAACACTATACGTTGATTATGATGTTATGGACATGTATGAAGTAACAATTGTGTTTGGAAATTTACGAGGGCGTATTTTATGTTAACTACCTATTCATGAAACAGACCACGTATCATATCGAGGGCGTCATATCAGAAGGGCGTATCAGCATAGGATTATAATGGAGCTTACGCCCTTTTGATATGACGCCCTCGATATTAAGAACCCTTTTTTTTAAGTGTAACTTTCAACATTTATACATTTGCTCCATCTTTTCTTCAATTATCCCATATCCTCAGCAAAAAGTTTCTTCTTATGAGATTATTTTTTTTAAGTTTTTGAATAAAAAGGAGTCTGACGGAGCTAGATCAAGGCTTCTTCCTATCCAAATCGTCATGCAAAATTTTTAGGACACTTGCTTCGGATATCGTCCCTATCACTGTAGAAAATTCTACATCCACTTTTACTAGGTAGGTACTTTTGAGAAAAGCGCATTAAAGCTTCTAGTTATGATTAAAAATCAGGTTCTTGAGATAAAATTATGAAACTTTAGGAAGATATAGATTACATTGTGCTAAATATGTTCGGAAAACTTCTGTCATCTCATACAGGAATTGTTGGTGGATATAAAACTATATTCAGACGGAAAAATCACAAAAAATGGATGTTGTAGAACTTTTGGCCGTGGTAGGGACGATATACAGACTTCATTTGCAACAGCAGGGGCCGATCTTGCACTACCAAATTTTCGACTTTTCGCACCGTCTCTTCAATTCAAACTTCCACTGGTCGTCCAGACTTTAGGTCCATTGTATTGATTCTCTACCCCATCGGAAGAGTTGTGACCAAAATTTCACTTGAAAATATGATGGTGCATCTTCTCCAGACACATTCTTTTATAAATCATTTTTGGACCATTGTCTTTTTTTTGTCAGGAACTTTATGACACTGCGATGTTTCACTTTGGTAACATATAAACTAGAGTCTACGGTTTTGAACGTGTACTGAAGTTACACGTGTACACGGAAATGCGTGTAACGACATTCGCGAATTAAATACACGTGTTATTAATTCGCGTGTAATTAACTCTTATTCTAATACACGGGTTCGTTCGGTACATTCAAATCCAGGTTACCTAGCAACGGATGGGTTTTTGTGTTAAATACACGTGTAATGTAACTACACGTGAATCCGTGAAATTAAAATACACGAGTACACGTATATTTAAAATTACACGGACCAAAATCATGATTCGTGTATTACACATATACACGAGTACTGACATATACGTGAAATAGAGACCTCTAATATAAACCTTCCCAAAGTACAAATTAAGCACAACTTAACACTTATACTTCTAACACCCAGTTGTACAAACAATTCCAGCTTAACTTTGAGCCAAAGCTTACATTTGTTGAAATATATAATTGTTGCTACGAGTTTAAGCTTCAGCTTAAATTTAAGCTAGAATTGTACAACTGGACCTAAATGTCACAACTGTCTTTTAATATAATAATTGGTTAACATATGCCCTCCTTTATTTACTCTTATTAAATGTTGCTCATTTGCTCATCAGTTACATAATCGTTTGAAAATGTTCTTACTTTCATTGATTTTAGTCGTTAATTCTATACTTTATAAATAAATTTCTTTTGTCAGTTTTCCTGTTCATGTGTTAATGATTTCTATTTTCTTTTCGGATTGTCCTTCTTTGGTTTGGTGTTTCATGTTATAATTTGTTAAAAAAACACTATTTAGAACATTCCGAAACACAAAAAAGCAAATGTCTTGTATGTATGTAGATACATCAATCAAAAATAGATGCTTTTGTTTCCCATTACCTTTGTCTAAAAATGTTTTAATCAAATCAAGAATTCTTTTTAACAACAACTTGTTATGTTTTAAATCTAGGATAATTATTTCACATTTGATATAAAAATTAAATCAAATTTAGAAGGTATTACTTTATTCGTATTTCATCCACAAATGATTCTTTTGATTGGACTTCTGCTTTGCTGTCTTTTATTTAAGTGAAGATGATCAATATCATTGAAGTACGTATGTAATCTAGATTTTTAAAAAATTAATTTTGAAAACGAGTTTTATTTTATATACTAACGCAATTTGAAAATGTACTACCTACATGAAAATAAACTAAACATTTAGAAAGTAATGGTGGAAATTTAAAAAAATGTATTAATTAGCATCACAAAATCTTTTAACCGGACACTAAATCGCGCACTATACACTTAACGTTTCGCAGTCATTCGACAGCTTCGTCAGAAGTGAAAAATATAAACATGTTGTCAAAACAAAAAACTATTTACAGTTGGTTCTTGTCCGATGAAATTTGTATCACAAAATCTTTTAAGCGGACACTAAATCGCGCACTATACACTTAACGTTTCGCAGTCGACAGCTTCGTCAGAAGTGAAAAATATGTTGTCAACATATTTTTCACTTCTGACGAAGCTGTCGAACGACTGCGAAACGTTAAGTGTATAGTGCGCGATTTAGTGTCCGTTTAAAAGATTTTGTGATACAAAAATAAAAAACGTTTTTTATTTTGACAACATGTTTATATTGTCCGGTTAAAAGATTTTGTGATACAAATTTCATCGGACAAGAACCAACTTTAAATATTAATTAGCGTTTGTATTGGACTGAAAGTCACATATCATATTTTCTTACGGCTTCTAACTTTTGAAATTTCAGTTTATAATATGCAATGCTGTGTTAACTTTAGCTTCTAGTTTAATTTCTACTTTCATACACACAGTGAGTAAGATTCTCGCCTTTGATTTATTCGTGTTTCACTTTCTGCACGATCTGGTCGATTGGAGACGTCGGCCAGGCGAATTACGCTCAGTTGATTTAAATCGTCTTCTGGCGCCCTTTATAAGTTTACCACCGTAAGTTAACCTGCCCCATTTCCACTGTTGCTAGCTGGGGCCCAGCTGATCGAAGCATCAGCTGAAGCTTGTCAACCTGAAACGTGGTAAGTAGAGGCAAGTAAATTTAATTTAAACTTGGGTGACAATTTCCAACTTTTTTCTTCATAGCCCTAATTCGGGCCCACTCGAGCCGGATAGAGGCAAAATACATATAAAAGAGGAAGATTCAAGCAAGAGTAAGCAGTACAGTTGATATCAGAAGAAAAGGTCTCCAGCGTCCAGCAACTCAAGGTTCAGCAAGGACGGGGAAGATCTATCACGCTCGCTGACATCAAACACAAGAAGTGGAAATACTTTATCAATTTCAACGTAAGTAGCGACTATTTGTGTTAATTGAGTTTGGTTTTCGTACCATTTCTTGTCAAAGTTTGACGAGCAATAAGAAGATTTCGTTATAATGACTACTGCAGAAACAATACAGAGTTTGAGTCGCAAACGGGGCTCAACCAAACAGCGTTTAACGCATTTTGAAAGTTTCGTTGACGGGTTGATGAAGGCTTCCCAAACAAGTAATTATGAATATTCGGAGTTAATTTTGCTGGAGCTGCAATAAAAATTAATTCGGATTTTGAAGACTTTCAAAATCAATTAGAAACTATTGTTGAAGATGATGATCTAAATACACATTAAATGCACTCATGAATGAGTATATTTCGTTAGGCCATATGAGTTTAGTTAGTCCAGATAAAGATGATTCGAATATTTCTTATTACATGCCGCATCATGGAGTTATTTATAAGAGAAGAAAGTGAAACAACTAAACTTCGAGTCGTATTTAATGCTTCTTATTCTACATCAACAGGTTACTCGTTAAATGATTTGCAATACATCGGTCCTACAATTCAGGATAATTTGTTGTCCCTATTATTAAGATTTTGGCAGCATAAATTTGTCCTATCAGCTGATGTGCAAAAAATGTATCGACAGATATGGGTTCAACCTGAACAGCGTTCTTTACAAAGAATTGTTTGGCGTTCAGATTCGTCACATCCGATTTCTGTATTTAATTTAAATACGATTACGTACGGCACAGCCAGTGCACCGTATTTAGCAATTAGATGTTTATTTAAAACTTGCTGAAGAGTTTAAATCTATATATCCAAAAGCTAGTCAAGTTATTATGAAGGATTTCTATGTAGATGACCTTCTTACAGGCGCAGACTCAATTGAAGAATTACAAGAGCTTTCTAATCAAATATCCAAGATTCTAGAAAGTGGAGGTTTTGATCTGAGGAAATGGATTTCAAATAATTCTGTCGTATTACAATCTATCGGTGAGTCCAAATGGTCTTTGAGATTTGTTAATTTAGATCATGAGTCTAATCACATAAAAATGTTAGGAGTTGCTTGGTCAGCTAGTTTAGATTCTTCATTGCATTCCATTCAAACTTTTTCAGAGTCAAAGGGACAAAACGCGTAATTTTGTCTCAGATTTCCAAAATATTTGATCCACTGGGATTGCTTGCTCCTGTAATAATGATCGTTTAACCCGGTATCAACGTTGCCAGCAAATTTTTCAATATTTTTGGAATCGATGGAGAAAGGAGTTTCTATTACAAGTACAACTGCAGTTTTCTACGTACATTCCAAAAGTAAATGACTTAGAGTTGGTGAAAGACGAAAATTTGCCTCCATTGAAATGGATCTTAGGACGCATCTGTTTATTACACCCCGTCAGAGTGGTACCTGTGAAAACTTCTTCTTGTGCCATAAACAAAGTATGCCCACTTGCCGCTCCCGAGGACAGTTTTGAAAAAGACAAAGACAGTAGTAAGTTCGTTTGGTTTGGTTTAAAAGTTTTTAGTTATTAGAAAGGACTTAATCCTTTCAAGGCGGGGGGCATGTTCAATTATGTAGTTTCATAGTTTTCAAGTGTGCTTTCAAAAAAAATTATTATTAGAAACGATGATGTCACAAAACAAACAAAAGATTTCCCACTTTTTTCTTCAAATGCTTATAGTATACAATACAGTTTATAAAATACAATGCCATTCATAAAGTCTGTAACATAAGGGAAATTTTTTTTATTATTGATTTTTGTGAAAAAATTTACTAATTTATTAAAATCAGTTTGTGCTTCAAAAAAGTAAAATAAATAAATTAATAAATAAACAACACAACACGTCTACGCTTCATTTTTATTTAGTCATGTTGTATCCTTCTCAGATTGATCGACTGGTATACAGTAAAAAGTGACGTTTAATGCAACATTTAAAATTTGGCGGGAAAAAAGAAAAATCGTAAAACAAAAATTGCAGTAGTTCGAAAACTATTAAAGTCATTATTATTATTGTTATTATTGAATATTCTAAATTCATATGGATTAAATACGTTACTTCTAGAACCCACTCGAGTATGTGGAAATAGTGCTACTTGTATTGTTAATATTTTTAGCAATCTTCCTTAAATCAGTTGCTCTAATTTAATCTCCCACTTGTCAGATCACTTTGCACAGACATTTACCACCCACAAACCACTATCAGATGTAAACATTAAGACGACATATACTCGAAGAGTGTTTAGTACCTCTAATCGTGCCCACTTCGCTTTTAATATCTTCCAAGATGATTGGATTAATTCTTCATCCAGAGACTCTGATTTTGATAGTTTTATGAGTGTTTTCAATCGTCATTTTAATTCCTCGTTTCCAATTACTTCCAAGACAGTCTTCAACAAAGCTAAAACTAAACCTCAATGGATAACGAGTGAAATCCTTAAAAAAGGTGATTCTCTTAAAGATTTACATTAGATGTGCAAAACTCTAGCTAACAATACTTTGAATGATCTATATCAGGTAAAAAGGAAAGAATATCAGCAGCTTATAAAGGATACTAAAATAGCATATAATAACAACAGAATTCTTAATAGCTCTTCATCAAATAGAAGTAAAACTATATGGACCATCATCAAGGAGTCTTCTACACAGCAACAATTTTCTAATATTGAATTGACAATTAATGGTGTATCTACGACGGATCCTTATATTGTAGCAAACCTTTTCAACGAACACTTCATCCCGGATCATCAATCTATGCATACAGACAATACAGAAATACATTCTAGTTTCAATTTAGGGTCAAACTTTTTTCTATTTCCTACTGACCATATAGAAGTTGAAAACATTTTGAAGAAGTTATTTTCAAAAAAGACGCCAGGCTGTGATGGAATTCCAGGTACCATTCTTGCCGATGTCAAGGATATAATATCTGTTAAACTTGCAGATACAGTAAATAAGTCCTTTACAACAGGAATTTTTCCGGGCTCTCTTAAACAAGCGAAAGGGTCAAGAATAAAGGGTCCAAACTGGACATAAACAACTACCGCCCAATATCATTACTGCCAATTTTTTCTAAATTGTATGAAAGGCTCATTTATAATAGATTGTATTCGTACCTGGTACGTTTCAATATTCTATCAAAATGTCAGCATGGTTTCACTAAAGGCCGCTGTACAGAATCTGCTATTTTTGAATGTCTAAATTACATAACTTCTTGTCTAGATAATGGTAAGTCGCCTGTTGCACCTATCCAAAGCCTTTGACACGTTGGATCACGAAATCTTACTGTCCAGATTGTCTGATATTGGTGTCAAAGGAATTACACTGAAGCTATTTCGTTCTTATCTTTCTGGAAGGTCCCAACAAGTATGTATTAGGCATATGAAGCAAGGTGAATTTGAAGAAATTCTATCTGACCCCAAAGCAATTAATAAAGGTGTACCCCAAGGCTCAATTCTTGGTCCTTTGTTATTTATAATATATGTTAATAATTTAGGACAACAATTTCCATTTGCGTCACTCTGTCAGTATGCTGATGATACGTCTTGTATAGTGACTGGTGATTCTCAGGCCTTATGCTCAGAACTTGTTTCATCCACAATTTCCCAAATGTCTAATTGGTGTGAAACCAATCACCTTATACTAAACTCAAATAAAACTGTTGCATTACAATTTAAAAATGGTCCGCTACAGTCTAATGTTCTTATTAAGTTTAATGGTAAATTTGTACCAGTGGTAGATAATGTAAAATTCTTAGGCTTAAACATCGATGCTTCATTAAAGTTTAATGCTCATACTGATTTTGTTTGCTCAAAACTATCCCAGTTTCGTTATGTGTTAAGAAATCTTAGAAACCAAGTCACGTTGGATATATTAGTAATGTACTATAAGTCCTTTGTACAGTCTACATTATCGTATGGGTTAATATTTTGGGGAGGATCACCAAATGTGCAGCAGGTTTTCATTTCGCAGAAATCTATTATACGAACGATTTTAAGTAAGAAGTCTACTGATTCTTGTAAACCTATTTTTCAATTGTTAAAAATTTTACCATTGCCTTGCCTTTACATCTATAACTTAGCAATCTTTGCTAAGACCAATCTCAATCTTTTCCCGAAAAATAAAGACAATTATGGGACTAGCTTATCAATGCAAACTAGATACTGTGACAGTCTAACAATTCCCAAACATAACACCAGTCTGTTTGAACGTCGAGTGTATTACAAGGCAATAAAAGTAACATGTGTTTTTTTTAAAAATGCCATAAAGGTTGGCCATGAAAATTAAAACTCATGTCGTAGCTTGGCATTTAACACATGCCAAATCTAAAAAATTAGAGTAAATAAATGGAGCTAAGACATGAATTTTCTTTTCCACAGCCACCCCTTATGGCATTTTTAAAAAACACATGTTATACAATAAGCTGCCTGCTTCAGTAAAACTGCTAGAACCGCTTACTAGGTTTAAACAAAAACTAATAGTATTTTATTGGAACACTGTTTCTATGATTTTAAGGAATTTATTTAATCTAATTCTAGTTACTCTTTGTACAAATACAAATCGGCGATACCGATATCTCCTTTGAGATCTTTGGATGGAAATAATAATAAAAACTATTAAAGTTTTCCTTATAGAATTGATGCAATCATACAAAATTAAGTGTAACCAATAACATATAATATCTAAATACAAGACATATTTTATAAAAATGATGTCCGAAAATTACATTTTTTCGAATTTTTTCTTATGTGGTTTCAAAATTAAGATATTGTCAAAAATCCTTGAAAAACGAATTTAGTCTTATTCTTTGATCTTTATTTAATTAAAAAAACGCAAATAACAAAACATTGCCTTAAATTCGATGTTCTTTAGAAAGTAATAAATCGACAATTTTGTAAATAAGCTCAGTACGTAAGTTAAAGTTAGACTCATCAAAAAAGTCGGGCATTATGCAAGCATAAGAGCAGACGGTCTCGGAAAATCACGATAAATCACAGGGCAAGTGGCCCACATGTAAACTTTTACGTAATCGAAATTTCCGTTTTAAAACCATATAAAAAGGAGATTGCTTTTCACGATAGATATCATACAACGAGTAGCCGTATGATCGTGAACATCTCCGAGAATCCGAACCCGAAAGTAGTATTCATCGCGTGTCATAGTTTGATCAAACTTCGAATATCCATCAGTCAGTACTATGGTTTGGGTGGGAAAAACTTTAGTTTCTTTGCCAATTAGTTATGTTATTAAAAACTAACAACTGCTTTATTTGATTTACGAAATGCTGTTTCTCTCGTTATAAAATCATTTTGAATTTGTTTTGCGTTGTCTCGTATGATATCATTTTGACTTTGCATGATATCGTTCTGAAGTAAACTTCAAATACATTTAAATTTTACATTTGTCTAAATGTTCTTTAATATAATTGGACTCAATTGTAGTATTTAATTCTGTTTCTTTCTTAAAATTATCTTAATTGTTATTTAATACTATATGACTTTAAGTCATCATTTAATGATTGATCATGATGTTTAATGACGTTTAATCGAAAGTATTTATTATTTGGCAAAAGACTCTGTTTCCCTTTTTTCTTTTTCTAAAATAGTGCATAATTAGAAGTACATCAGTTCAGCAATATCTGTGGAAGAAAATAAATAATTAACAAAGTTCCTTTTTCGTTTTTAATGCTTAAGAATTTGGTGGAAATGTTGGAGCTAAACGTTAAAGAATTGCATTAAAGCTCAAGAATTTCTTTTTTCGTTTTCTTTTTCGCATTTAATTCGAACGTAATGAAGCGACAGCTTTTCGCGTTTCGCTATTACCAGTCGTAATTGTTACAATTCAAGATAGGGAAGATTTATTAGCGAACTTCGGGGGATGCTATTGATTTAACATCATTTACATTACAACCGGCCCTGGCTAAATATTAAACGCCCCTACCTGCCAACGGTATCAAATTTACAAAGCGCGTTGACTGCAGATGAAGCGAGTAAATAATATTAAGCTCCAAAGCTCTTCTTTGTAAAACTATTTTTGATGTTTCTTTCAGGTTTCTTCGCCAATGTTTTTAATTATTTCGAGGCTCGTCGAGAATTTCCGCGACGATTCCGAGCGGCCGTAAATTTTTAATATTTTAATTATAAATCCGGCTAAGAGTTAATAAATTGCCGCTCGGAAAGTTGACGAAGTTGTAAATTGTTAAGCCACGTTTTATGGGGGAATCGGTCGAAAGAAACGGCCTTAGAAGATTGGAAACGAAACTAATTTTCAAAGTTTGGTTTTCGGCGTGCACCTTAATCAAACTTAAAGAGACTTTTCCTCGATTTCTTCTAAGCGACACGATAATACTATAATTATTATCGAATTTGTTTTGTATATAAATTAACTCATTTTAATTTATTAGTATTTTTTTTTCTTTATATCTATAGTGTAGGCGAATTTTTGGGACACTAAAACTTAATTTTAATTTATTTTATATATTACTTGTCTGTTGGTTATGCCTATTGAGTTTTATTTTATTTCTGTATTTTCTCTGACTTGTCATGAACCTACGATGAAGTTTTTTTGTACTGCTTTGTAAGGTCTGGCTAAATAAAATTTACCTCCAATAAACATATCGACTGTAGACAATTTCGTTACAAATAATACAAAATAAATTAAAAATTCGAAGCAGAAATCAAGTGTTTACAAGCAAGCAAGTAGTAATAAAAAAAGTACATACAGTTGTGTCCAACCAAATCAAAACATGATGATTCTAGTGACGAAAAATTAATATAATATTTCTAAATTTAGTACAGTAATTAGATCACAGAAATTATTTAAAAATTAAAATACAGAAAAAGTCGTCTAGGATCTGTGTATGTTTCATGTGACTCATTTTAAGTGTATCGCTAAACAAAACGTTTCTTCATGAAATATTACTTAATTCGAGGCTTTTGGAAAATGCAAATGCATTGTTACATGCATAATGTATAAGAGTTGCAACCCTGATAAATGGAACTAAGTCCACACAAATGGACGTCAAAAATTAAACACAAAATATCCTAATTCGCTGCGCAAATTAGATTTGTTGCAACATTGCACACTGCACAAGTAACCGGTCAGCAAATTCGTTTTCTGTTTGCTTGAGTTTTCCGGGACGCCGAATCCGTGGGGCTCTCTTAATTCGCGAGGAGTGCCGCGTATAAATTCGAGAACCTTTTGTAAATTAATTAGCCAAGGTTGGAATTTTATTGCTATGTAAATCGTGCCACTTCAGAATTGTAAATTTTCACTGTCTATCCGCGGAGCTACGTACTTGAATATTCAAATAATACCGGTCACGATATGTTCTGCTCCGGGTTATTATTAGATCCTTGTTTTTCGCCCCCTCTGTTTAACGAGAACGGTGTTTTGTTTTCATTTCACAAGAAATAACAAGCAAGAGATATAATTTAAGAGACGACATAAAAGAATCAGTGCCGAAATATTTTCTTATTTGAATCAGCTTCAACTGATCATCTGCTCCAATTAACGCATAGAATTTTACTTACCAGAAATTTTCTGTTTTTGAAATAAATTGCAAAAGATAAACGAAATATTTATGCATCTACAGGCGTTCTGAACACTGTTTTTCACAGTCACTTTTATCAGGAAATATTATGACACTATGAGTGCAATTGAATTAAATAATCATTAGCTTAAATTTGGATATAAAAATATAAATATGTATAAAAAATAGATATTGATTAGAATATACTGACCTGATTATATCGCAAACTAACAAACTTGCTTTTAAACGTAAACCGAATATTACTACAGATTTTTAGACTAAAAATAATTCTAAATTCGAGAGAATTTTTGACGCACATGTTCGCCTCTTTAATCAACCTAAAGATTATCGCAGAAGTTGATTGTATCTTTACTCACAAATTAATTTACTTGTCATTAATTGCGTTTACTTTGAAGTACATATATCGGTGTAATTTGCATATTAATAAAAAAATCAGATTAATTAATATGATAGAAGCTTATAAGAATGAAAAATTCGTTTCTCATGAAAGTTGGAAGGAGTTCTTTGACTTATCCATTGATACGCATATAGAGGGAATTTCAAAATGCACTGACGGTTTTTTTAATAGTTGAACTTAAAAAAATTACAAACACAACATCTTAATCTACAACTGTGGGAGTTCCTTTACTTAAAAATTGAACGGCGTAGGTGGCTTCCGTATTTTATCAGCTACAGGAATTATTGGCCTTTTTTTTTGAAGAGCATGAGCATACCGTATCAGTAACATCAGAAAGAGATTATCACATGATCAACACTATTTTCCAGTCAAGGTATGACCAACTTGATGGCAGTTAATGGTTTCAACAGGATGGGGAAAAGACTAATCATTCTAATCAATATTAATATACAGTGTGATACGTTTACCAACCCAGTCCCCTGACTTAACAGCGCCGGACTTTTTTGGGGGATTTTTAAAAAGTCGTGCTTACAATAGTAGACGCCGTAGTCTTCAAGAACTCAAACGAAATTGAAGCAATTCTACTGCAGATGCTGAGCAGAGTGCTGGATGCATTTGTGTGACAACAATGTGTAGCAGAATTTAGTTTTGAAGTAAAGGAACTCCCAGAGTAATTTTTTATGTTCAACTATCAAAAAGTTATTCCATCTCAAAAAGTGTCAGTGCATTTTGGAATTCCGTGTGATAAAAAAATTAACTGTACCTAATTAATAAATATTTTATAGTTAGTTAGTCTTTCTGACATGTTGGACATATTTATCTTGGCACCATAGTTCACAAATGTTGACTGATGAAGAATTGATGGCAATAGAAATGAACTAATTCAGAAGAATAAAAGGAATGACAAGGATAGACAGGATTATAAGTCAAGACGGTAGATGCGAGCTGGTGGTAGAACTAGTTATAAAAATTATAAAACCAAAGTAACACATACGAGTAATTAGAAATAAACAATGGTAGATGAAAATAGAATAGGAAACGTGGAATAGTTTATTAGGAAAGAGTTTGATAAAACAGTTCCTTCCTTACATCACATATGATTGAGAAACTATTTCAAAACAAGAAGTGACAAAACTTGTTTATAATAATATAATTGTAGCACTTTCTTGTTTATTGAAAATTACAACAAATTATAATTAATATAATTTGTGTTAATGACATACAAATGCAGTAGAAAATTCACCCGGTACCTTCCAAGTAGAACCTTATAAATAGAGTATATTACAAATAATAAACTAGCTGTTATAAAATCCTGGACAAAATTTACGCACCACTGTTTTTTTTTTAATTTTTTCATTTTTTTCAATTTCTCGAATTCGTAGTTAACGTTAATAATAATAATTTTATTAAACTAAAAAGTGTTTTTTCTTTTTTTTTGTATTTTTCATTTGTCAAGAATTGTTTGTAATCGTTTATGAAGTGATTCTAAGACTTTATCATGAATCGGCCCAGAAATTTAACAGAGCATGAGGCAGTGTGAGCTCGACATTATTGCACGAGGGATATTCGCAACGATATATGGCAAATTTGCTAGGAGTAAACCATTCCACCATAAGCAGGATGATCAGGAAGTATAATGAGACGTCATTGTACTCCTGAAGACCAGGGCAAGGGAGAAAAAAATCAACTAGTGCGCGGGATGAAGCTTTTTTCAGACGTCTTGCACTGAGAAACAGGACTGCGACAAGTTTCGAGCTGAGAAATGAACTTGAGGAAGTTCGAAATGTATCCTCTCGGACTGTCAGAAGGTGGTTGAATGAACAACATCTGCCAAAGTAGGCAGCTGGCCATTGCACCTCTACTTACCAGAGAACACAGAATTCGCAGGTTACGATTTGCTAGGGATCACGCCAATTGGACTGTAGACGACTGGAAGCGAGTCTTGTTTACTGATGAGACAAGATTTAGCTTAAGACGTCCTGATGAACGAGAGCGAGTGTGGCGTAGGCGAGGAAAAAGATATGCTAGCTGCAATTTTGCTCCAAAGGACCCATTTGATGGAGAATCATTAATGTTGTGGGGAGGAATTTGTTATGATGGCAAGACAGAGTTAGTTCCTATACATGGGAGATCCATGAATGCTCTTTTTTATCGAGACAACATTGTACAGGAACACGTCACGCCATTTGATCCGTTTATTGGGGAGAATTTCCTTTTTATGCAGGACAACGCACGGCCTCACGTAGTGAGAATGGTACTGGAGTATCTGAATTATGTCAATATTCCAGTTTTGAATTGGCTACCCAGAAGCCCGGATCTAAACCCTATCAAGCATCTTTGGGATGCACTAAAGCGATTAGTTAGACACCGGGTACCTGCTCTCAGAAACGTCAGGGAACTTGAAGAAGCCGTGGTTAATGAATGGGACAATATACCCCAAGAAACCATTCAAAATTTAATTAGCAGTATGCCAGGATGTATGAGAGCTACAATAAATTGCCAGAGGAGGCAACACACGTTACTAATTTTCCTTTGTTTTTTTTTTGTTTTATTTTATTCTCATGCAATTTTCTTGTTTTCAACTTTGGTGATGTTTTCGTATTACTTTACTGTTTTCTTTCATTATACGCTTTCTAAACATTCAATTCATTGCTATAGTTTGGTTTCATGCGCCATACATCAATTGAAAAAAAATTATTTCAATTTTTCGTTATTTAATTAAATGGTGCGCCAATTTCGTCCAGGAGTGTATGTATGAAAGGTCTTCATGACTATTTGTAGTCTTGCTGAATAGAATAAAAAGAAGGCTGCGACAGACTACAATTTTTCGTCAAACTACAATTATTTAGTAGTCAAAAGCGACCGGTTTCGTCGGAAGACATTTTTAAGCATTGCAAAGGAGTTCTCTTACAATTTGGTCGTTTTGGTTTTGGACGTCATGATGTTAAATGTACACAGTACAACCAAATTGAAAAGGAACTTCTCTGTATGACTTGAAAATGTCTCTCTGATGAAACCCATCACTTTTGATTAATAAGTAATTATTTTGCACGACCTTTATATAATGAGCAATTTTACTCCCTAATTTGAGGGCTATTTTACTCTCTTGGACTTTTGTCAAGGCCAAATTAATATTCCGTTTGCCATCCATCAGAACGATGTAATTTTTGTGTTCGTAAAATAAGAATATCTTGTTGACAGTTAAAAAGAATTTAAAGACTTTAAGCTTTTTTCAATTAGAATCGTTGGGTCGTGCAAAAAATAGTGTTTGGGAGTGAATAATTTCTCCCCTCGGTGTTTTGCAGAACCCTCGGGATACAAACTACACCTCGAATAAAAGTCATACACTTCACTACCTTGATGTATCGTAGTCTGACGTAGTCTTGTTTTTATTCCGATAGCTGTTTTATTTTTATTCTTGTCAATATAATTTTATAGGCTATTGCAAAATTGCACATACAATCAAAAGCTTTATTATTTAATACAGTTACAGCTCAAAATACTTTCTTTCTTCTTAAAAGCACAAAGTCACACATTTTTCATATGTTCAAAAACATCTAGCAACTTTTCTTGTGTTACTGCATTAGATACTTCGATAATTTTTTTCCTGCAGTTCTAGAAGTGTATGAAGAGAAATTATATGTATTGAATTTTTCAACAACGGAAATAAAAAGTCTAAAAGACCAAGTTAAGATTAGTCTGCCACATTTGTTTCTTATTGCGCCCCTGGTCCAGCAAGAGCCTACGTCAGGTAGCAAAAGTGAGGGTCGTCTAGTCAGTGTTTTACAGTCCACTGAAGATGTTGGTTGTATTTATAGTTTTTAATAAATCTAAGTAGTTAAGTAACAGTGATTTTGAAATCAAACACCTATACGACCAGCAAAAATATACACAGTAAAAAACAGACTATAAGATTGCAGGATCTTGATAGCCAAAGGTCTTTCGAAAATAATTTGTCGCCAAAAAATGCTCTAAAAATTACTATGTAGTTTCAATAACACGAGGTTTTGCCTCATCATCCAAAAACTATGCTTGTTGAATTTCATCGTCATAGATTTTATCTACAAAAGAATGTTTATTTTGATATCTTTCACTATTTTGTAGTGTTTTCAAAGAATCTTGGGAATCATCGTAAACGCTGATTTTAGGGTAGATTGGCTTCGTTTGTTCGTTTTTTTTGCATTCTATTCCGCACTTAATTTGTTGTTCTACCGGTTGCCTGAGTATGACTAGATGTTTCTCTGAAAGTTGCTACTGATGGAAAAAGTCGTTACAATAACAACAAATTTTGTTGGTTACTAAATTGATTATAACACTTTCATATTTTACACGTGACTTGAATATAGCAAACACCTTTGATGAATTTACTTTTAAGATAGATATTCGTGTTTATAATTGCGCAATTAAAAGATTAACTTTCTGCAAAATAATTTTCTCTAAATTTTCACGAAAATATAATAAGAGAAAATTAGGATTTGTTAATGGTTTACTTTTTAATTGTCAGTTTACTTATAACTATCCAAACGAATTGACATCATTAATTTTTTTTTTAATAACTGAGGGAGAAGATTTACAAACTCTTTTAGGACACCCTATTTTTATATAAGATTCGGTTCAATTTCTTGGACAATTTAAATTGCACAATATCACACCTTTAATTAGATCGAAAATAAATTATTTTTTTAAATAGATGTTCTATATTTCCATACAATCAAAAGTATCTTGTTCCAAATGTTATTATAGAAATTGAACAAGATTTTGTCCAACGAAATGGAAGGCCGAATTAGACAAGACGTTGTGCATTTTTTTACGTGGGTTGTACAAAATTTTCTCTGCTGCAATTAAGTAAAGAGTATTTTAACGAGTCATTGACACTTAAAACTTCCACATGATAATGAAAGCGTGCATAAGTGGGGATTATTTTTTTGTACTATTACGAAAAATAATATCATTTCGAAACTACGAGTATATAAAATAAAAGTATTTACGAGTAGTAGAATAAATAACGTTTAATACTTTTCCATTTAGTTTGACGCTGTGATCCTTACTATGCTTAAACATTGTTTCTTTTAGTTGCCGAAACGTATCAAGTAAAGGCTAACAAACTTGCCCGATTTCCTTTAAACTTATAAGAATAAACAAACATCAAAATTCTAATGATGCTATTATTTTGTCGCTCATCTAAACATTTATTAAAATCGGTCGTTTCTTTAGAGACATTTTTAATTTTGCGAAGACTCAATATGCTTAACAGAAGTTTAGAATTCGAAATATATTCGTTACAGTTAAAAAGGGACAAGTGACTGACATCGGCAACAAAATGAACAGGGAATAATGTCAGTGCTGTCGAAAAATCAGAACGGATATCTAAATATAACGCCGAACAAAAATCACGGGATATTTTACCCCTATTTTCGTTGGACGGTTTTGTTTAGGTTTCTCATCATTAATAATGCACAGCCGGTTCGTACTTACGATATGAATATTTCAGATTTCCAAAAATACATACAAACCTGAATTATCGATTCCGGCGAATTCTTTTGATTCATTCGGCACAGGGTGAAATTTAAACTGCAGGGAATCGTTGAAAGCGCAGACGGGCTAATTAAAAATTAATTTTTACTTCAAAGAATCTCCGAGTTAAAAACGGAAAAATCTTTTTATAGCGCCCGGACGAAAATAAATAAAACATGCGCTGGAAATAACGGGAAATGCATAATAATTACCTACCGTGACTTTCAGTCGCTCGTTGGGGGTGAAGTTTCATGACACACTTATCACTGATATCTAGCGCTAGTGCGATCATGCATTTTAGAGTCGACTCGCTCAGGGTAGCTGCACCTGCAAAGTCTCTCGCTGGACTGAGACAGGCGTCCCGGCGCTCTTACGTCACGATTACCGAAGCGGGCTGCTTGAACCCGTTAGAGGGATGAAGGATTTTCCACCGGTTCGTACCTGGTCTGGGTTCGCTTCTTAGATTCGGCACGGGGCAAGTTATCTACTGTTAGTATTTCAATTTTTGGGGGCAGATTTAGCGGGCAACGAAAGTAGATGGCGTCCATTTGAATATTTCCCCTACATTAGAAAAATGTACTCTAATTCCTGGTTTCAAATAGTTTGTTTGCTTCAACTACTTTTACAGTTACATAAAAAGTAATGAAAACATTTTTTTTAATAATAAAAATAACTACTTGATAGTCCAGGAGGATAACAACAACCTAAGATTACGACGTGATTGCTAAAATTAAAACCAAGGTAAATCTTTTGCAAATTTGTTTATATTATTTGATTCTTGGTGATAAAAATCTACATCGCAAGATTTCCTATAACTGGGGATGGACAATATTGTTCTATAAGGTCCCAGATGGAATCACTGCCTTCGCCACCACCATCTCCACCTTCTCCGCCACTTTGAATAAGCTCATTAATAACACCTTCGATGACCGGACTGAGATAGTCACTTATGTCTTGAGCTTGATCGTTGATCCACCTGGGCAATAAATCGTTAAGAAGTTCAGTGACTATCACACTTTGTTCTTCATCATGCAAGAACCCGGTGATTTTACCCTAAAATAAAATGCCTGATTTTGTTCATTGTTATAGCAACGGTGATATACATACACGGAAAGCTCGAATGTTTGGTGCAATCGCAGACTCACTGAAGCTTAACGTGAGTATCGCCAATCTCGTGTGAAGGTTGAACGTGATGTCGGTAAACACCAAACTGAAATGTCCCACGTGAATTATTTGGAAGAAAAAAATTCTTTGCACGAATACATAAAATTATATCATATTACATTAAGAAAACTTGATATTTGGCGAAGCATTAAAGAAAGAAACATTCGGTGCTCGAAAATTATGCCTAAGAGAATAATGACATGGTTGTGTTGAAGATGCCAAAGGAAGGGCGTCCAAGATTAAAAAATATTAGTGATCCTGATAGGAAATTTGAAAACCAAATACATGCGATCAATTACAATGGGTTCATTCAGCAGAATATATCAGTAACAGTTCCCGCTCCAACAGTTGAGTGTGAGCACTCATTTCTGCTGAATGAGGTTCACTGATCATAACATGTTCCGATCAGGTAGCGCAGAAGTTACGCTACAAAAAATAGCGAGCGCTTCAACTCATCAGTTGAGTGACAACTTGTGAGAGGTCGCATTCAGCAGAAATTTAGTCGATAGTTGCACAACTTTTGGGTCTGCTGAATGTGACCATTTAGAATTCTTGTTCCGTGCTGTAGAGTTGATTACACTGAAGGATAATTTACGAATTTGACAATATATCACGTTCGAGATCGGATTTATGCAATTAATACTTTGGATTCATGTCCATATTTCCATCACCATTTTTTTGTCTCAATTATTGATATTTCCTTATCCAGTTTGCCTACTATCATCTTATGGATGGCATGTTGGAACCCTTACAACTCTCTCTATAATCTAGTCTATGTCTATGGAATAAAAGCATTTACGTATAATACAGCAATAAGATTGAGCTATTTGAAGAAAAATAGAAAATTTGAAACTAACTTTGACTTAGCTTATGAATCCTGTACATTAATCCAAAAACAAAAAAAATAATGTGGAAAGCAAAGATATGAAGTCATCAAACAATGGGCAAAAATTTAAAAATTTACCAAAAAGGGGTTTAAGATTACTTTAGACTAGCCTATTTTCTGTAGAAGATTTGGTTCAATTTCTTGAACAATTTAGATTGAACCATAGAGTAAATTGCACCAAAAATTAGATTGAAGAAAACAAGCAGAATGTATTCTTTATTTCCAAACAGCCAAAAATTTCTTGTCCCAAATATTACTATAGAAATTGAACAAATCTCGGATCAAAAAGAAGGTAGTCTAAAATGACTTTTCGAAAAGAAACCGAAGACCAAAAAGCATTGAATGAAAAGACCCAAAAGCACGATTGAAAAGTTGAGCTACTTACTCGATGGTGCCAGCTCCCCAAACGGGAACTCCGAAAATTACGAAATCTCCATCATACTCCAGGGTGACGGTGAGATTCCGAACAAGTAAGATTGTGTCCAATGCGTAGGTCAGCTGGAGAATATTTAGATCCCCACTCATGTAAGTTGCGACGAAATCGCTGATATCCGTGATCCTGAGGTCTCTGATGTTGAAAGTGCCCCTGAAAATACACGCTTTCTGCAACGCTTTCTACAAAGTATTTAATTTTTGAACATTTATTAATTTTATTGAAAAGAAGTGTAATTATTTTTCACACAAACCCCAGGTCTTCTATGCCCAAAATATCAAAGTTCAAATTTAACTCCTCGATGTCGATAGTTTGGAAATACGTGTTGGCCAAAATTCTCAAGCAATAGAGAGTTTCGTTGAGCGGTTCTTCGAAAACTCTGGGAATCAAAGGTTTGACTTCCCCATCTGAAAAGATGACGTTAGATGATTACTTCCCTCCGCACCGTTAACGAACATTACTTCTGTATGTTACAAATATTATTTTAAAAAAATCGGTAACTTTAGAAAATATTTACCTTTGGATGGTGTGTTAATCGATGCTCCAAATCCATTTTGCACGAGTACAAAGAACAACAATCCTACGATCACGAGACGCATTTTGATCTAAAACGCAGAGAGAAAAATCCAGTTAGAGTAAATCAGCGAATATAAAATTAACTCACCTGCTTAAAGTCTTGGCTAGCGCACCTGCGACTTCTTATCTGTACATTTTTGAGCCTGTATCGATTACCACTTGAAGATAAATAGAATAAATACCCAACAATAAACAAAAGCTTCAGTTGAGAGGATGGTAATCAGTCATTTTGTAATTATTTATTATATATCAAAAATACTAACTGCACACATTCAGAAGTCTTATTTTTTAAGTATTTGAACAAAAGAAATCAACAATCAAATTAGCAACAATTATGATTAAAATTGTTTTTCTAAAACAATAGCGGCTTATTGTAATTTAAGTAATATCAATAATAGTCCGATGAAAATTTGTGCATATAACAAATATAACAAAATATAACAGTCGTTCAACGTTTCACTATCGGTTCAATGCTTCGTCAGAAATGAAAAATAAACATACAAGTTGTCGAGGGAAATAAAACAATTACATATATAATTTAAATAATTAATTTAATTACAATTAATAGTTTTTAAAGTTAAAAGTTCATATTTACGTTTGAATTAATAAAATATTAATAAAAAAACCTAGCTTTAAAAATTACATGCATGTAACATCATAAGTGTGAAATAAATTGGTTGGTTTTCTAGTGAATATATCGAGTCTTCATTTAATCTTGTATCCCACGTAACCTATAACGTACACAATCAGCCATCCAACAGTTAACGCCTAAGACAACAGTACACAATGGCATAGTTACATCTTTGTGTTGGGGGTGGAATTTATTTTTCAAAGTGCATCGTTTTAAATGTGAATAAAAGTTGTTATTGTTAACTACATAAAGTGTTTGTTACAATCGCAAAAATTGAAATAGTTTGAAGCACAAATACGTACAATAACCAAAGTACTTCTCATAAAACCCTCAATCGAGGCTACTGTCAAGAATTAGTAACTAAATGCTAACCGTATAGTATTGTATTGTAATAACATAATTGTCAAACACAACTTGGTCACGTGAGATACAATCATTTATGAAAACCCGGTATAAGAGGGAGTTTCATGCAAAAATGTAAGATACAGAATAATATGCTAATTAATATAAATCTTTTTAAATTTGTATAAAGGTTATAACCATTATTCTTTAATGATGGGTTATCCATGATGTTAGTGACTAGTAAAATAAATGGTTTGAAAGTATGTGCCTTAAGTCACTAAAAACGCTGTCGAAATCAGTGTGGAAAAAACACCATTCATTGTTGTTGGCTACCAACAGAATGGCTTCCTACTTGCAACGCTTTTAATCGTCCGACTGTTGTAAGACTTGAGAATGGTCTTAGACCGAAACATGTCATCGTAGACACTTTTGTAAACAAATAAATTGTTTTTTCCACACTGATTTCGACAGCGTTTTTAGTGACTTAAGGCACATACTTTCAAACCATTCATTATTCTTTATTTGAAATATTGAATTCTAGGTCTACACAAAATATTGAATTTGATTTTACGACCCTCTTGTGGTCTACACAAAATATTGAATTTGATTCTACCGCCTCTTGATCGTGATATTAACTACGAAACCAAGACGTTGCAATCAGTGAAGAGGCAAGAAAATTTGAATTTTTTTTTATAGTTACAGTTGTAGAAATAATACATCCTGGAGTTATTACGCAAGTTTCTGTTTACTATTTTAGGAATAGTAGTGGTTTAGGAGTACTTGTAGGTATCTTGCCATTAAAACATTTTTGCCTTTGTACGCTTCAAATTAAAGTTCTTTAGCTTGGCATCTATCTAATGAATGCCATAGTTTAGTTTCCTGTTCATGAATACAGGGTGATTCATGCCACACGTTCATTAGTAGTTCCCATTTGTATTGCTGTTTCATATTATTTTGGGGTTGTAGAACACCCAGTATATTTTTATGATATGTGATTCAGAATATTCTTTTTTTCTTTATACCATGGTTAACACAAAGTATAGAGCATATTAGTGGCAGCCATCTACGGAACAGCGTAAATCTCACTGCATTGTATTATTTTTGTCATTAATTGTATAATACGTTTCCTCTTTTGTCGCACTTATGTTATCAGATATCTGCTGACTTCTGCTATACAGTTACAAATAGTTGGTGTGTATCGCAGCATCAACGGTAAGTATAGTATGTACCAAGGTGATCAACTAAAATGAAACCGCTCCTCAAGAACATGCAAGAGTATTGTTTTCAGTGGGCATTATTGTACAACGTATGTTTCCACTTATACCACCAAAGACACTGTTTTAGAAAACTCGAGGTCATCGAAGATCGATGATACCGATAAGAGATTGTTACACCACCTGTTGTTGAAGACATCCATCTAGTTGTGTGTAATTTATGATTTACATTTTGTGCAACTTATGTGGCTTATTTCATGACGATATAGAATTCATAATTCAATGTTATCGTATTCATCACCCTTAGATACTTTCGACTATAATTTTTACTTTGTCTGTTTATTCTCCTTTTATTTTATTTTAACAATGTGTAGAGTTTCTTTGTAGTTTTGCTTCATCATTATGTAATATCTGTTGAGCAATGAAGAAGTTAAATATTTTAAATTAATAATACGGAAATGTATCTATTTATCAGTCAAGTTCAATGCTATTTTGAATCGAACCACATTTTTACAATGCAAAAACAGAACATTTTTGTAATCGTAAAAATCATGAAATTAAATGGTCTTGCTTTCGTATGTTTTTAGATTACCTAGGTTTTATTGTTTTCTTTGCAAAATTTCATTTTTGAAAACTTTGATATGTATTTGAATAGCGCCGCGCCTAAATTAAAAGAAAATTAAAAATATTAATTTTCAATTGCTAGTTTTTTTTTTAAGTTTTGTTATACAGTATAGTCAAAATTTTTACAAAAAGCTTTTGCCATCTAAACTCTGATACTGTCTCCTGCTAATTGTGGGCAGTAGTCCTGTATTTGGTCCCAGAAGTTCGGTCCTTCTTCTTCGCCGTCATTTTCGCCAGGAGTAAATTCGCCGTTAAGAAGCGCTTGCAAATAATTGCCTATGATTCCGTTTATTCTCTCGGCGTTTTCTTGCACCCAAGGGGCCAAATTGCTAATAATCTCAGTAACTCTTTGAGTTTCTGCTTCGTCAACGTAACCGGTGATGTTACCCTGAAATTTAAATTAATTATTTTTTCTGACCTAGGGCCTAGGGCAAGTTTCACAATTGAATTTAAAGGAGACTTTAAATTTAAAGTCACTTCCAGATGTCAAAACAAATACGAAAACACATTTATTTACACATCTGAATGTGACCTTACTTTTAAAGTCTCCTTTAAGTTCCATTATGAAACTGGCCCTTAAAGTTCAATTCCACTCACTTGAGACGCTCCAACAGATAGGCTGCCACTCAGGTCAGTGAATGGTGGATTTGCCAAAAGTCCATATCTCGCATAGATGTTGTCAATCACAATGTCAAGGACACGAGCACTAAAATAGAGAAAAACATCTTAGTATTTGATGATGCAATATCACTCCAACAATATACTTAAAGTCTCCCTTTCCCCACAAGTGTAAATCATTTTCGGTCATGTCTCCTTCGTATTGAGTTTGAGCTGCAAGGTCATAGGCAGTGGCAGTTCCTTGTAAAATGAAGGCTGGTGGAAGTACAGTAATTGTTCCTACCAAATTACTCACACTGATCAAACTTGGATCTGTGAGTCTTAAGTTAGTTAAAGTTAGGAAGCCCCTGAAAATGTTTTAGTTTTAAGAGTGCATCTGGAGGAAATTAAACGTCACTACCTAACGTCTCCTATTTGAATACTATCGAAATTAAGACTGAGTTCGTCAACTTCCACCACTTGGTGGTATTCTTCCAAGAAACTTCGGACGCAACCAAATATTTCGTGTATTTCAGTTTCAAAAACGAAAGGTGTTACTTGAGCCTCTGAAAATGTAAAATATTGTTAAGAGCACATTTCGAAAGAATTAAGTATTACTTACTTCCTACCGAAGCTCCAAAGGCGGATTGGGCTAAGGCCACCAAAAAGACTGCAACCACTGGACGCATTGTGAAACACTAAAAACGTAAACTTCAGCAGAGAAAATCTAAAGCGTAAGCTGGGACTCACCTCTCCGAACTGTCAAAAGAAAACAGTAACAACACCAAAGCCTTACATCAGCTTTATATACGAACGTTCAATCAAATTTGCAAATTATCTCTCAAAGATAAACAAATTAGGTCCACCAATAAATTTTGGATCATGTTACACCCTTGTGACCTGACCGCAATCTATCTCCTCCATCTCTGGTTTATCTGAGTTCTAGAAAAACAGGTGCCCTTCAAATGGCGTGTTCGAGCAGATGCATATCGAAGGAACTCAAATCAGGAATATACCTATCGTATCAATTGGAAAGTTTCGAGTTGTTTGTTTTTATGTATGAAATTAATTTTTTTAGATAATCGCTGCGTCCCCGAAACATCTTTGAGTGCCCTTCAGGTTTCCTATCCACTTCAAATTCAATTTCATTAATTTACTTAGATTAAATTATTCGTTCTGCATCGACTTCAGATATAACTTGTCGCAGTTCCTTTTTGTTGCAATTCAATTTGATTCATAGAACACTGTTTTCAATTTACTAATTATTATTATTAGTTTAGAAAATTTACTCTTTAAGTTTCCTTTTTGATTATTTCATGTTTCATTGATTTTCAGCTTCGGCCAATGAGTATTTTGGAACTTGCAACATACATCGTCCATTTCAAAAATAAGCGGTCATATTGTACAAGCAAATCTGTCTGAGAAAATAGAACACGTTCTATTTCCAGACCATATTTGCAGCCCAAAAATGTCTTATTGTTTGTTCTCAGCGTGTGTGTTAGACAAAGCTAGTATTTATGTAACAAATATACAAATAGTTTTCCCATCTAGTGTGTTGCTTTCATTTTTTCGCATGTTCACGTATGTTCCTTACTTGATCCGAACCCTAAACAAACAAGTAAACAAGCATACCTTTTAAAAAAATTGTTTTATTGGTTTGATTTTACAATGGTTTTCACATTGGAAAAAAAATCTTTTATGGTTGAATCCTACTTTCGAAACGCCCAAAAAACCAATGGCAAATGGACCTATTCTATTTCTGAGTAACGTTATGTCAAGGTTAAATGTCAATTTGGCGTTTATTGATCAAGTAAGGAACATACGTGAACATGCGGAAAAATGAGAACAACACACTAGATGGGAAAACTTTTTGTACACTTGTTAAATTGCGAGTCTTGATTCAGTTTTGTTCGTTCAAAGCCATATCTAAAAAAAAATCATTGGTATAACATGCTTTATCTAAACGAATTTTTTCTTGATTTTATTTATTCTCTATTCTTGAAATTATGTCGTACCGTCAAAAGTACAAAGAATAAATAAGTAAAATGTGACGAAGTTACTTAAATTTAACCATTCCTTAGAAATTGTTATTATAGTTTTAACAGATGTACCTAATGATTAATTTAACGTTGATTAAATTTAATTAATGATTAACTCCGTCGATACATTTTGGCTTACGATTTTCTTGTAACAGTTCACGTTTTCTACATACCCTACTGTATACTCGAACTGATTAATAAAATCTGTATTTTAGAAATTAATTATCGAAACTCTTCCACGCAATTGGCAATGGAATTAGCCATTAGCCGTTTAGTTTGTGTACATTGCGAAAGTTGATATCTTCAATCATGAAATGTTTTTTTTTGTACCTACGATGAAATGAATTATAATTATCTTGAGATCAAAGGTTCTTGAACACTTGAATACGTTCAAAAGTTCGCTACACGTTATTTCTTTGGAAATTTTAAAGATCACTACGCACCTGCAGCTGATTTTCAATCTGTAAATTGTGTGTTAAGCAATCGCAAATGCGAAAACTATCCGTTGGAGAAGGTCGAATTGTGCAATTTGCTTATCTGAAACAGGTGCAAATCGAAATGTACGGTTAGATTTGATTAAATCACGTTCTTTACAAATACTTGTTCATGTTTCTTCTTTTTTAAATTTTTTTAATCAAAATTTGTCGAATACAAATTTACTAGTGCAACTCGTTCGTACTTAAAGGATTCACAAAATTTCATTAGATGACTGCAAAATGCACAAGCATTGATTACATACACTGCGTTCGTAAAGTATGGAATAAATTCATTTTCTACGAAATAAACGATTTTTATGTAAAATCCTGAAACAGGTCGATTTTTAATTAAAAAATGACACTATTTTAGTGGAATTTTGTACCTCCCCCTCCAACCCCCTCCGAGTGACAGTTGCCCCTTTAAGATTTCTAAATGGAATGGGGGGTCATGTGATACCCCATTTGGAAGAGCTTTTCATTCTCTATTTAGTAGTATAAGAATTTTTTAGATTCCTATTTTTTCTAAAAAGAATAATACATTTTAAAATTAACACACAAAAGTTTAAAATAAAATAATTTAAATGAAATGTTCGAACTGGGAACCGTTTGATTCATGACAACAGTACAAAAGTTGCTGACGTTCATCTAAAACATTTCATTTCCAGGGTAATTTGATTAATTCCAATTTTTTTTAATTTTTTTAAAATTCTTTATGAAAACGAGTAGAAACTGTAGATACTAATGTATGTAATCAACGTAGAAGTAAAAGTAATAACACCAATGTCAAAAAAACTATTCAGAATATCCTGCTCCTACCTCTTGACAATAACCAAGACGAAATTCAAACTCATGCAAAACATTGTCGATTATTTCCCGACTGATTCCTCATATTTCATTTTTTATTCTATCTTTTAGTTCTTCAAGATTGTTTGGTTTAGTTCTGGAGACTTTACTTTTTAGGAATCCCCATAAAAAGAAATCGAGAGGTGTTCGATCAGGAGATCTAGCCGGCCACTCAATTGCCCCCCTTCGACCAATCCATCTATTGGGGAAAACGTCATCCAAATAATCCATTTTAAAATTTTGTGTGTTGATTTTAAAATGTAATATTCTTTTTAGAAAAAATAGGAATAAAAAAAAAATTCTTATACTATTGAATAGAGAATGAAAAGCCCTTTCAAATGAGGTATCACATGTCCCTCTATTCCATTTAAAAATTTTAAAGGGGCAACTGTCACTCGGAGGGGGTTGGAGGGGGAGATGCAAAATTCCACCGAAATAGTGTCATTTTTTAATTAAAAATCGACCTGTTTCAGGATTTTACATAAAAGCCGTTTATTTCGTAGAAAATGAATTTATTCCATACTTTACGAACGCAGTGTATATTAAACGGTAATAATATAAGATAACAAAGATGATCTCCATGCACTTGGTAAAATTTTTTTACATAGAGCTATAACCAAAAATCTTCACATAGAATAAACAAGAGCAATGACGTTTCTTGAAAAAAATTCAGCATTTAATGCAGCATTACATATTACCAACAAGAAGGCAAAGTACTAAATAGGCTCATTTAAAACAGTTAATGATTAATAAATAATTATTCCTCTATGGTATAAATAATTGCGTAATCAATACCAATGATGAAAGTGTCATTCAATGAGGTAAATTTAAGCGCCTCATTTTCGCCACAACTCAATTTGACATCTCCTCTCTTTTCTCAACACTTCAATTCTTCTTGAAAGAGGACGAATTTTAGGAGTGCATAAGATTAGGTTTTTCTTGCGAAAATTTCCGAAAGCCAGATCAACATTAGGTTTAAAGACTTGGAGAGGTTGGCTAAATTACAAGGACCGTGGTCGATACCAAAGACCTGATCATCATAAAGAGCAGCGTCTGACAGCAAGCGATATCTAAAGGGGCCGATAAGACAGCAGCTTTAACTTTAGACAACAGGCCGTCAATCCGTCATCGTCATATTAACTAATTATTTTTATTATATCTCCAAAAAAGACAATTCTATCTCTTGCAATCCAACCATATCCAGTGTTGGGGATATACAGGGTATCCGTTTTTCGAGCCTAACCATGGGGATCTCGGTTACCTTAAGAGATACAAAGTTGGTTAAATAAGAACAAAGTTGCGTATTTTTATCCCAATCAATAATCTTCAAACAAATTTCATTAATTTTGTACGGTTTTGAAGATATTCGAAAAAATGTAAAAATCACGATTTTCGTTTTTATTTTTTTCTATAAAAACCAATGAAACTAGGCATATTTAGGTCAGATATTGTTAAGGCATATTTCTATGAGGAATTTAAATATGCCATTATCTTTGTCATGTCATCAAAAATCACGAACAAACGAGATGTTTTAATTTGTACGAAAATTATTACTAATGGGTTATTGAAATTGCTGATTACGAATCTGAAGTCAAAATTATTATAAACAACATGGCGGAGTTAATATGGCGGACTCATATATGCAAAAAGTTGGATCTTCACATAAATTGATATCAGGTCTTTTTTGAGGTTACTGATTGCAAAGTCGACGTCAGAATTATTAGAAACAAAATGGCGGATTAAATATGGTGGATTTATATGTCAAAAGCCCATCAAGTATCATTAAAAATTGGATTTCGAGTTTTTGCTGACCAAAATTTTGTAAAATTACAGCGGCATCGTTTTTGCGGACATTGATTTTAATGTAAATAAGATTTGTACAGTATGAAACTGGCGTTAAATTTAGCGACACTTTATTTGAAGCGCGTTGCATTTTTCAGAGCAGTTACCAAGTATCTTCCTGGACTGAAATTCAACGAATAAAAATCTCTGTGTATCGTGTACGTAGCATTTCACTTTCTATCACTTAATAAAAATAAGTAATTTAAAACCAGTAGACGCGAAACACATCGTTGCCAAAGGGACCTCCATCAGACGCTGAGTTTTGCCTAGGCCCCAGCAACGACTGGGAAGTTTTTCAAAACAGAAAAGGTACAAACAAAACCTGTAAAATAATTAGGGAAGTCAATATTTGAACTCATATAAATTAACATGGGATTTCCTATGTTGCGTTCATCAATACAGCACCCGGTATATGCACATATAAAATATCGTATAATATATACGTATATTCATATACTCTTCAATGAAGTATATTGTATATGTACCAGGTATCCATTTTTTCTAAATATATTGTATATGTATATATAGATCCAATGATAAAGTGTATTATCCAACACAGACCATATGCTTCCTCTATCAAATTCGCAAAGTTTGCGAAAATTTGTTTATCTTTACACTCTGGGCGTTTAGAACAATGACACGAAATATTTTTAAGTAGGTACATTATTCAAAAGTTGGACGCACACTATGGCTACAAATTTCCACTGTCGCCTAGATAGGTACCTATTCGACAAAAAATGGGATATTCTGTTAAAATTAATATTTCAACTAACTGATATTTAGCATAATAACTTACACGTGCGTCTCTCTGAGTTGTTTTTTTTTTATTTTCTAGTGGTAAATATATAGACCGCAATAACCACTTAAACAAAGGGAGAGGAAGTATTAAATTTTTGTTTATTATTATTCAATAAGTTCTCCGATCAAAAAAAAAGACTAATTTCAATATTATATTTTCGATGTTGGAGAAGTTCATAGTTTGTATTTTATTTTTAGGAAAACGTCCGTGTTTCCAATTAACGTTAGTTTCCTGAAAACGAAATTTAAAGCTGAACATACTTTGGAACCTGTGCAATTAAATGATTTTCTGTATATCGCAAATCGTTCGAGTACTTTTAAAATAACATCTACATAATACTACCTACGTAAATGACTATCTCTATATCTCTAGAACATGTTATGTTTTTAAACAATACAACAACAATAAAGTGTACGTATGTTTTGATCGAATAAAGGTCACGTTAATTTGATATTTAATCAGATAAAAATATTTTAATTTTCGAGCTATAAATATACTTTTTCACAGAGAAAGATAAGCATCTATTGAATTACGTATTCATTCGAATTGCGGTTCACTTTTGTTTTTTCGATACTTCTGAACCATCAACAAATTCAAAGAGCCTGGGTAAGTTATAATGCAGTATACATTACACTTCTTAAATCTAAAATTAACAATAGCATTTATTGTCTTGTAATTAGCATATCCAGAAAATAGGTGAATGTTAATGAATAAATAAATTAAAAGAACTGATCATTACGTTGCGAGTTATATAAATAAGTAGAAACAGATTTATTTATTATATTAACACTGAGTGAATTTTTTAAATTTTTTGGGAACTTTTGCCATGAAATTTGGAAATTAGTTTTACTGTAAAATAACCTCTAGGAGTGCAATGACATACTTTTCAGTTTTCATGGCAAAAGTTGCCCAAAAATTTTAAAAATCACCGGGTATAATGTATAGTCGTGGACTATTTTGTAAGTACTATACAATTTGTCGCCTTGAAGAAGTCAACAAGACGATATTGTCTATGTGGTAAATAAGACCACACGTTTTCCAAATTATTATTATGCACTTCTAACGACTATTCTTCATTTTAAACTGTTTTATCCTACATAGTGCTTTTATTTTCGAGCAATTTTAATTGTATGAATTAAATCTCTTACATTTTTCGTTCTCTTATTAATTGTGCATGACTCTATAAATTAAAATTAAATACTCCAGAAGACAGAATGAATTTTTGGATATTTTTACGAAATTATATTTTCTTTAGTAACAAGTGATCAATATAAAAATGAATTAGGGTAGGCGTTGATATTTAAACACATGACTTGGATAACGTCATATTAATACTGATTGTCAATCAATTGTAACACAAATAACACGCCGAAAAAGTTTAATGTTACTCACGCAGTTATTCATAGAGTTTAAACATGTCTTGATGTAGCAGACAGTGGTCATCTTAAGCATCTGCTTTATTTTTTTTTTAATAAAACGGTTTTCTTGCTTTGTAGAAACGTCAAAGTGACTGAAGGAACGTTCAATGCATCGCCAATTTTAATTAATTTTTCATTTGATCACTTCTTACTAGAGAAGGAACGATTTTTTGAAACTAATTGATTTCTAATAACAAAGAATTTGAAAAGGATGGTAACTAACTGTAAGAGAACACCAATAAACGAGAGAATTTGACACATATGGCTGAGAAAGAATTTAATATCCTGAATATATCTAAACACACCCGAGAAACAAAGGAAGAAAAACATAGATTTAGAAGATGGAAGAATTTTACGACTTCAAAGGGGATCTGATTGCATATGGTTCATATGCACCAATGATTCAGTAAATGTAACATCTGTCACGGAAATATTTATAAAGTTAATAGGACTTGCTGTTGAAAATATTTATAAAATTATACATAGAGAAGGAGTCCATGAAGAGATTTGAGAGGCATCAGCCGAAAAAACAATAAACTAAATATTATGGCACAAAACACTTGGATGTAAGAGTGTTCAGATCGAGGTTGATCGAAAGAAGAAAAACATCGGAGCTATGTGTAGAGTCAAAAAAAAAATTGCCCTGTGTTTTAGAAAGACCTGTATAGAGCCATGAGAATTTTGCACGAAAACAATCATGAAACAAATATGGATAAAAAAATGACATAATTTTGTTGTTAAATTAATAGATACTCGGTCATTTCTTGAATTTTTTATTCCAATTTATTATTTTAGTATAAAAGTAAAAACGTATAAGTGGCTTATAAGTGAAATTTTTAAAATTATTGGACATTACCTTCTCTAGTTTTTGGATAAATAATTAAGTTATACAAGAAAAAGAGTTAAAGAGTTGCTTAAAAATCGCTTAAAAATCTCAACGTTTTACATCTTTATCGAGAGTGGTAAATAAATGTAAATGTATTTATTCCTCTCAATTATGAAAACAATTATTCCTATAGCAATAAACTGAAGGTTAAAGTTAACTGGTGATTGAAATATCGGCCCTAAAAGACATTATTACATTACAATGTACGAAATTTGACATGGGGAAATACAATTAGTTTACAAAAATAATAATAGAGATGTAATAAATACAAATTGTATGCTTCATGTATAAACAATTCACATAAACAAAAAAGCAGGGGTACCTATGCATCGCATGTACCAAAACTTCTTGAGTCATTGAGTCAAAACAAGGTTTATTCAATTAAGATTTTTATTGTTTTACTTTTGTTTTACTTTTCTTATTATAGCTCTGAGTACTTATCCCGTAGAACAATCAGCAGACATTGTTTTTCTTTATCAACTAGTGATTGGGTCATAGAAATGTAAAACCAATGACGGGTACCCAGACAGAAGATAACGTCACCAGAAAATGTTTACAAGAATTTACTAACGTTTGTACGAGATGGTGTAAGCATGGATCTAATAGGGAAAAAGCAAATGTTTTTTATTAAAATTGAAGAAGCTCCGCAAACGCAAGAAGAGTATAATAAAGCGCGCAGTCTAATGAGAGTCACATCTCCAATGTTTCAACTAATCTTGTCAGCCTCATGGATACAGACAATAGAATACTGGCACATAACATTTGGACATTCATTAACAGTTTTTGCCCTGAAGAAGCTGAAGAAGCAACAAACTGTTGAAAAATACAAACAATTATTAAAAAGGAGTTATTAACCACTGTTTACCATATAAAAATAAAAATAAAAATTGAAAGAAACCAGTCACCTCGATCAAACCAATTAAGGTGCTTCTTTGATAATACTTATGAATTTCAGTTATTGACAACTAATTAGAATGACTCTTTTTTTCTTCCAGAGGATCGTATACCTTCGATTACAACGAATCAAAGATAAAGAAATTTTTTGTAATTTGTCATTGTAATTACATCTCACCCATATATTATAAATGGAGGAATCCATTTAAATCAGGTATTTTGCAACAAATGGAACAAATGAGGTAATCCTATCTCTTAGTCGTCTCAATTACCAGGTTTAAACTTTTTTTGTATGAAGTTCTAGTTGAAGCTGAGGAAGCCCCAAGTAGGGCCGAAACAGCTATCTAGAGGATGCTTGAGGAATCCACTGCAAACAGAACTTGCAACAAAGTGCATAAAGTTTTTGGTCTATTCAAACAACTAGTGCAAAAGCTTAATTTAATTTGTTCTTTAGTAGTTTCCTACTTTTGTGTGTTTATTTTTTTTTACTTGGCAAGCTAAATAAAGCTAAATAAATATATAATCTATTCACTCTTTATCCTCGTCTCAGTAGGCCGTGTTCTCGTTTCGTTAAGTTGCTGCCCTGAAGTTTGATAGATGCCAGAATCTGACATGAAAAATATTAATGACAATTCCACACCACTAATCTGACTATGTTGCCAAATATTATACGAAGGAGCACCTACTATGGCACCGTGAAATATGCACTACAGTCGAGCTGGCAACAACGTCTCCGTCAGTGGACTCAAATTATAACCATGAAATTAACATATAACGTCAATCAAAAATTAGTATCTTAATATCGCCTTGAAGTTGTAAACATTCAACATGTAATAAATTTTGAAGGGTTACACTTCCGTTAAAAAGCATTATCGGACATATGTTTATTAGAGTTTTTTGTTTGAATTACTCATAAGAATCAACCGGTGAAGTTTTTCCCCGACGTCATAGACCACCCAGTATATTGAAAATTACTCAAACCAATTTTATATGACTTAATGATTGATACAATTCACAGTATCATTGACATTTTGAAAACAGTTTTTTTTAATTACATGATTCATTCATTGCCACGGAAGGAGCTACTAAGAAATGTCGATTGTCAAGGCGACATTGCCATCCTGTTAAAAAAATTGCTGCTTCGTCTTCTCTGATTAGAATATGTATATTATAATGCCGTGTTATTAAACCTAAATTAGAGACACCATTATAATGCTCTTACTGAATATGTGTTACAGCGAAACTGCATGTGTATTTCATCTTTACTTAATTCGATAATGAGCCATTTTTAAAGAAGGACGTACCTGTAGATCATTCAAAATTGTTAGACAAAAAAGGCATACATATACGAAATCGTTAGTTGTTTCGATACACTGTGTCTGTGTTGTTAGAATTAAAAGATGTGTCTACATATTCCATTTCTAGATACGTTTTTTGCCTTAACATTAATATACCTTTGGATAGGCTCTCAAATAAAATTTTTGGGTCATTTAAGATAATAATTGCCATACTTATAAAACAATTTTCTTTCCGAAAGGTCCTTCTTCCGTTTCAACTCAGTGAGATCAATCAACATCTTCTCTCGGTGCAAAAGTATTACGATTTCGGGTTTCAGAATAATCGATTTCAATTAAGTTAAAGTGATTTCATTATTCCTATTTGCTTAAATTGTTCCTTTTACATGGTTAGTCAAAATTAAATGGGAAAAATCTAACGCCTTGCAACTTCTGGTTATGGGGCGTGCTCAATGAGAGTTTATATAGCACGAGAGTTCGGAGTTTAATGAACTCAAGGAAACAAACGCTACAGACTAATGAAATGTGTATATTAATGAAAAATTCCAATATTCAAATTTGTTTTCAAAATAAAAGCGATTATTACATGTCTAATTTCAAATAGCAACAAATGGCCGGCTTCTCGGAGTTTGCAGCGGGGTTTTCCGAGCGGGAGGCCAACAATTCGAGGCGCCGCGTTTTACTTTCAGTGGGCCACCCTCGGCTAGTTGTAAATCTGTCAGAATAACCTTATCTGGGTATTTCTAAGTTCTGTACAAAATTTAGTCACGCTGAAATCACAGTTACTTGTACGCTAGCGAAATTACTCATAAGTTAAAGTGTTTCTTTTCCAAAGTTGGCGCCTTCAAATCCGCTATACTCGTAGATGCACAGACGTCATAAAACAAATCTATCTGACGTTTAAATTGGTTTCGTAGATTTTGGACACATTCTGTCGCGTTAAAATTGCGGATAAATGCCCATGTGTTTAAAGATATCAAATTACAGGGCAAGTTGAGGCCTTCCTTGGAGTCTGGTCCTTTTCAGTCAGACAACAGATACTTTAAAAATGCCAGCTCTTACACTCGAATAATAAAATTTATGGGACTTCACTGGCGACAGATAAGCAGCGTGCATTTCTGATAAGTTAATGGGGGGGGGTCTCTGATGCCTTTTTGGGCATCTGGAATAGGCGTGGATGTGAAATAAATACTACGAACATGATTGGTCGAAGTGGTTTCAGAATTTCGCTGCAAGGTCCGAGGGGGTGTATTTTAATTATTTTCTTGGGAATAGGGGACGCGAAGAAACGGCAGATAGTATTGGCGCTTTGACGAGAACGGTCGAGTTCAATTCTAATTTGACTTAGCAGTTTTTCCTTAGGCGCTTGTGGTCTTTATTCAGTTTTTGTTAAATCATTTATTTCGGTACGGTTTAAGTACAGTGTGTTCAGAAAGGCAATTAAACTAAACACGTAGGCGTCGCGACGCGAGTGATTTAATCAAAGTGGTAGCGCGTTGAAGTGAGACGGATTATACGGCTTAGGTAATTGACATTTATTTGTTTCCTTCAGCGCACCTTTGGTGGTAATAACTGTAGAGATAATTTGATTTACATCAATTGGACTAAATAGTCAGTACGGTTCATGGTACCATTACATTGAGATAAATTTAATCAACTATTTTTAGTTACATTTCAGGGAGTATTAAAACTCACTAGTGACCTTCATCTTGGAAAATTTATTGGTCAATGTTTCTTTAATTATTAGACCAATTCTGTAATTTAATCAACCAACAGCAATTAACTATTCCCCACATCTACCTGGGCTTTCAATACAGTGGACTTTTAGAAATCATTCTTCCCTTGGGGATTTTCTCCGGCAAATCGGAAACCAAACAATTTGAACTACATTCCTAGCCATCTCCTTAACAAAGTTTCTTTCACACTCTGTATATATGGGTGGGTCAAACTGTGGTCTTTGCCGGTTAATTAGAAGCGATTGCCTAGAGACTGCAAAGCCAAAACCACCCATAGTGGAGTGAAAACACAGTCAAACTAATTCCTTGCGAAATAAATTAATTAGATAGGTTAGACGACGAAAGAGCGACAGACAGAGGGTCCTGAAAAACAGGCAAGTGGGTAGAGTACCGCCTTCAAAGCAATTAATTAACGCTCTGGTGACGTAGTAGAAGAAGTTCGGCTCACTATACGCACCATATTAATCAGGTTAGCTAGCGATAGGGTTAAACCACCACCTTCAAAGGGAGTCCCTGAAAAACAGGTGATTGCTACTGATTTACTTGCAAATTGATCGCCGAAGGCGGCATTTGTATCACATACTTCTCCAAAACATCTGGTTAATTCACTAATTAACTCCATTAATTAAGTACACTGTGGTCCCACTGTGACACATTGTGTGTTGGTGTATTAAATTGAACAAGTCTTTGAGTACGATCAGAAGTGACGAACACTTGTACCGGGACTCGATTTCATTTGAAAATTCAATTAATTATTAATCTAACTAAGGAGCAGAGCTCTCCAACAAACATCTGTGTAGACATTAAACCGCCAACGGAGCGAATCGAAAGAAAGTAGATCGCGCCGATATTCGAAAGCGGAATCTGTTAAACGATTTATACTGTACTTACTGAAAATCGTATTTTTTGTTTATTTGTATTGATTTCAAACGCAAGGGTTTTTCGCTCACGATCTCCGATCCCACAGAGGCGGATATCAGGAGTTTTTCCCACTTTTTTTTAAATAAATAATTAATTAAAATTAATTGTTGCGCTTTATTTAAAATGTCAAATTCCTTGTTCTAAAGAGCTATTTGCTGTTCCACCAAAAGAACGAGTTATCACGACGTAGTTTCCTGTTCACGGCGATCACGTAAGCCCTAATTAAAGGTATTACTCTGTATATCGGGTCCTCCCGAGGGTCGTTCAACTGTAAACAGAAGTGGGCCAGTAAAACTAACCTTTTTAGCTGTAACGCCCACGGTAGACCTTTAGGTACGCAGAAGGTAGTGACCGTCTGGAAAGGAAGGTTAAGAGTGCATGCACGTGGCGTAGTAAAGTCTGGGTGGCCCTTTGGAATTTTCCCGGTCATACGGTCGGCCCAGTTATTTAAAATCGGCCATAAATCTTAAGTGGTTTGTTTGTATATTTCTTATTGATTGTTTACTTGTAAGTAATAGTCAATAAGCAAGTTTAATTGGTGGGCGCGTCACAAGTTGCAGATTTGCACGTCGCGTCGCTTCATATTGTCGAATTCTAATTCTAATGTAACACATATCTACAAATTATAAACATCATTCAATTTTCTAAGAAAAGACGTGCCCTTACACATCCAAAGGCTATTGGGGGTGAAGGGACTTTATGATAACATATTACATCAGGATATAACAATAGCGAAAACATACAGGGTGCGGCAAAAAAAAACTCCCAAACTCTCTCTATTCACTGGTCCAACTCTAGTGACGCAAGGTGGGTAGCGATTTTAGTAACAAATACTTTGAACTTTTAGTTTCCCTCATTGTTTTCCATACACATTTTGGGTTCGGTCCACATGCTCGTATTCCGAACAGAAAAACTGTATTGTTTTGGGTTGCGATGCGAATTTTAGGACCACAAGTTTGGCGCTAAAGAGAAAATCACCCGGAAGACCATGAAGCGTTAGAACAGGAGAAAATGTCGAAGCTGTGCGACGTTGTGCGACGCGGCGCGTGCATTTTGCACTATAATTTATAGTGACTCGAGGCTTCTTTTCGACAATATTGGTTCAAAATTTAAATTAGTCACTAATATCATGGATAATCCTTTGATAGGTATATTATTTTCAAAACTAAGTGAAAATAAACTGCTATTTGGGTATTTTTGTATTATCCAATAAAAACTGTAATTGTACTTATCATGCCAGTATTAGCTGAAAGGAGCGTAACTATCAAAAGTCATATTTCTACGCAATTAATAGAATTTGTGTGTGCCACAGTAATTATTGTCGTTGTTATTTATACTTCAGTAAAATTACTTTTTTTAAATTTATAACTATTAATATAAATATAAAAACTCAATTCTTTATTTTGAAAAATTCAAAGTACGTAAACCGATGCTATACAAAAACTAAGTTAATTAACGAAATCTTGAATAATCAAGCGAATTTATCGTTTTTTATTATACAGGGTAATTGGCGGTTCTCTGTCCTTAAAATTACTTTCTTATTTTGAAAGATAGGCTTTCTTATTTTCAAAGATAGTCTTTAAGAAAAGTTGCATAGGATGTTGAGACCCTCAATTCTGAGGACTGCCACGACTTCGATCTTCAATTGTTTCGCACTCGTCATCGCATCGTCTCTTGCTGTGATCGAGGGGTTTTATTAACACAAAATTCGAATCTCTCATGTTAGCAGTTTTTTTTTTGTAATTATTGGAACTAGTTTATTCACGATTAGTTCAAAATCACTTCGGGACATTCTCCTGAAGTTTTTAAATAAGAAGTCTTCTAAACTTAATTTATTTCACAATGCTGAAGATAGTGTTCTCGACTAGCTAGAAATGTTCGCATCCAAATTCGTCTACTTCTTCTTTTCTTTCTTTTTTTCACAATTGTTTGCGAATTTATTATTCGTATTTTATACCAATTCCAGTTATTTTAGAAATTACTAATAATTACGTCCCGTAAAAGAAACTTCCGTTCCCCAGCTGTTAAAAGTGTAATAAAACAATTGGCGATGTGTGTCAAGGTCGCTTTCTGCGCAAGCGAGTAGACAATAAAAATTTTATAGTCCTATTGTACTGCCACATCTATAGAACGTGGCACAGTATTTCGTATGCAGTGCCGAAGCTTGATTTTGGTGTAATTTTTTTAATTAATTATAAACTGTTAACAAGAATTTTTGAAACATTTTTCCCGTAATCTGTGATATCGATTCTGTTATGTGTTTTTTTATCGATACAATTGCCATTCACCATGTATGTAAAAAAATACTTTCTTTAACATCAGATAAATTATAATATGATAATTGGGATGGGTAGTTTAACTAAAAGTGAATTCATGCCACTTTATGTTCCACAGGCTAACAATTTATTTAATTGAGTCTTTTTAAAAAAATTTAAAAATTGTTCCAAGAGAGATTTAAAGATATAAACATCAACTTGGACTTATGCAATCTCTTATTACTAGTTACAAAATCAAAGCACTTGCTAAACAAAAAAAAAACAAAATTCTCTTTCGCCTCAGACAAATTCCAGAAATTAAATGTTGAGACAAGAAGTCACAAGAAAATCTATTAAACCGCCTTCCTCAATACCTTCACTCTGGCCGAAAAGGTACTCGACGACTGCTTCAAATATATCGCTGATATATGGGTCCAAATTTTGAAGTATCTCAGCTCCATTCTCGAAGAAATATTGACTAACGTTTTCGCTGTGTTCTTCGTCATCGCGTAGACCAGTAATCCGGAACTAAACACATTTAAAATATATTATAACATCTTTTAAATGTGAGTGTATACACGTCATAATCATGGCCTTACCGTAGTAAAGCGGTCCATGAACAACCAGAACGAAGCTTCTTGTAAATCAATGGAAGGCAAAATGGTGATGACAAAGTCTATTAAAGAACGAACCGTTAGAGCCTCAGCTCTAAAATAGAGTAATTGTGATTATGACTTAAATGTGATTGATATATTTTCAGTACTTACTCGACGTTTCCTGTTCCAAAAACAATGTCATCCGGTGATTCGCAGCGAAGATCGTACGCTGTAGTGAGAGCAAGTGTTTCCCAAGTTAATTCTACTATCAATTCAAACCTGGGTGGAATAAGGCCGACGATTCCTTGGATAAAAGACACCTCGAACGTATCGAAAAGGGAAACTATAAAATCTTCTGCTGAAATATGTCCCCTAAAGTAATCAAAGCGTCAGTCTTTTTTTAGTTCACACAAAATCGTTACTTACTCACAAATTCCAAACGCTCCTAGTTCTATAGTTGTAGCATTAATTCGTAGAGGGTTGAACGAGGGAATATCAAAGTCAGGAATTCCATTCGTCATGTGATCTCGAACGCAATACAAAAAATTCGTCATCGGTTCCTCAAGAACTCGACCATTTTTGCTCGAATGCTTAACTATAAATAATCGTAACTTATCCTGCTTACACTGAATTAGACCAAGAAAACAATATTCCTACCTATGTCTTGTAAGTTTAGTTTGTGTTTGAGTGGAACGGCTTGGCTTATCGCCAAAAAGCCTAATAGTACCACGAGAGAACGCATGGTGAAATAATCACGTTGATTTATTTGATGAAGGTGCATCACTGTGCACATGGAAAAAAAATCATCTTATTTACAAGAGCACTCAAAAATTGCCTTGAGATAAAAATGCACGAAATAATTGAATAAATCATATGATAAAAATTGAAATTGCGGTCGAGATGTAATTTATCTGCATTGAATGCAATTTATTTGCTGAGTAACGGTTGTAATTAAATTGTTTACATGTATTTTCAAGTTGTCTCAAAATCATGTGACTTTTATGCTGAATTCATTTTCTTCTGTGTATCAACTAGACTTGCCTTACTATTATATTAAGTAATATTTTCAAATTTATTCAAATTAATAGTTCGGCTCTGATTTCGATTTTGTTTATGAAAATTATGAAATTAGTTCACAGACTTTTAAGAAGAAAAATGTTGCCGTTTTGCAAACAGACAGCTGAAAACATAATTCGAACCAACCTGTTACTATAACTACAGTAATGCACAAAGTCAGTTTAGAAAGTAAAATTGTACGTAGTTACAGATCCAAAAATTTCTCCATTTCTTTCCTCTCTTTAATAATTATTCGCCCTATCTATACAGATCGAGGACTTTCACTTTAACCAATATTGATTTCATGAAGCTGAACAAAGAGTATAATTATATACGATTGTTTGAAAGAGATGGGTGTAGTCTATACGTTGCATTGAGGTGGTGAGGCGCTGATCAGACTACAAAATACATGCACTGATTCACTCTCATCTAAGCCATAGATGAATATTTTTCGCTGGATTTAAAAAGAAACAACAAAATGTCTTTGCTTGATACCACTGAAAAAATTCAAAATCTTAAATGGTGTTTCAGTGATTTTTTTTTTTAAACATATTCCGAGCAGACGCTCTTTGTTGCTCTTCATAAAACCATTATTGGCTAAAGCTAAAGACTTCAGTCTGTATACCTAATTTTTAAAAGTTCATTACTGTAAATGCGAAGGTGACTTACAAATAACGAGCAGAGCAATAATTAGGCAGTTAGATAAATTTGCCTGTTTTTCTAGACAATTACTATTTATTTTATTTTTATAGAAAACTACAGTCATATCTACTAACAATAAATTAAATAATTAGACAAATGCGATCCGTCAAACAACAAAAAAAAAGGGATGAGTATTGAACAATGAAAATTGGCAAATGACTAAAAAGCTATTACGCAAAGACAGATACGCACTATACTTCTACCAGTGATGTGAAACTCTGTTCACTCAATTTGTCATTATATGCATATACAGGGTAATCAAAGTTACTGCCGCACTATTGCTAACTTCGTTATTATAGGAGCTACGAAGTAGTTCAAGTTAACAAAATTGAACTGCTTTCACTCAGGATTGCAATGGTGATATGAAAAAAATAATTGCGCATCGCATTCTCAAAATAATTGCATGTGTAAAGTTTTTTTTAATGGAACACCCTGTATTTTTTGTTGACAAATGAAAGAACATCAAATTATAAATACAAATTACTCTTTACTATTTTTCCTTAAAACGAATAATAAAGAAGTTATTATTATTAATACAACCCATAGAACGCAACATTTAAATGCCACTAGAAGCGTCTATAAACGTGTTCAGCGATGTTTAGAACAAACTGGGAATGTTTTTGAACATTTACTTTAAGTTATTTATAATTTTGTTTAAATTAGTTTAAGTTACATTAGTTTCAAGAGTAGCAAATTTTAATTAATTAATTTTATTTTTGTACATAATACTAGTTACATTTATTTTAAATACCAGTTCCTCAAAATGTTGTACTCATGTTTTTCACGTTTGTTTATTTTTGAAGCACATAATTCCAAGGTAGTGTGTGTTAAGACAGTTTTGTTAATGCCTTGAACTAAATAAAGTTAATTGTAAATGATGAATACAACTTTCGCAATAACTTCTTTATTATTCGTTTTAAGAAAAAATAGTAAAGAATAATTTGTATTTATAATTTGATGTTTTTTCATTTGTCAACAAAAAATACAGGTTGATCCATTAAAAAAAAACTTTACACATGCAATTATTTTGAGAATGCGATTCGCAATTGTTTTCTTCATATCACCATTGTAATCCTGAGTAAAAACAATTCATTTTTGCTAATTTGAACCACTTCGTAGCTCCAACAATAACGAAGTTAGCAATAGTGCGGCAGTAACTTTGATCATCCTGTATATATAGAGTGATTCTTATTAAACCCGATTAATGAAATATATCATACATTACGAGAAAAAAGTAAAAACAGTTCCAAGCCTCTTATAAAGTTTTTGGTTCAGTGCTAGAGTACCAGTGTTGTCAGCCTTGAAGGAAATTCTACAATATGAAGGATTAAAGGATTTATATCTAAATTTGAAGGAAAAAGGAATCAAATTCAAAAACGAAGTAAAATATGTAGGATTCAAAGTTATTGTGTAGGTGGAGAAAAAATCTAATTTTATTAAGAAATATGTATTTGATGCTGAAGTGGGATCAAAATGTGTGGTCACGTGACTCACGTGATCATTGGCGCCTGAGAACAAGTGTAACGAACGAATTTTTTGATTTCTGATAACAATTTATTTTTGTTTCTACTCCTAAAATGTATTTCATTTTGTTTCACTTTATAATAAAAGTGTTATTTAAATTTATTTACTACACATTCCTAAGATATATATTTTCACCGAGGAAAGTTTGAGGGAATATAAAGATTTCAATAATTCTTATTGACGGATTCTGTTTTCATCAAGTTGGCAACACTGTAGAGTACCTACTCTCAGAATATTCTCATTCTCCTTCAACCCCATGTAATAATAAAAAATGGAAATATACCGAGAGTGTTCCAAAGTAGTGAATCGAAAACCCTATTAGTTTTCGATTGGTGTTACGTTATGAAAGTCTAATGGCGGATTTCATGAACGTTAATTAAATTTAATCATCCGTTAAAAGTAAACGTTGCTATGGTTACATGTGCTGAAGCTATAGGAATGATTTTTCTTAACCAAATGATTAAATTTAATCGACTTTTAAGAAACCCACCATAAAAGAAGTTCTATTTTTCTATAACTGCGATTAAGGCTGCGTTTAGTTGATAGACGAACCGTCAAAGTTTAACGAGCTCGGGTGGACTGTGTTCTAAACTGTGTTCATACCCACCGTAGTTGCCTAATGGACAATGGTCGCATCTCAATCACGACCACCGTGACCACTCAGCTGATTAGTCAGACAACGTAAAATAACTACGGACTAAACAAAATCGACAACGTCGCCCATGAACTAAACGCAGCCTTATAGCGTTTTCGATTGACTGCACTAATATATCTATCTTCATCTCGTTTTATTACATGAGGTTAAAATAAGATGCAAATACACTGAGTG
The DNA here is from genome assembly GCA_033060865.1 of Dorcus hopei. NCBI lineage: Eukaryota > Metazoa > Arthropoda > Insecta > Coleoptera > Lucanidae > Dorcus > Dorcus hopei. The sequence goes on along the minus strand of CM065422.1, from coordinate 23,891,955 downwards.
CAACCGTTGCAGATGAATCGAAAACGACCTTGATATCGGAATGGAGCTTCATGGGATCAGCCGTACTTCTAAAAAGTTATTTATAATGAAAACGCTAGGATTTAATACAAACAAGATTTATATGGCCCATAGTAACTGAGATAGTTAATTGTTCACAATCATTATAAACGTTGTCCATTACAATTATTCTTTAGCATGTAATATTGTATGTATATACCACAGACTGTACATGTACTATCGGCGCAACTAGTAATGTCATAGGGAGAATGGTTTATAAGGAACAGCCTATCTTCTTTAAAGTTTACGCAACAAGATCAGATCGCAATAAATGTAACACCTGCAGCACTTACGCTATTTTTAGACAAATACATTTGGCGTTTTATGAAAGCTTATTAAAACAGTATTTCACGAGGGTTCAGATATACTGAGCGTTCCATTTAAAAATTTTGAGAAAAATTATCTTTTGCAAAACTTTGTTGTTCTTCTAGTGTTCTTATGTTTAATTTATTTTTTATCAATCGATTAAAAATTTAAAAAGGGGACCATGGATTCTATGAATACTCAGCAAGAAATACATACAGGCTGTCCCAAAACCCTAGCTTGAGACTGAAACAGTATATAGAGAGACGTAAAAGAAACAAGTTTTCTCAATACTTACGTTAGTTTCATAACTTTAAGGATCCAGAAGATATTGCCAAAAGAACAATATTTTCCAACCTCTTTCAGAGCTTATAATTCCTTTACTATTGACTTTTTGAAAAAAGAAGTGTTAGACGTTTATTGTTAAGTAAAAATGTAATGTATTTAGAATTTAAAAATAAAAGTTTCGACTGCAATGCATCGGGTTTTATCAGCGTTATGATCGTATTGGTATGCTGAGCCTTCTTGAGATTATGTAAACAATAAACACTTTCGGGCACCACAGGTTCGCTTGGGATATAGGGACAGTCGAGTTTACGATACGTAATCGATAGGCGCACTAATAAGAGTTTGCGGTGTTAATAAATATGATGGAAAGATAATTAATTAACACGCGCACATAAAGTTAGCCCACTTGCAACTTATAACTTGCAACTTGTACTCGCAAGTCGCGTTAGTTGTATAGTACGCGTGTGATATATTCCTGGCGTGCGTATACAGGGTGTGTTCAGAAAGTATTGTGCACTACGCCCAGAGAACCAGGAACGCAGTACTCTAGAGATAAGTTATAAATTGTAGTTAATGCATGATATGTAGAGAATTAGTTTGAAGTATTTCTTGCATGGTACGAATGAGCGATTTCCCTGGGTTAGGCTCGGCAAAGCGTGGCAAGTGCTACATCACTTGATCGCTGACTAGGAGGTTGGCTGGGGTGGCCATGCTGACGTAGAGCTTGTGACGTCAGTTTGCTGGACATATTGTTTGTTCGTTAAGCAGTGTGGTGGTGGCCATCCCTGAAGGGAAATCGTACTAACAGGGTAAAAGCGCAGCCGAGGGTGAACGACGTACTGTTCACGGTCCCATGAGTGACCCCTTAGGGCCCCTATGTAGAGGATACTAAGCCCCCCTAAGGTTATTATGTAATTGTCACCACCCCTACGTGCCGGGTGTGAAGGGGCGTCCATGGTAAGGACGTCGCGTCGGTCACCTGTGAGATGCGGGTTGACGGGCGTCACCTGTGAGATGCGGGTGACGCCGGAATAAGTCACCTTGGCGGAAGAGTGGATTGGTGGTAGAGAATCCACGGGTCGGATATGACAAAGACGTAGGGTCGAGTATGTTTGCATGTCATTGAGGCTATCTGTGTTGTATGTGGCGTGTGTTTCTGGAAATAACATTTCAGAGCAATAGTTTATGAAAGAGCAACAGATATGATAATAAAGGCCCAAGGTTGGACATCATCAGGAGCGATGACAGAGGCACTAGATTGAGTTGCGAATTGACCAAGGGGTTGAGACCGTTGGGGCCAGGGGACTGGGGTCCCCGGTGAGTAAATAACTGTTGTCTCTTGCAAATGATTGTAAACACATATTATTGTTGCATGAACGCATCATGTCAATGGGAGGTGATGGTAGCGAACGGTGCCCGGTAGCCAAAGGAAATGGTGAGCGTTTTGATTATTTACATTTATGTATATGCATTACCACATTTTAATAATACTAGAAAAAAAAAATATGTTGGTAATTTCGGCCGGCCTTACAGAAGTATTGAAAAAAGTTGTTTCTTTTACGCCTCTCTAAATACTGTTTCAGTCTCAAATGAGGGTTTTGGGACACCCGGTGTACTTGCAGATAAACGAACTTGTTCTGCTATATTACGTATTGATGTTCCGGTTGCTGCTAGACCACAAATATATGCTCTTTTAGCAACAGACGAATCTCTTTGACCTAATGCTCTTCCCATTTCGTTTCCAATATCAAACAACTATTTTCTATTACTAACAATTTACTAAAGTGAGTGATGACATAAGTGATTTCAGCTTATTAACAATAACAACACCGAAACTCTTTTCCGATAATCATTGTATTTGCGTGTCATAAAATTTAAGTACTGCAGGTGTTTACATTTATTGCGGTCCGATCTTGTTGCGTAAACTTTAAAGAAGATAGGCTGTTCCTTATAAGCTATTATCCCTATGACTAGGGATGGCAACGATATATCGATATATTACAAATATCGATATATATTATATCGATATTATAATTCAATATATTAGTAAAAATATCGATATATTTTGCAAATACCCTTTCGATATATTTTTTAGCTTGTGCGGTTTTAAAGACAGTGAAATCTGTTACCGGTATCTTTATAGTGATGACTGTGATGAGATTATACAGAAAACTACTTGAAATATTTTTTAATTTCTTTCATTTTACGCCTGCCCTGCTCTCTAGTAAGTAGTAAATAAAATAAGTAACGTTAAACTTTTGCAGAAACCCACAATCATGCATCCCCATAAAATGTATTTGTAAAGATTAACTATGTAAATCCCCGAACAAATTACATTATTGGTTTTATAAACTGCCGACACAAAGAACCAAAGAACTTTGTGAGTCATTCGTTCTTGTGACTTGCGGAAGTAACGATTTGATTTCTGAAGTGCGGTTTTGAAAATTATTGATTTTGTCAGTACATTATTTTGCCTTAGCAGTTAGTAGAATTGTATTATTACTTCATAATATTAGTAAATATTATTAGTTCTTATGTTATTCATTTTTGTGCGAGTATATTAAAATAAAATCTGCCTTACTAATAAATTGAAATCTATTAAATATGCTAGGACTTAATTTTATTTACCTTTTTTACCAAAAAGTTAAATATATCGATATATGAATATATCGATATATTTCTAACGATACATCGACTGTATCGATATATGGTTAACGATATATCATATGAGTCGATATATCGATATATAAAATTTTTTTTTGCCATCCCTACCTATGACATTACTAGTTACGCCGATAGTACACATGATGTTAAAATTTACAATCTACCGACTGCAAATCTTAACATCACCATTTTCGTTGATTTTCTAGCAAGAACTAACAAATTTCGTAAAAATTCACCAATATTTACACTTTTGTTATCAGCTAATGAGCACGTCACGTATACAAAATTGCAGTACATGAAATTCCCGCTGTTATGTAATTTATTAACAATAAAAATTGTTATTCAACAGTTTTTAAAATAAACCGATAATAGAAGAAAAATGGGAAATAAACTATCAGAAAAGTTGATGGTTCAGAAAGGGATTAATGCTGTCGTAGATACTTTTTAATTGCCCATTTCAGTGAGTGTTAAGTAAAGCCAAACTAAACAGAACAGGATTGAAAAAAGACATCACAAAAACATCGGTGCTTAGCCTTTGGGAATAACCTAATCACAGTAACAAATAACAAGAGAGAACTACTCGTATAAGTAACATGTTAAAATTGGATGGAATCCGCACAAAGAATGGGCTTGTAAATAAAAGAGGAAAAACAAATACATGAGATGAATAGATAAGAAATTCGGTGTACAAAATAAATTAAGAATAACCACAAGTAAAGGGAGAAATATAGAGGAAGTAAAGTATTTCACGTATTTAGACATACAGAGATCCACAGAAAACCGAGCACAGGGAAGGCTAATGGCAGGTAATTGATATGTCAACGGACTGAAGAAATAATAATAAGAAAACTCTAAGGTCTCAAGCTGAAAATTTACAAGACAATTATCAGAATATGGGAAAGGAAAATTGTTACAGTTCATTTTTGTCATTCCTGTTCTGAACACCCCCTGTATATGCATTGCCACCGTCCAGCCTTCATTTCTGTTCCGAACACGCCCTGTATATGCGAAATTCGACGTGTCGGATGATTCCTTGGACCGCGTCGTTGTACACATTGCAGTCAGTGTAGGAATACCCGTATTTCGCCGGCGTAATTTTTCTTAAACTCTCGTTTTAGCATATTTCTAATAACAGGACCTTCATTTATTTAAACAAATTCATTTTATATACGTAATCCATCCTTATTTGAGTTCAAAATCGCGTGTATGTGAGGAATTGAACGAATTACAACGAAGTTCTACTTCTGGACGCATATTATGCGTGACCTTTGTTCTTTTAGCCGATTGGTTCCCACCGTTACAAAGAAAGTTCCCCGGAGGTAGGATTAGAAGGTGTCTCGCTTGTTTATAATCGTTCCTTGTTTGTCAAACGAGAAATGTTGCGCCATTGTCAGAACGAAACTTGCCGTCTCTTGGGTCACACTCTCTTTTCGTAAATATTTTTATTTGTGCGTGCCATTACATCGAAGGGATGTTTGTACATATCTACGGCTAATTGCCGACTCTGATTAGACCCAGTTGTGAGACAGGAAAAACCGCGTGGTCCGTGGTTTGTCCCAGCTTCGGTAACAGACCGAGGTAAGTTCTATACGCAGCAACTCTCTGTTTGACTTATGTGTTCGTTTTATTTCATTGCTTATAGGCTTTTATCGTGAGCTTTTATCGTGAGCTTCTAGCAAAAGCTATCATTAATCCTAGACTTTAATCTGGGACCTATATCAAGAGGTATTTCTCGTTGGGTGCATCGCGAATTACGGCGTTGGAAGCTTCCTCCCTCGCCCCTCTACGCGGAAGCCGGCACACTACAAAGTGCCGCTGCGACATTGCCGCAAAGATACCGACAAACGAATCGGACATCAAAGGAATAAAGGTCGGAGCGTTATAATTTCTTTTCTTAGTTTTGAGCGATATTTCGCGGATTTTATTTTCGATCCATTACTTTGATTTTGCCGCAATAAAACTTGCAACTTATTGCGTAACTGCCGGTGTAATTTAAATATGATATAAGCAGACGAGCGTTGACGCGTGCAAATAACCGGAGATTGCATTCTTTTGTATTCTGTTGCATTAGCTACGATTTGAATTATTTTAATATAGCTGTGTAGCGATTTCGGATCCGAAAAGTTAGGTAATAACGTATTATGTTTATGGCCTTGTTGTGTACTTAGATCGTTCGACTTGCGTTGAATTTGTTTTATTTGTTTTGTGTTTCTATTAATAAAAGTGTTCATGTTTTGGACGTAACGTGTTTTCTTAATTTTTCACGCGTTTCCTTTTACAAAAAAAATTAAGTGGCGCCTGTTTTTGGTTTGGCCTTCGCGTTTTGGTTAGAGAACCCCCCGTCCCACTGTGCTGGCTGGCAACATTGGAGTAAAGTTTCGCTCCAATGTAAAACTTCTGCCTATCTACGCAGGTAGGTAGCAAAATACTGAGGACAATATATGGAGAAAAAGTACAAGAAAGATGAGCAAGAAGAACTAACTAATATCGTTGGAGTGGTAAAAGGACAGAGATTGAAATGGGTAGGGCACGTAATGAGGATGCACATTAGTGCAGAAGAAAAAGTCGTTGAAAAGTAATATAAGAAGGAAAAAGAAGAGAGGAAGACCTAAGAAGAGATGGAAAGATGTAGTAATAAAAGGCTTAGATCAGATTAAAGTTACTAGCTGGAAAGAAAAAACACATTCACACAGGCCTTCTATACCTGCAGTATGGGGCTAAAGCCTAGAGAAAAAAAGAAATCAAAAGATTCAAAAAAGAGTGGATAAAGGATCTTTTTCTTTCTACATTCTTCTATTGACAAGATTAATTGATTGGGTGGGAAGTGCAGTTTGCAAAGCAATGGAAAACAATACTCAAAGTCTAGACATTCGATTACATATAATATTATAAATTAGGAATTGAAAAAGAATGCCAATGAATATATGAAGTTAAAACTGCAGAGTAAAATAAAAGTTCGATAAGAAAACTTGAATGTCTATCAAATTTCTGAACCTAAGTTACCATAATCATCAAAAATTTTCTCTTATAAGCGGATTCTTTTTGGAAACAGATTTAGAATATACCATTTCTTCAAGTCAAGGAGTTTTTTTTCTTCAAAAAATACAAACAAACAGAGAAGCCTGACATGTCTTCAAAAACTATTTTGTCCAACAGTTGCACTTTTTAGGTGTTTTTTACGTTGGTTTTGAGTGACTAAAATCAAATTTCAATCACTAAATTGACTAAAATTTAATTTTAGTCACTCATAGTGCAATATCAACAACTATCCATGACGACCGACCATGATTGCTTGACTATGTTTTAAATAATGTCGCTTCAAAAATATCTTTTCAAGATTCTTCTTGTAATTGTTGGACAAAACGTCGTATATCACACGTGAGCGAAATAAAATTATACACTCGTGAGAATTGTCTCACTCACGTATAATTTTGCATTTCTCTCACTTATAATATAATCTATTATTAATTTAATAATACATGAATTTATTAGAAGACAATATTTTTAACCAACAAAATTAAAACCGTAAGTACTAGTTACATGCGTATACAATGTAGAAAACGTAGTAAGTACTAATGCCAAGGACATTAAAATTATCAGTTAAATTAAAACGTAGCCACATCAGCCTAATAATTTGATCTTATCTCTTTCATAAGTTGTTGAGATCTCTAGATACAAAAAAAAAACAAGTTACAATGACGTCAATTATAATTTTATTTTCGGCGAAGTTATAGAAGGAAAGGCGACTCAGGTTTGCAAAAATATACTTTATAACATTTATTTTAGGCTTTGTACAAAACTTAAGCGCGTGCTTTAGAATTTGATGGTATCGTCGACAATCTTGTGCTTAAGATTTTCAGGGATCTCCGGATTTACAGGGCCCAGTGGGACGACCTTAGGTTCAGGGTGTGCTCTTACTTTGGCTTGTTCTATAATGATCTTCAAAGTTTCTTCGGAAATACCATATTTGGAGAAGTCAATTTTAGCTGTAAATAAAATCATTTTTTTATTTATTATTTAACTAATGGATTTAAATTAAAACCTGTGCGAAAACTTGTTTTTGTATTATTATGTAACTTTAACTTCTATTACGCGATACCATCAGAAAACCTTTGGAAAATATCAACCTTAACAAGCCACGAATCTCTTCAGTTCATTTCTTCGGCTTTCGTGTATCAGATCAATAAATGTTGCACATGGATACGTAAATAAACAAATCAATAAATGCAACAATCAGTGTATGTAAAATGATGTGAGAAATGCAAGTTATCATTGGTCACGTAGTCTTATATTCGCTGGTTGCTACGATATGTTTATTGATTTGATATATGTACAACACAGCAAGTAAAATTAATTTAATTATGAATTAATCCACTGTTGCTTTTGTACATTTGATTAAAATAGTGATCGGTATTCGTTTACTCACTGATTTCCGCCAAACTTCACACTCGCACGAAATTTGATACTTTCAACGTTTGACTAAGTATACCGTAGAGAAAACATATTGTATTTTATAGACTTTCACGGTTCAAACTTGAATTTAATGAATTTTCTTTTCTCTAATTTTATCACTATGATCAAACTACCAATTTTTGTCACTTACACCAACGCCCAATAGTATAAGACCGTTACTAAAATGTAATACTTAAATTAATTAATGGAAAGAAACGGTGTAAGATATAATGCTCATTTTATAATTAGACACTGATTCTAAATTGTTACCTACAATTACAATAAAAATGCTTTATCTACATAAATTAATTGATAGAACGGTTACTACAAAGATATAATTCTAAACTGTGACAAATGAGAAAAAGTGACAGCACTGGCAGCACTGTACAAATGTTAGCCTTACGCTGGATTTCACAAACGTCACTTAACTTTAATCATCGATTAAGAATAATCGTTCCTATACCTTCAACATATGTAACCATGGCAACGTTTACTTTTAACGGATGATTAAACTTAAGTAACGTTTGTGAAATGCGCCACTATACTTTCAACACATGTAACCATGGCAACGTTTACTTTTAACGGATGATTAAATTTAAGTAACGTTTGTGAAATCCGCCATTAAACTGTTAAGCGATAGTTTACATAATCTTTTGAAATGAATGGTAGAAGTACTGGAAACTTTTTATGGCAACAAGAAAACACTTAGATCCAAAATTTAAAAAAAATGGTTAAAAAATAATAAATTCTTACGTAGATGAGGGAAGCCTAATTTGGGCTGAACAGTTTCTTCAGCTTGGCACAAAGCCAAGGCGGCTAAAATGACTAGCAGGAAGACGCGCATGGTTATTCTGAAAAACGGAAGAAAATTTGATTACCTCTTGAAACAACCGTAATTTTTAGCTCGCACCACTTACCTTTCGAAATATACTGGCACGACACAAAATTTGGACGGTTTATGTACCAAGAGGTCTATTTAAAAACAATGGCTACTTGAGATAAAAAATTGCACAAACCACTAGAGACTTTCAAAGATTAATCTTAATGAGCGCCGGAGATACGAAAATAGCTCGCGTTGGTGAGTTATCGCGGGCGAAAATCAGATTTTTGTCTGAAAAAGGTTTTAATCGAATGATTTTTTCTACAGCTGCGCAATAAAATATTTTTTAGTATAAAAAAACAAAAAATGTAAGCGAAATTTAGTAAATTTTGTGTTTGCTATTACACGCTATCTTTGCGTAAGTCTTGTAGGCAGGCGGGATTTCGAGCTACTCTCCCTCTGATGAGCTTCAATTAGGGCCGAAATAGTACTTTGCAGAGGATGCTCGAGGACCCCATTGCAGCAAAAAAATAAATTTGAAATTTAGTAAAATAAATCATTCATTTCATTGATAAATAATCAGCTACAATCAGTTAAAGATTTTTTTAATAAAACATTAGTTAAACGTCATAGTTAGTTTAAATGATAATTGCTTCATTTTATGTTAAATTTCAGAAACTAATAATGAACATATTTACAAGAATATACCGGGGTTTCAACAATTTCTGTGTACCACGTGACCTGATCAAATTAATTACCTTTCTTGGAAAATTTGTTTCGCGCAGATTGATGACTGTAAGATATTTGCATGCCACTAAAATAATCAAAGCGAACATAGCCGCCTGTGGTCTTGTTTGTCATTGGATTTATTTATAACTTATATTTTTAACAAATATTAAATTATTTCATATCTAGGAAGCGTTTCTTTTGATTCTTTTGTAATACGAGATTTTATTCTACAACGATAACAAGAATAACACAAAGTTAATGAAATAAATTTTATTTTTCAAAATAATGTCCTTTCTTCAATAAAAACTTAACCCAACAATCAGACAACTTGCAAATACCGACAGACAAAAATTTTTTTGGTTGTCTGCAAAGTCAGTTTTGCACTGCTTCTATTACCTACTCATTCGACAGAAATTTCTTGCGTCCCAAGTACCTGCTAAGAGACGAATGCCCGATTGCTGATTGCACCAACTTTTTAAGCAGAGCTTAAATATGTATAAGTTATGTTTAGAATGTGACATTTACGTATGGTCAGTATAATGTCAAATACATTCTGATTGACATTTAAACTTCAACTTAAGTGTCAATTAGAAAGTGACTAACATTTTGTTAAATCTATAAATAATGTCATAGTCTAGACACCACTTAAATTTAAGCTCCGCTTAAAAAGTTGGTGCGACCGGGCACTAAACTCTGAATTTATAGTCTTTCGGGCAACTAAGAAATTTGTTAAAATTGAACCGTGAATATCCCAAAATACCGTAACCAACACGTTGCTTGCTGTCAGTAGAGCTTTGAATTTTTTTGGGGGCGATGAATTTGAGTCGCACCATTTCATACTACCCTGTTTGTGGGATTTAATTGTGCACCCAAGATTTATCAACGGCAATAATTCGTTTCAGTTTTGCCACCTCAGCACAAAAAAATTTAATGATAGTTCGCATTGCAACAGAAGTAGGTACATCACCGACAAACATGTTTGATACAATTGTCAGTATTTATGGAAGTAAAGCAAAGTCTTTGGTATTTTTCAACAATACAAAATGTTTTAATTATTATGAAGTAAATTGGGATATTTTTCATTGTTATTAATCAGAAATTTAAAAAGTCTAGGTCAAATCTATACTCCCCTCGTATGTACACCTCAATCAAAAGTAATGAAACGCTCAAAACCGAAACGCTGTAGTCAGAGAGAGAAAATACCGAGTGAGATGAAGTCTTACGGCGAACGAATGTTTCCGAAGTCCTTCGGAACCCCATAACACGTTGCGCTCTCTCTAACTCAGCATCGTTGCACTCTGACTACAGCGTTTCGGTTTTAAAAGTTTCATTACTTTTGATTGAGACTGTACATGTATGTACTTTTACATTTTCCGACGTAATTAATTCTTACGCCACTGACTATTCTATTATCCTAAGAATTCACCTAACCAGACTATTTTCTGGTAGTTTCAAATATGAATTCCCATTAATAAAAATTTTTTAAAACTTCTTCAAATTTTTTATTATAAAGTCATTTTTCTTTATTTATTTTATGTTGCAAATTAATGACAATTGTTATGAATACACCTGTGTATAAAAAAATCCTTGAGTGCGTGAGATATTTTAGAATATAAGAGACACTCAAAAATCATTCTTAAACGTCTTATCTCTGCGTATATACAAATATTTCATTAGTCTTATCTTATTGTACCTTTTTATCGTACAGGAAAGTATTACTTCAATTTTTGATAGACAATCTGATTAAATAATGCCAGCGCTTTCCAAACTGGTGGTAAGATATCATTAGCAGGCAAAGATACTTGCTGTACATAAAACTAATGGTGAAGAACTTAACTTTCGATTTTCCATAGATTTCGAAATTTTTGTTTCTCAGGAAATTATAATGAAAGATAAATATTATTATATAAGATTCGTAGACAATTTTAAGTAGAAAATATAAACACAGAAGTGTCGATTGATTACACTTATTTACTTATCAAACCACATGAAATGTAAAATTGAAGGTAACTATTTAAATTGATAATCCTTTAAAAGTAGTACTTTTGAATATTAAATAATGACTTACCTATTTAACCTATACAGGCTGGTCCCGAAATAAGGCGCCAAAAAGAAATCAGTTATAGGAGGTGATAAGTAAAACTCATTACACAAAAAATTTTTCTAATAAAAGTCTTTTCGTTTTTAAGATAAAAATAATTGAAAGTTTGTTGAAAATTTGCTGTACGCTAATATTAATCGGGATTGGCGAAAACATTCTTTGGGATGCAATCCAATATTGCACTTCTGGCAACGAAAATTAGTTTTTTTTATCAGGTGTAACACATTTAGGTCCAGTTTTACAATCGTGGAATAAGCTCTATTCGTCGAATAATAACTATTCGCAGAATATCCTTTAACATTCTTCCAAATCTATGTCACGTTATTCCAAAAATAGTTTATACGACTATTGTAAAACTGGACTTTGGTCTGATTGTCTTGGTACATCACGAGATGATCCATTCTATCATAACGTGAGTGCTCTCTAAAACTCTTTGGTTTTCGTGAAGATTCTTGTTTGTTTAAAACTTTGTTGGTTTTTAGCAATTCTGTAACAACGGCGCTTCTGAAACTCAGTTGATCTAATTTACCGTCACTGAATACCATGCATTTTGAACAGGCCAAGGAATGGCACAATTTCTCACAAGTTTATGACACGAATCTAAGAAAAATCTCACTCAAATCACGTAAATGAGAAATGGCCCTTGCAATCGACTACAGGACTAAACTTTTTTTCCACAAATTGTATGTATTTTACTTACACCAAAGAATTTTATTTCGCACGATCAATTTGTGAAAAAAGAAATGGCGTGATAAAGTTATAAGATTTCCATGGAAATCGTAGAGAAGTTGGAAGCAATTGATAAACTACTCAAAATTATCCAAAGAATAATTTTTACATACTCACTAAATTATAAATTAAGATCCTTTTTAATTCTTCACCCTTTTGCAATTTCATCTCCTCCCATTTTAATAATTAAATTTACCTTTGATTTTATCTTTTATCGAAAGTTAATTAATCTTATGTTATTGTCTTTCTAACTTGTCCAATGTTTATCCATAGTTTTGTATTGACCTTTAATGTTAGATCTTTTTAAAGAAAAATACCTACATATTATTAAAAAGCTGCTCACTGCTTAAAATATTAACGTGATTAATAAATAAATTTTGCTACAATAAATTTATAATTTACTCTAAATTTTAGATAACTACCCTTTATAATTAATGTTCAAAATATGCTGACTCGTTAATTTACGAACGCCCGAGGTGCAGAAACTTGCTCAACTTCGCAATAACTTTTGACTGTATGCAAGCCTGAATGCAATCAATCGTTTCAGGAGATTCCTGAATTAAACGAGTCTCGTTTGAGAACTTTCTTGAATCAATGTTTAAAATAGAGCTTCTTTCTGTTAAATTGTACCGGGTGTCCACTTTGTTGATTACGCATCATAGGGATTTAACGCAATTTTTTTTTTAATTGTAAATTCCTGCTCTCCTATCGAATAATCATAAAGCACTAAACAGCAAAATTTCTAGCTTTGTGTTATGCATTAGCTAAGACTACTTTTAGTATGTTTTTCAAATACAGGGGCTTTCAATATTAAAAAAGAAAAAAATTAAATACGCAGATATTTTTGTGTTCCACAGTTTTGATCAAGCAGGCAAACTTCACTAAATTTTAAAATTTTGAAATGAAAAATAGAGACTACAAACATAATTCGTATTGAGAAATAAACGGTGAGCAAATAAAAATCAGATTAGAATAGGCGGTGCAAAGAAAATGCATGTCTGTGATGAAATAAAGAGTCAATAAATTTGACAATCCTTGAATGCATTACATTAATTAATTCAGTTAATCACAGAAATTGCACCACCTACTCTAATCTGATTTTTATTTGCTCACTTTTTATTTATTAATAAATTAATGGGTACTACACAAATGTTCAAATAATTCGCCGTTTCCGGCCAACCTATCATAGAACCTTCTATGAACATTGCTTAACCTTCTAGAAGTAATAGCAGTGAAGGAACTTCAAATTTTTGGCTCCCCCGCAAATATTATTCGGGCCCCTACTACGCGACGTTGAAACGATACGATACTGCTATTCTCTCTTTTCATAGTGCATTTAATTTTTATTAGCAGGAATTTACAATTACAAAAAATTGCATTGAAATTCCTGTGCTGCGTAATCAAAGTGGACATCCGGTATGTTATACAGGGTGTTCCAACAGTGTGTTCTCGGGCCATATCTCCATAACTATTGAAGATACAAAAAAATTCTCAACACAATTTCTTTTTTAATTTAAGAGATCTACAACATAAAATTATTTTCATCTATACAGAGTGAATCAAAATAGTGGTGCCGGACAAAACTTTTTTATTTCAAATGGCATGCCCTATATATGAAATCAAATTTCAATTTCCCATAAAATTCTACACATTTTCTGTATACCATTGCCTATACCTAAACCTAACCGTTCTTGAGATATTTAACATTTTGTCTAAAAACCGCCATTTGCAGCCACTATTTTATTTATTGATATTTTATTTATTTTTAACCCTAAGAAAAAGATTTTTGGTACAGATGTAGTTAATACATAAGCTTATCATAAGCCATTATTAAATATACTTTTATCGCTACAGGGTGGTCATGGTAATAAACGAAATCTCAGAAATTTCAAAATGACAGAAATCAATTTTCTTAAATAGCATGCCCTATATTTTTCTATCCTATATTCTTCGTTTAATAAAGTACTTTCATTTTTGTTAAGTATATCTTACACCTATCTGAGATATTTTCTGAGATTTTTAGATTTATTTGAATTATTTCTTTTAAAACGAGTTATTGTCTAAGGTGGCCGTGGAAAACGGCAAACAAATGAACCTGTTGACTTTAATAATTAATTTTCAAGCGACAATAATGTACAGGCATTAGTTAGTTCTAGTACGTGACTCCTTTAAACAGTTATACATTTTTTTTGTACTTACGTCATACATGCCCCAAGCTCTCTATGAGCTTATCAGGAATGCGTTAAGCTGGTTATTGTAATATTGCCCGCTGCGGCTGCGACAGACCTACTAGGTGTTTTCCATCGGCATTCGTCTTACAAACCGGGAAAACGCAGAAAACCTAGTTCGAAGGGGCCGAAATGAATCCTGAACACAATCCGACACATAAGTGGTTCCATTTGTCACATAGGACCCATATGTACCAGGAGGGGATTCGAACACACACCTATAATTGTCCGACCAAGCGTCAAGCCCGTTGCCAGCGGATCCAACCAACTTTCGCTATGCAACCATTTAGTAAAGAAATAATTCAATAAATCTAATAATTCATGTCTTAACAAGTACCCAACAGTCTAACACTTTGAAAAATAATTATTAATGTCAACCGGTTCATTGTTTGCCGGTTTTCCACAGCCACCTCAGACAAGTGTTCGTTTTAAAAGATATAATTCAAATAGATCTCAAAAAATATCGCAGATAGGTATAAGACATACTTAAGAAAAATGAAAGTACTTTATTAAACGAAGAATTTAGGATAGAAAAATATAGGGCATGCTATTTAAGAAAATTGTGTTTTGCCATTTTGAAATTTCTAAGATTTCGTTTATTACCATGACCACCCTGTAGCGATAAAAGTATTTTTAATAACGGCTTATGATAAGCTTATGTATCAACTACATCTGTATCAAAAATCTTTTTCTTAGAGTTAAATTTAAACGAAATATCAATAAATAAAATAGTGGCTGCAAATGGCAGTTTTTAGACAAAATGTTAAATATCTCAAGAACAGTTAGGTTTAGGTATAGGCAATGGTATACAGAAAATGTTTACAATTTTATTGGCAATCCAAATTTGGTTTCATATATAGGGTATGCCATTTGAAATAAAAAAGTTGTGTCCGGCATTACTATTTTGATTCACTCTGCATAGATGAAAATAATTTCGTGTTGTAGATCTCTTAAATTAAAAAAGAAATTGTATTGAAAATTTTTTTCTATCTTCAGTACTTATGGAGATATGGCCCGAGAACACACTGTTGGGACACTCTGTAGAATTGATGTAATTAAAATAAGAAATTGTTCTCTATTAAAAAAAATGTCTATATTAAAGAAATTATGGTTAAATAGAATCAGTTATAATACAAAAAAAAATATTTCACATTAATTTTACATATTTATTTTCATATACAGGAAGGTTAACAAAAATTGTTACTTAAAAGTATGAGAAGGTTGAATAAATATTTTTTTCTACAACTGTGTCTAAACTAGATACTTTAAAGGTTAATTTTACACAATTTGGTTAATTTTGCACAATTTAGTCCCAGTGAAAAATGCTTTTAGATTCACATTCAAGTTATGCAACTCTATTTGCATGAGTGATATGCTGTACACCGCGAATATCCAAAACCGGTTAACCGTTGCTACGGATACAAAATAATTGTAGGAAGAGATTATTTTTAATTATTTCTAAAACCACTGTCTCCTTTACTATTCTTAGGGCCGGTCTTTCCATCTTCCAGTTAAAGTTTTCCGGCGAATTGATTTTTCTTAATTATTTCCATGGTAGTTATCCGTCAGTTAGTTTATCAAGAGGTGGAAAAACCGGCCCTTAGTTGTATCTAAATGCAGATACTGATACAATTTTTCAGCAGTATCTGAGACAAATATCTAGATACTCAAAATATGTCTAGATACTGTGTAAACAGCCGAAAATTTTAAATCTAAATAAAGTAACTCAATCCTCATGTAAACAGTTTCCAGGCGAGTTAACCCAAACAATCTTCCTAAGGGCACTTTAAGGGTAATAATTAAGATACGTTAAAATAAATAAATCTATCAGTTTCACTCGTGAGAGCGGAACCGATACCCACGCAGCCCGATAAGTGCTGGTCAAAAAGTAGACCGAATAACACCTTACTGTTAGGCAATTTAAAATACTCCGGTGATCCAAATGAATATAAGTTCACAAAGTTGAACGACTAGCCCGCGAGAGAGCAGCATCTCCCGGGAGAATTATTAAAGAGGGGGAAGATTTTGAATTTGTAAACAATGGCCTAGGGAAGAAGAAAGTTTCAAAAAATTAATTAATGTTCGCCTAACGGTCGTCTTAAACGAAAGTCCCCGTTTTTTTCCTAAATTTAATCTTTGAATGTTACCTTCGTTCCTTTTGAAATGAATACGTGACGCTCTTAACGAATATCTAAATTTAAATCCGGTATCGGTATAAGTGTAGGTACCAGAAGCAGGAACTCCACTCCGAGTCTTCCCAAAAAGGGATTAGCGAGCCCCACCCCAAAAAGGGATTAGCGAGTCCCACCCCAAAAAAGGGAGAGACATAAGAGGTCCTCTACTGCTGAATTCTACCTCCACACCACCTTATTCGGTAGGTAAATTTATTATTTTATATTTTTTCTTTGTTTGTGTACATATTATGTAGTGTCACCCCTCCAGGGTAATTCAAAGTTTAATATACCCTGCCTTAAGCTAGTTCACGACTTTTATTTACAGAAGACTAGATTATGATTTTAAGGTGTTCTTGTACAGTTCCAGCCTGAAAGGATCCTCCTCCGAAGGATTATTAATCGGCCATGTAATTTAAATAAGCATTATAGGGTCCGAAATTCCCTTAAACTCCGGTGGTGGCAGCGAACTCCGTTACTTTAGTTTGTTTAATTTTTCCCAATTTTATTTTAGTTAACATGCTTTCTTGCTAAAATGATGCTATCAAAGTAAGAAGGGTTAAAAACGGGAAATTCTTCAACTTTCACCCCAAACCCTTCCTGCAATTTTATCTAGATACTTGCACCTAAATACCTTAACAACACTGGTTGTAAGGTGAAAATTACTAACACGACTGCGCTCCAAAATCAAATAACCTTCGATCATTTTTCAACGCACTGTATAATCCGGAAATAAAATATATATATAAAGTATGGATTTGTTGAAAATAGATCATCGAGAAACTATACCATAAGTAAATGAGTTTGTCCGAAATTATGAAGAAGTTAGGCAACACATTTTACAAAATGGCCGAAGACTCCATATTATCCAAGGTGTCGAGTTAGGGATACCAATACCCGATAGTTTTGTTGCCTAGTTAGCCAGTTGTTTAAATTGGCCAAGACAATTTTTATTTTATTTTTATCAGAGAAAATGAAGGGCGGTAACATCGGCGTGGATTCATTAAAGTGAGCCAGCCAAGAATAAATAATGAATAAAATAGAGCCCAGGATATATCCTTGAGGTACTTCAATGTAAGCTATCTTCTATTTTTGAGAAGGTAGAACTTAACTATTATTAAATTTTGGAACACAGACAAAACGCCTGTCTTCTAAAAATAAAGAAATTTGGTCTATGGATTGATACAATCGAATGCCCTATTGAGGTCGAACACTATCCTAACAGAAGACTCACTTACGTTAAGGAAGCAAGTGATGCAGACATAAAGTGAATGCGCAAGTGTTGTGAACCTACCAATGCGAAATCTTTAAGCTTTTAAATAACAATACTCAAAAATATTGACAAAATCTGTCTGTTTTTTTTTTTGATGAGCGCTTTTACAGTATACGGTTTATTATCTTTATAAATTTTATTATTAAATATTGTAGATCATACACATTTTATAATTAAAATTTGAATTATGAGTTACATGCTTGCGCTCTGCTTACTTTAAAATTAATTTAATTGAGCATTCTTCAAAACAATGGCTCAATAAAGACTAAAACAATAAATTCGTATGCGCTATGATTGGTACTTTTAATTAAAACAAGAAATTTCATTTATCGCTAAATTTAATTCGCCATTGTTTTTGGTAGTCTTTAAGCACTACATCGAACTAAAGAGGTTTATTTCAACTCGTTCTGTCATACTTTAACGTCTTAAAAATGCAACTTTTAATAACGGCTGCCCTAGTGTTGAGTTTGTTGCATACATCATCCGCAGTTCTGTGTTTTGCAAACAACCTTAAAGGTAAGTTTTCTTTGAACTTTTCCAGTACCTACCTATATGAAAATATTACGTAAATCAATAGATTCTGTCCTTGGTGTATTCGGTAAAGAAGACCCAGTAACCAAAATTGAAAGTTGCATCCGATCGGAATTTCAAAATGGAATTGAAAAATTCGATGTGCCAAGCTTAGAACCTCTTGAAATTCGGAAGAATAGGATCAAACTCGGCGAAAATAAATTGTTACGTTTGGGTTTGGGCGATGCAACGTAACGTTCTAAAACTACTTAAAAACAATCAAACTATTATTTTATTTTAGTGGTAGCGTGGAAGTTCAGGATTTGAAATGTAATGGTCTTACCCTGGGAAAAATTACGAACAAAAGCAGTAAAATCACCGGCTTTCTTCCGCCTTTGTTGACTAATTCCGTGACTGTAGTATTTGAGACCGTCAAATGCGAAACTAAATATTCTGATCTGAACTTGACTTTTAAAAATAAAACTTACGTCGGAAGTGGAGAAATCAAGTAAGAATTTTCAAAAGACATCATTTTTTTTTGTTTTATGAAAATAAGAAGTAATAGGAAAAGTCAAAAGTGTTAACTAATTCATACATAAAAATGTCAAAAGTTCTGATAAATTTTTCCCATTTAACATTTAACCAACTTCATATACGTATTTAATAATAACTTCAATATGGATGCATGTACCCTAGATATGAAACATAAATTGGCTTTTACCAATATACTCGATGTTACTAACCTCATCTAACTATTCAAGATTTACCACCAAGAACATAGTCCTCGACGTGACATTTGATTACGGGATCTCTGATAAAAAAGTCACACGCGTAATAATTAGCCCAAGCTTAGAACGCATGGAAGTCGTAAGTATTGTTGCTATTATTATCCCCCCCCCCCCATAAAATCTTTTCTCGCTTAATTTCAGTTCAAAATCACCGGTCTGAATTTTGATTCTGATCTCAGCAAAGAGATCTCAAAGAAAGTTCTGCGTGATGCGTCGACTCTTTTAGATGAAAATGCTAGTACACTGAACGATTGTTTACAAAAGACCATTCCAAAGAACTCAAGTGAGAAGGAGTCATTGATCACATACCTTATAAATAAGTGTACTTAAGAATAAGTAGTGATGCATTGAAGAAATAAAGGCAGACCAAATAGATGACAGAAATTTTTTTAAATAAAAATGTTTGCTTATTCTTTGATGAGTTTTCTTCATATGAGCTCCTTTAAACCATTCCAAATCTTCACCAGTCATTTCCTCACATGTTAACATATTATTCCCTTTGTTTACCTATTCTGATATGCTTGAAATGTTTCTGGTGTAGAATCTCTATTCTCTTGAGAATCCCTTTCGCTTTTACCCCCTTTCTTGTCTCGTTTGTTTTATTTTTCTCGGAATTTATGTCACTTGAATATCTTCTTATTGATCCGTTCACGAAGAACAGTAATGTGTCTCAGATATCCGTTACTTTAAGGGGTTTTAGTATAATAATAAAAAATTATAGACCATTTAAAAAAGTTCTCGCCATTTTCTAAAAAAAAAAGGAAAGGAACATGAACTTATTTAAGTTATTTAATGTTAATGATTAATTAGTTCTAATTAATCCCTAGAAATTTTTGGGATTATCTCATTTTTTAAAATTGTTCCATCCGTTGTTTAAATGGTAATGGTTTCATCAAAAATTCCTTTCTTAACCAAATTCCTTTGAATTGCTTTTTTTCTAGGGGGATAAATTGAGTAGAAACGTAAGTGTCATTAAAGTTTGTGGGGTAACTTTTTTGAGTAAATAATGACGATGCCGATTTTATGTTAAAAAATCTTACTTAGATAGTGATTTTGTGAGGGACAGGTGGTTAAAAATAATGATAACAGAAGAAAGGGAATGAATTATTCTTTGCTTTCAACTTTATCGATTTTTAGTACAAGGTTTCGTCGAAATACTATGTCCGTCTAAATATCTCGACGAGAGTAAGAGAGAAGTTCTATTGTGATGCCCAAATTACATAAGTCTCAATTTACAAAATTAATTATATCACAGTAATCAACAATTTCCACTTCTCCTCATTCTTTTACTGATATTTTAATCGGATCATAAAGGACCCAAGTAGCAACTTCTTTGTTTGTAGGTATCTGGTTTGAGCTTTTTAGCCAGGTAATTGCTATTACGTCCTCTTTATACGGAATGAGATTTTAGCCCTTGCCCGCCACTACATATAATTTTTGGGGATTGACGAAAAATTACGTTCTTTCTTTTAAGAATGACATTCACTTGAAAATAAAGACAAAATTTATATAAATAAGTAAATATATTAAGAATAAGTAAACAAGTATAAATTGATTAAGACAATTTTTACGTATGTACATACAACACTCTAGTCAAATTACTAGAAATTACAAACTTAGGTAATTACAGATTACTTCAGAACATACGTGACAACATAAAATAAATTCAGAATAATTTTATGACAAGAAAAGCAGCATCTCATAATTAAATTAAGCAAATGTTAGTTTATAAAAACATAGCCAAAATAGTAAAATTAAATTCTCACCCAACCATAGCACTAGATATAGAGACGGACGGACTTTTCTCGAAGATTAACACACACTAAAACATTAATGCCTTCGGGCTCTGAAGATGTACACGACCAAAGTGCTAGAAGCTATCTGATCATGTGCTTTTTCCACGGCCTCTCTTTATTTGGTTTTTCTAAGGTCAATTCCGATTACGTAGCATTTCCTATGTGTGTGATTCAGCACGAGGTTGGCTGCAGTTCTTCGAATTTGCAAATGTCAATTATGTCTCATCTTGGCCAAGGCTCTTGATACAGCGAGCCGCTGCCAGAGATACTTACAAAAACTTTATCTGAATTTTTCTCGCGATCGCGTTGCATTGAATTTACTTCTGTACTACGCTTGATAATTATAAGATGCTTGGATTTCTTACAATTTTGATGATGATCCTGTGCATGAAGATGAAAAATCCCTAAGCCTTGACAAAATGGTCACTTATTAATTAACTATTTTGTTTATTTCAACTCCTAAACATTTACAGTTTCTGAAACCGTATTTTTTGATGTGTTTATACCGAAATATTTTTCAATATATTGACGTGTACTGCACATACGTGAAGTAGCCGAAGCCTTTTTGGTACCTCCTCATTGTACAGGGTGTCCCATTTTCGATGGTACCTTCGTTAATAATGGAAATAGAAAAAACCGAGCACGCAATATTGGGTCAACTTTTTATGTTAATTTGAATGGCCAACTTAAAACTTTGCTGTTCCTTGCCATTTTCGCGGTACAGTTGAAAAACGAAAAATTCATCAAATTTTCAAATGCGCACATTTTTTTTTATTTTTACAGATATCGAAAAATGATAAAGGCATTTTTTATTCGGCTTTTAACGTAGATCATGATTCTTTAATCAAATCGCACCAAAAGTTCATAATAACCGAGATATAACCACAACTAATGTTTTTTTTTTTAAATGGAAGCCATAGTTGGCTTTGACATCATTAAAAAGGGTATTTTTTTCTGCTTGAATCATGATCTATGTTAAAAGTCGAATAAAAAATGCCTTTATCATTTTTCGATATCTTTAAAAATAAAAAGAATATGCGCGTTTGAAAATTTGAGGAATTTTTCGTTTTTCAACTGTACCGCGAAAATGGCAGGGAACAACAAATTTTTAAGTTGGCCATTCAAATTAGCATAAAAAATATTGCGTGCTCGGTTGTTTTCTATTTTCATTATTAACGAAGATACCTATGGAATACCAGCGAAAATGGGACACCCTGTACTTTAACTCTAAGTTTTATAAGTAATTTGTTTCGTTTAATTTCATTTCCTTCACTTTTAGGTCATTACATCTGGGATCATTTTGCTGAACTTTTTATTCCATTTTTTTTTTGCTTTAGATAGATCATCGAAAACTTTTCTTTAAAAGAAAAGAAATGTTTCGTCGGCCTGTCCTGAAAATGCATGTTTTCCTGCTTTGGAGATTTGAAGAATTGGCTATTTGGGGATGACTGTTGACATTGGTTTTCGTCGATCATGTGGTCACTTCCCCTACTGGCGTTGGTGGCATTAGCAAAATCCCAAAAAGTATATTCAAATTTTTTCAACTTTTCTTGGGTAATTTGAAGATGCATGCGTGTTTCTCATTAGCTCAATCAGTTATTTCTGTTCGTGTTATTGTTTTAAGGTCAATTTACAACAACAATTTACGTCAGACTTACATACTTCGTACCCCTCTTTAATCGCCAACTCTCCAAATCTCTAAATCTCCAAAGCAGGAAAACTAACTTAACTGTAAAATGATATACGTAGGAATACTATTAAATTTAGATTTTATAATGTATAAAGAAATTAAATAACATAAGACACAACATAAATCTTAGTTTATTTTATGAATTATTGTCAACTTTCTTTATGAATGAAGATCACAGCGCCCTTCGATCACTAATAGTTTTCAATCCTCAAAATTTCCTAAAAATTCGTCGATCTCCTAGCCGACTCCTATACTCGTATAGATTCTTCGACCTCTTTCAAGAGGTGCTTGTCGACCTCGTTGGACACATTCGATATTTAAAAATATTTAAACCTAAAAATGCAGCTCCTCGTTTATCAACCTAGTTTGTATAATGAAAAGTTTAAGTAACGACATCCTGCGATCGCTTTTTGACCTGACATTGCATTAGGATTGACAAATTGAAGCCAGCTCGCTACATAATAAGTCATCCCATACAAGGCGGCCATGCGTGCTGTCGAAGCATAATGAAAGTTTTAAAAATTTTGTTGCAAATCGGTTTTGATTGCAGTGAATTCCTGGAGCATCCTCTGTACAGCTGTTTCGGCCCTATTTGGGGCGTGGAATTCTTGAGCATCGCTTCTGCTGACGAGGCCCCAAATAGGGCCGAAACAGCTGTACAGAGGATGCTTGAGGAATCCACTGCAATCAAAACCGATTTGCAACAAAATTTTTAAAACTCGAATTTGTATACATATTGTCCTTAAAAAAAAGTGTAATTTAAACTGTTTATGTGAGCGGTGCTTTAAATATTACGATTTAAGTTAGTATTAATAAAATAGCGGAAATATTTGTAGAATTATACTGAATGATTTTTAAGAAAAATTTATCAGCTCTTGCCCATAAAATCTTAACGGCATGTCTTAGTTTAAGTGAAAAGTACGTCATTGAACTCCTTGATGGTGTTTTACAGTAAAGCTAAGACATGCCATCTAAATTCCATGGCGAGAGTTGATAAAAAAATTTAAAAATGGGCCGGTATGTAGAAGAATCTCCCCAGCCTCTAGTGGTAAACAGTGAAACTAAATACTCTGATGCATCACGCTCAAAAATTGTCAGCAACAAGACAATACAATCTAAAATGTATTATCTTACAACACAGGTTTTAATATATTAAAGTAAGCCTTAAATCATAACCGTAGTAGTAAATATTTATAACAATATGTTAATATTTTCTTGTATACACGATTACAGAAATCTGTAATTTTAACACGAACGTTTGTAAGATGTCACTACTATACGTATATTCGATTCAATTTAAATCCGGAATACTCCAACACCAATTTTCTTATCTCTGTTAAAATTAGTTTTATGTCAATCAAAAGATAATATGAAATTACTTTAACAACCATTAATAAAAAATAATCTTAACTTGTGTCAAGATCACTAAAACAACTGACTATCAATTTTAAACATAAATTTTATCAAGAAGTGCATTAAGTGGGCACGTTTACGAGATAAGAAATGTGTATATTCAACTAATTTCTGCGTGAAATGAACATTGTTTTAATTAATTTTTATTATATCAAATATTTTTAAATTTTATTACAATATCCTATATTTTCTTCAATTTTCATTTATACGTATTTAAGATTAATGACTCTGTACACATACGAGTACATGCTTTATTATTCGTATTTAGAGTAGGTTATTTAAACGTAAACAAATAAATAATGTGAAACCCGGTCTAACTTTACGTCCTTTTATTTACATGTTATGACGCATTTGCATATTTGCAAGTGAGTTAGTGGCAAGGAATTTCGACCTCAGAAAATTGCAATCAATTCGCTCTTTGTTACGACATCAATAAGATATCCAATGCTTCATACTCGTTAACTGCGTAATTTTATGACCCCTTAGAGGGTACGCTTTTTTCGCAGCTAGTTTATGCATTAGAATTCCCATTTAGTATATTTATAGGCAAAATGATGCAAGCAAATTAGAATGAGATTGCAAAATAAATACTTTCTGATTTATTTCGGAGTGACTTATTTTACATCTAAGTTGCTTTCAGATCGCTATTTTTAACTTAAAATAACGGCCTACGACGATGGTAAATAGATAATGAATGGATTATACGTTTCTCTTTTTAGTTTCCCTTAACAACTTTGTTTATTTATTTTTCACTCCTAACGAAGCTGTCACACGAAAGCGAGACGTTCAGCGAATATATGCGATTTTCAAAAACTGTGGTAATTGAAAAAATTATAAAGAAATTGTATACAAATTTTCATTGAACAAAAGTCCACGTTCATTATCAAAAAATTCTCAATCATTTACACATATGCAATTAAAAATAAGTATCTAAAAATTGCTTTCATTCTAAAACTATTTTTTTCCTTAAACTTTTTCATCGTTTGTTTGTTGTTTTCGCTTACAATGTTCATAAAATATTGCAAAATTAAAGGAATGATGACAATTTTTGGTGAAAACGAAATAATAATTTGCAAAATTCTATACATTTTTAGTGGACAACATAGATAATACAAAAAGTCGATTTATGAATTTTTGCTTTTTTTTTCTTACGGTTGTATTTGAAAATTCGTTTTAAAATTACACAATAAAACATTTTCTAATATTTTATTGACGATGAGAATTCTTTATTTAATCATGTCTTGCTTGCTGTGACAATACTGCACGTATACAATTAGAAAGTTTTAAAGTTACTGAACATTCCATTTTTGGTCAGTAGGTACAATTTATATTTTACTTTTGCAAATTCTACATTAAAAAAAACTATATTAGTAATATAAGCAAAAAGTAATAAAGCAAATCTAATTAAAAATAAAGAAAAAATAATAATGTTTGGACAGGAAGAAGAATTTGTGAAGAACAGATTGAAGGATTACTTTGAATAAGAGCTCAATATGAGAATAACCGAATGTTTCAAAACGAACCAGAAGAATGCCCGCAATAAGAAAAAATAAAAGTTGAAGAAAAGTATTAAAAAGGAAAAAATGGCCATGATATGACAGAATTATGTCAAAAAGGGTTTTTTTTATTCAAGAGAACTGCTGTTGTTCAATAAAATGTAAATATCTAAAAACTAGGAGGTGGATTACTGTTGCCAATATTCATTTTAAAAAGGAGGGCATTAAGGATTACAGGGGGAATAAATATGTTTGATATTGTTCTAAACGCAGAAAATAATAATTGGCTTAAATGATATGGGTCTGAGAATTGGTGGGGTGATAAGAGCAGCAAGAAGTAGAATACAGACTGTAGAGATGAAGTACTTGCGTAAAGTGAAAAAGGTAATAAGACACGAGATGGAGTAAAAAAAAGATATAAAAAATTAAAAGGTTCGGATACCTGATTAGAATAAACACTACAAGAAGTGAAGGAAGATAGAGTAAACCAAAATAGCAACAGAAAGAAAAGGAAATCTAATTGTAAAAAAATATACAATAGCGAAAATCGTAGGTAAGAGGCACAACAGTTCCTGTAAAATACAAAAAACGTACAGTAAGTTGTATGTGTGGTGTATATTACTACAGTATGAACAAAAATCGTTGAAGATAGTTTCTAAACATAATGATTTTTATTCTTTGTGTGTTACCGTTGTGAAAAGTTATGCTAACCAAAATGATTTTAATTAAAATAATTCATACCTATTACACATTTGATATACATATCATTACATTAATTAGATATTATGAATACATCTGTCTCATTACCCACATTAATTTGTGTCTACATTTGTGCATTTAAACTGTCCTCAATTTTTTTCGTTCATGCTGTATGCACAAGGAAATTTGAATGAAGATGCTTTCAGGGCATTTCGATTTATCGTGTTTAACAATTTTTTACTGATAAAAATAAAGGTGAAATGATATTTGTCACTGTGCACCAACATCTATCTAAATTGCTCTTCTCGAAAATAACTTGCTTGCAAACCTTGCAGTTTTTTATTTATTTGCCAATTTTGTGTAGAAACATTTTGCACTGAAAAGAATAAGTTTTCGCGCGCTGCTTGCGAAATTCTTGTTGTAAGAATGGCTACATATTTGTTTTCCCTTACCTATCCTTATCAAATTGCTTGCAAAGAATAACAATGCAGTGCTTGGAATCCTTGCAGCACTTAATTAAAACAGTTTGAATGAGATACATCAGCCACAATGCAATATTTCAAAGAAAACTCCTTCTATTTACACTCTATTAAACGTTAAATTTGTTAAAAGAATAAAATATTGTGAAAATATTCTCTTTGTGAGTTTTTAAAATCACGTTTCCTAAGCAATCCAGACTCTGCAGAAACGTCATTTTTTGAGCTTTAAGAGCACCATTCTATTTTAAGGTTCATGATCTGGTTTATGTAAACATTCAATACATCTGCTAAGTTTTATAAAGTTCAATTTTAATGTTGCCTTTCATTCGAACTGTCAGGATTTCGTTATTTGAGAACAACCCCAAAACTAAAATGGCTTCATCTGCAACAATATACCAACGATAATGACGTTATTACGACCGGGTAATAGCTTCACAATAATCCATAAATCCATACTTGCACGTCAAAAGTCATTATATAAAATTAACGAAAGACCTTAATTGCATTCCTTAAGAGGGACTGAAATGTCGTCCATTTCTGGAACGAGTAGCACAGATGCCGTTCTCAGTTACGAAACGAACGGTTTCTTCGTTTGTGCATTACGTGAGGTATCATTCTAAATATATATTATGAGGTAATTGCTACTTATTAATGTTTTCTGAGAAAAGCAAATTTGTTTTAAGTGCCTAAACTGAGTAAACGTTGTAATACGCCGCCGCCGCCCGATCCGTTTCTAATTGCGTTGGGGAAAGGACCACGACGATGACTGGGACGATTATGGCCCTCACTTAAGTAAAATGTCTCGAAAGTGGACGAGGAATGTCTGAAAATTGCTGATCGTAAACAAATGTTACGATAATCATATATTTCCAGAAATTTCTAATCATTGTTTACTCAAACTGATTACATGCGCCTTGTGTTTGCTGTGTAATAGTTCAAATCTAGGCAAATTATTTATTTTTACATTGAAGATGTGCAGATATCTTACGAAACTGCAAGTAGCCCAAATCTTTCCTAAACGTTTCAATTTCAATTAAGTCAGCTTTTCCTGCTTTCTTCTAATTACCAGATTTCTTTAAAATGAAGACATAAGACGCTAACGCGAGAGTTAAGTTCTATTATTAAATTTATGTACAAATTTTTAATTATTAATCTGGGTACCTTTTATTGAACATTACGCTGTTCGAATGAAGGCTATTCAATGCTAAAGAAGGGATCTGTCAATCCATACGGCGAAACGCTAATTAGAGACTAAAGAGCCCTGGAAAATTAACTCACAAATTTGTTATGTAATTATTAATTATGATCAACAGAGAGAAAAGATCTTGTGACATTAATATACACATACTTTCAATCAAAATAAATAATTTTACATAACCAGATTTAATCAAACGAAAGCAAAAGAATACGATAATCACAGTGACAAAGAAAAATATTACAAACAAAAACAAAAACCCTTCTCTTAGGTTGTTATATAACTTCTTTTGAATTTTAGAAATTCTCATTACTTTCTACTTTGATAGTACCAGTCACTTTTTGGAAGTATATTAAAAATTTTCCGATTTTATGAAAGTGCATAAATCAGCAACTGTCATTTCATTTTGCAATTATAAATTTCATACAATTTATTTTAGTCAGATATGTTTACTTTAGAGTTCAGAATTAAGGTCAGGCTAGAAAAGACGAGTTAATAATAATGATGTCATTATTTTTAATACATACTTTGTTTCAAATAAGAAGTAAGTGTGCACGTCGCTTACATAAGTCCGTAATGTAAATAGATAGATTCTGTTTTGTCATTTTTAATTTTATAATTTGCTGTGGTGATAGTTACTCCAGCATACTTTGTTCAAAGTAACAATAACTTGATGTGAAACGTTTACGGATGAAGAAAATAGAATTACATAACACTAAGAGGTGTTCGTATTACATCAAAGTACTTAAAAGTTTTTTTTTGTTTAAACCTGAGATATATTTCTTTGTTGTTAAAGGAAAATCGTAAGTAGAGAAGATATGCGAAGGCGGACCAAACATGTACAAATGATTGTTTATAATAACAATCATTTTATAATAAAATCATATAAAATGTATGATTTTGCTTAATAAAGATATTACTATTATTACTTTGTAATTTCGATAGAATAGAATACATTTATTTTTACAGTTGGTTCTTGTCCGATGAAATTTGTATCACAAAATCTTTTAAGCGGACACTAAATCGCGCACTATACACTTTACGTTTCGCAGTCGTTCGACAGCTTCGTCAGAATACATTTATTATTACTTTTAAAAGTGGACACCTGAGAATCTGCAATTCAAGACGAAGAAATAAGGATTTCAGAAATGTTGCTGATGAAAATACATTAAATAAAATAAAAAATGATAAAAACAGAAAAAAGTATGTTGCGATTAAATTCGAGATTCTATTAAACATATTGTTTGAACTAAATTAGCGTCCACCAGAACTGCGTAGCAATCGAAAATTAATCTAATTACTATTAAAAATATTTGAAAGAAGTGTTCTAATAATCAGAGTGTTTGTGCTCCTCAAATTCAGTGTTGCTAATTATTCGGTATACATATTTACATATATCAGTAGTATTTTGTCTTAGACTGTTAAATTCTCGTATGTGCCTTTTCTCATCGTTCAATTCAATTTGCGTATACCCCTAAATGTTCTGATTTATACCCTAATTAAGTTATAGAATGCTGTAAAAGACAGTAATTGCTAAAATAATACGGCCAAACTAAATTGCCCTAAAAAAATCATTAAATACCAGTTGCAGAGAATAAAAGTATCGTCTATTGTTTTATTTATAACCATTTTACCAAAAATGATCTGTGTTCATCTGAGAAATCTACTTCGTTTATTTTGCAGAAAACTGACACAATGAACACAATGCATACTGTTTTCTCTAATTCAGTTACATTGTAAACACCTAGTATTAGTATTGTTCAAATTTTATCGATAAGGAGCATTCACAAAGCTTCTTTTGTGTATTCATTGCCTACAGATCGCAATAAAGTTCCTAAATTTAGTTGACACTTGCCTCACGGAACATCTTCCAGGTTCCATTTAAAACTATACGTTTTTTTTTAAATAATGAGATGACATCGACTCAAGTTCGTAAAAAGAAAAAAAATTCAGCTTAGGACTTTTCTTATTACGCCTTAATGAAGGCAAAACGTGCCTGCTTACATCCTGAAAGTGCCAACCCCATACTTAGATCACTGGATCAACGGTTAGCTAAAATCTAACATTCATATTATTTTTAAGGGCGGGCGGCCACTGAACGCGAAACTAAGCTAAGCTGAGTGAAAATAAGTTTTTTGAAAATTAGCTCCAACGTAATCTTACGAGGACGTGGCAACTAAAGCTAAGCGAAGTGAAATCAGGATAGCAAAGATATAAAAGCAATGTTGCCTCGTCCGCGTAAGATTACGTTGAAGCTAATTTTCAAAAAACTTAGTTTCGCTCAGTTTAGCTTAGTTTCGCGTTCAGTGGCCGCCCGCCTTAAAGGGGAAAACAAGTTTGACTTATTTTGCAAGTGAGACACAAAGCAAGGCAGGTACAAATTTTTATCTCATGAAAGTGTTTTTATTATCCTTTGCAACTATAAAATTTGGTAAGTAATGCATCTCATTGTCAGTCAGTTCGGAAACAACCTGGTCCTTCTTCTACCAGATATTGTCGCCTTTATAATTCACAGTCCAGAAAGTAGTGTAGTTCTAGTACAGAGAGTGACCATTTATCAACATCAAGTAGATACACTCATGCATTATGATGAAAGTTTGCCAATTATATTAGCATGTGACGCATCAGAGCAAGGACTAGGTGCTTGTATTAATTTTATCAAATGTTCAATAGCAATGAACGACCTGTCGCCTATGCTTCGAGGAAATTGACAGAAACCGAAAAGTTATATGCCCCTGTAGACAGAGAAGCAAGAAATAGTTTAAGCAAGCGCACGCATTCCCACTAATATCGAGTAATTCGAATTCGAAGACCAGCCAGCCTCATTTTTGGTACAACAAAATTTTACCAATATTTGTACGGTCGAAAATTTATCTTGAAAACTGATCATCGACCTTTGGAAAGGATTTGCAAACAATAGACTAGTACGTTGGGCAATATTGCTTAATCAGTTTGATTATATCATTGAATATCAACCTGAAAAGGATAATATATGCGCTGATGTTTTATCACGTGTACCACTGGAATCGATCACACTTTCTTCTCAAGAAAAAGGTTTTATAATAGTTATTTATATTACAAGTGGGATAGAGACATCATTATAATATGAGGGCGATGAGTTATCCTGACGAGGGCGTCAGCCCGAGTTCAGTTAAGAGCACGAATATTATAATGATGCACTATCCCACTTGTAATAAACGTTTTATCTATGCCTGCAACATGATTTTTATTTCTACTAATTTAAAAAATATTAGAAAAATTGTGTGCAAATCGGTTTTGATTGCAGCAGATTCCTCGAGCAGGCTCTGTACAGCTGTTTCAGGCCTAGTTGGGCCTTCATCAGCAGAACCGTAGCTCGAGAAATCCACTGCAAACCAAACCGACATGTCCGAGTTATTCGCCCATGCGATGTGAAAGTAATAAACAATTTAAGTAGCGACATCTTGCAATCGCTTTTTGACCTAACATCGCAGTAGGATTGACAAATTGAAGCTAGTTCGCCACATAATAAGTCATCCCATGCGAGGCGGCCATGCTTGCTGTCAAAGCATATGAGAATTTTAGAAAAATTGTGTGCAAATCGGTTTTGATTGCAGCAGATTCCTCGAGCAGGCTCTGTACAGCGATGTTAGGTCAAAAAGCGATTGCAAGATGTCGCTACTTAAATTGTTTATTACTTTCACATCGCATGGGCGAATAACTCGGACATGTCGGTTTGGTTTGCAGTGGATTTCTCGAGCTACGGTTCTGCTAATGAAGGCCCAACTAGGCCTGAAACAGCTGTACAGAGCCTGCTCGAGGAATCTGCTGCAATCAAAACCGATTTGCACACAATCTTTCTAAAATTCTCATATGCTTTGACAGCAAGCATGGCCGCCTCGCATGGGATGACTTATTATGTGGCGAACTAGCTTCAATTTGTCAATCCTACTGCGATGTTAGGTCAAAAAGCGATTGCAAGATGTCGCTACTTAAATTGTTTATTAAAAAATATTGTCGGAAGCCATTAGTAAGCGAAAATCGCAATAGCCAGGTTTTAGTGCAAATCCATAGTAAACGCATAATAATAACTAATACATTTTTTCATTATATAGCTAGTGTTATAATAAGTCTCATTATACAACCCAAATGAGTTACGTAATATAGCTACTATGAAACAGGTGTAGATAAAAAAATATTAATGCATTCAAAGACCAAAAGAACCGGAAGTGCCATATATTCATGGAACATTCCTGAAAAATCATGAGAACGGGAACATGTTGATTTTGCTGGACCATTTTATGGTAAACAACGGTTCATCTTAGTGGATGGTTATTCGAAGTGGGTAGAAATATGTAGGTGCTATGAACAGCACCACTTCATCAAAATTGATTAATATTTTACGACGAGTGTGTGCTCAGTTGGGAGTAATGCGTCAATTGGTATCAGATAATGGACCACAATTCACCTCTGAAGAATTCACTGTATTTTGTAAGAGGTACGGTAACACCCTATCATCCAAAAACAACTGGGTTGGCTGAACGATTTATTAGAACATTCAATCAACGATTTGCTTCGGCAAAGAATGACATGGGGGATCAAAATCTGAAATTTCAAAGATTTTATTGACACAGAAATACACCTCATCATAAGACAACGGGAAAATCTCCTTCAGAATTGTTTTTGGTTCGACGTTTGTGGACAGTTTTAGACCATCTCAAACCAGATCCGAAGAGGAAAATGGAAAAAGAAATTTGGAAGCAGAAAAATTATCATGATAGGAAAGCCAAAATGCGGAATTTTGATTTAGGCTCCCCAACTTTGGGTCAGGAATGAACGACAACACGGGTACAGTCACTAGAAAAACGGGAGAATTGTTATATGAAGTAAGTGTAGCTGTACGAAATCGTGCAGGAGCTGTTGACGAATTTCTGAAGATTCCAACTTCGAACTTATCTCGGAGGCGTTCATCTAAAACATTTCCACAACGGCATATTCCGATTAATTCTCATAATCTGTTGGCAACTTGCGTGAATGTTTTTTTCTTGTCGGTTTGCTCTCTCAAAAGCTAATCTTGCTGCGAAAATTATAACTGATTCCCTAACGCTAATTTTACTTCATCATACGATTTTTCGTTCACTTTAGCAGGACAGAAATGATGTCTGATTGCAGTTAAGCTTTCAGATCCGTCATAAGCCAAAAGCAAAGTACTTCTAGCGGTTGTCTCATTCTGTTCATCTCCCCACAATCCTTTGACTCGACACATTTGTTCGAAGTGGAAAATATACGCGTCCCAGCTAGTTTTCTCCTTGTCAAATGCATCACATGAGAAGCGTTCCATTCGTTGATCATCAAATCTGGATCCTGCGATTGATTAGTATTAGTTATTTTTCACAATAATCCACAAGTAAGTATAAGTATAAAATTATCGTTTTAGTTTATCTACGAGAATTATGTTGAGTGTGAAAGGTCAGACTATTAACTAAGTGTACTACAATAAGGTTTTGGCAACACTTCGTGAAAATGTGAAGGAACGGCTCGTGGATTCTTCATCAAGACAACGCGCCAGCACACGAAACGCTGTCCATTCAAAGGTTTCTGGCGAAACACGGGATTCCTTAAGACCAAATCTGCGCTAAAAGAAATCAGTTTTGATTCCATTGATGCCGTGAAGAAAAAAACGATGAAGCTCATGAACGACGTCTAAGAAAAGAACTTAACATTGCTTCCAACAGTGGGAAGATTCGTTTGGAGCAGAGTAGGGATCGGGATTGAAAGGGATAACATGTCCATTGAGAAATTTTATAAATAAACATTTCTAGAGCTTCCTTTAATTTACTGCCATACTTCGAATTTTTGAATGTTTCTTGCATATCAGTTATCACTTAAATGTAAAAAAATGGTAAATAAAAAGTAATTCGGAAGAAGTTGACCAATCAGAAAGCAACAAATTCAGAAGAAATTTAAAGAACAATTTGATTGTATATGAATTAAAACTAGGTTTTGATTCCTCAAATGACGATAACACGGCTCGACGATTTTTTAAAAATCAAGCAAAAGCTCGGAAATTACAAGTATTGATGTAAAACTTATAAAAACTTTACGAATTTTGTTGTAAACTTTGTCATGTGGCCACTCTATTAACATAGAAAAATTTGAGTGATCTTGTTGTTTATATTGTATTTAAATTTGTACTCTGCCAATAACGCTTCATAAACTATTTTATCATGTTAACGGAGTCATAAAATCCTTTATAATTTTTATAGGTTACCTGTCAGAAGAAGCCCAAGAAAGACACCACAGGTGCTTTCCATTTGAGAGTGTAATGTCCGTGGTGCTTAGAACCCTGTGCTTCTTGGAGCTTCTCTGAATAGTTCGCAAATGGAATACGAAAGTTTACGCGCGAATAACTGTCACCTTCAGCATAACCAGTTTGATCAATTAAATTTGATTTTTAAATATTTTCCGCAAAAAAACGAATAGCACAATTTTCAACTATTCAAATATTAGTACTTATGCGTCAGATAGAGCTTCGTATAACCTCATATATTAACAAAATTGTTGTTGGAGCTTCACGCCCCTAGTCAAAAGGTGGTCCTCGAGGGGTAGGAACTCGAACGAGACTTGACGCCACGTCGCATTTTTTAATGGAACAGAGGGCGTCGTGTCACAGAGCAGCTCGGAGCTGCCCAGGCAGGAAAATGGAAAGCACCTTATAAAGACTATCCTAGGTTTAGGGAAAGACGTACGCGCAAAACTTTAACAGCCATTAATTATGATTCGTTAACAATGTTGGTGATCCATTAATCAATAGTTTTCGCGAGCTGCCTAAAAAGAGACTGACTCTTTACATCTATCGTAATGAAGTTGCTCGTTACAGAACCTAACGAAACGTTCCAAGAGAAGTAACCAGCAGCATTAAAGCTGAAGGTTATCACTAAACTTACAATATTACCAAGTAGTGAGTAAGAAAATTACGAGGGCCATTGGATATCTAATGTACCTGACTATGAAAGAGGTAATGAAATCTAAAACAATTCCTTTTGTTTATGATTTGAAGTGTCAAAAGATTTTGTGCCAAGTCTTTTTCCCATAGCTTTATTACTGTTAAAGTTATAATTTTTTAAAAGTACTGGTGCATAGTAAATTACGACCATTAACAAAATCGAACACAGAGCAGTCATAAAATCTTTCATAAAAGAAGGAAATACTCAAAAAGCAAATACATGATAGAATGTCTACGGTTTACATCTTAAAAAGCCGTAAATTTTAGTCTAAACAATTTAACTGGAGTAGGGAGTCTTTAGAAAACGACCCTCGCAGTGGACGCCCGAACTGAAAACATTAAAAAAAATCGAGAAATTAATTCTTGAAGATCGATGAATTAGGATTCATCAGGCAGCTGAAATTTTAAACGTTAGTAGGGAAAGAATTTCCCACATAATTCATGAATATCTAGGGATGTCAAAGGTGAGCGCAAGATGGTGCCCCGAAGCTCACTTCCTTTGATAAACAACGGAGAATTGAAAGTTCGCAGCAACTTCTGGCTGCCTTTGAAGAACAAGAAGAGAACTTTATTGACAAAATTGTAACAGGGAATGAAACGTGGATCCATCACTTTGGCCCTGAGAATGAACAAGAGTTAATCCAATTGACGCACACCCATTCTCCAACGCCAAAGACATTTAAAGTTCAACTATCGGCTGGCAAAGTGATGGTAACTATTTTTTGAAATTCCAAAGTTTGGCTAATAGATTATCTTCCCCATAGAAGTACAGTAACCTTTTAAGAAAATTGGAGGAGTCTATCAAACAAAATCGACCTGAAAAAGCAGAGCAAGAATTTTTGATTTAGTATCTAACACCCTCCCTACAGCTCAGATTTGGTTCCCTGCGATTATGTTCTATTTCGCCAAATGAAGAAAAAACTTCATGGACAGAAATTTTTGGACGATGAAGGGTTAAAGTTGGAAATAGGATTTTTTTAAAGTCCAAGAAAAACTTTTTTTTTTCAATTTCGAATATTGAATACCTAATACATCAAAATTATTTATTTTATTCTATCTCCTTCATAGTCAGGCACCTTAGATATAAAATGGCCCTCGTAATAGTTTTATATAATGTAGGGTATTCACTTTTCGAGCCTAACCATAGAGATCTCGGCTACCTTCAGAGACACGAAGTTGGTTAAATTGGGGCAAAGTTGTATTTTCGACCCAATTAATAATCTACGAACAAATTTCTCCTATTTTTTACGGTTTTCAAGATATTCGAAAAAAAAGTAAAAATCATGATTTTCGCTTTTATTTTTAAATCAGCTTTGTTTCATTGGTTCCAAGGAGCTCCTTGCAAAACAGGTGATTTGGAAATTTTCTCCAGACTCTCACTCAAACCCACAAGTGTGATAACAACATCATTGTAATCAGAAAAGAAAACTTCCTTTAAAACACTGCGTATATACAGGGTCATTCACGAAACAACTCTACACACCAATGCAGGTTGCCTTCGAGTGTTTTATGGTCAACAATAACATTGGGCAATTCAACTCTAAACTCTTCCAAATAGTTTCGTACTCAGTATACTCATGCCCCAGCGATTTTTAAACTATTGCGAAAATAACTTTCAATCTCAAATGTTTTCTG
The DNA here is from genome assembly GCA_033060865.1 of Dorcus hopei. Taxonomy (NCBI): domain Eukaryota; kingdom Metazoa; phylum Arthropoda; class Insecta; order Coleoptera; family Lucanidae; genus Dorcus; species Dorcus hopei. The sequence continues at coordinate 23,855,454 of CM065422.1, read as the reverse complement.
CTTTAATGTAAACACCATTTTGTAATTCAATAAATGTAAAGTAAATGGGTCCTGAAAATAACTTATTTCTGTGTAAAACCAACAAACAATGCAAACAAACGCGAAAACACTTACTCGACAGTTGACAGGACGAGTGACACTAGTGACAATTCTGTTCGCGGCGAGCTTAAGCTGCATGCTCTTACGAAAACAAAATATTTCCATAGTCAATGCTACCAGTATATGAAATGAACACGTGATACAATACAAGAGAATTCCACAAGAAATAGTCTACAGGTGTCGGATCCGGCGATTTGTCAATATGACAAACACCACAATAGGAAGCTCCAAGATTTTTCAATTTTACTCTAAAAGAATCGAATTCTAAAAAATAAAACGTAATGTGCAAATTAAAATGTTTGAAAAATATTTTTAACTTCTTTATATCACTTTGTTGTTGATATGTTCGACCGAGGTTAGAAAACGCACCCTAGTGCGAGGGTACTCCTGCTGACGTCACAAGCCATATGCGAGTGTTCGCGAACGAAGCTCGATATACTATTAACGTCAGATTGATTGAGAATTTTAAGAACTTTTATACAGCTTTCTCCTTTTAACTTTCGTGAAACAGTTTTTCCTCTCGCAGTCGGTCAATTTGTTACCAATGGCAACAATTATGAAAGTATACGTTGCCATTGGTAATAAACTGAAAGATAATTTAACCTTGCATCGACTGCAACTGACCCTTAATGGTGCTTTGTCTCCCAATCATAGATAAATGTAACAAGATAGAAAGGAAAGTTTTAATAAAAAATAGTAATACGAATGAGTGGTACCATCTGTAGGCTAGGGGAAAAGCAGCGACACAAAGCGCGGGAGATTTAAGCGCTATAGAACACCTTGTAATCCAATTATCATTATTTATTAGTTTCTGTTTGATTCTGAAAAATATTAACAGCTGAAATTGCTAAACATAACAATGAACGAAACCAAATCGCATGAAAGTAAAAGGTAAAATAGGACGTGCAAAAACAAGTCATATTGAAAAGAAAAAAAACCACTTTATTACATTACTACAACACTATATACAATACAACACACTACACCGAACTAATACCACAAACAAACTCTTTCAGCATTCAGCTGCACAATTTTCGCTTACAAATCGGCGAACAAACAAACGATACGATATGCAAGCGTACATACGACGCGGCGGCATGGTAATTTATAGGGTTATGTTCATGGTTTACGCCGTGCATCCTGCGTTACCGTTGGAGGGGTGGTATATACGCCACACTAGCGCTTTTTCCACCTCTAGCGGCTAGGGGAAAAGTATTCAACGTGTTTCATCTTTTATAATTTGAGTGCGCACCCCCTGCTCCCAATGCACAAGTCAGTGTTGTCAGATGACGATAACTGAAAATCCTAAAATGAGGAAAAAAAGTCCCTAGTTTTCCTTACTCTTACTATTTTCAAAGTGTATGTTTGGCTACATACATTATGCTGGTAAAGGAAAATCTGTTTCACTTTCCAATCTACTTTGAATGAATTATGATCCCCGTTCATTACATTCGCGTTGTCACATGCTAGCCCAATAACATTTTTTATAGGGATTTCAAATTTTGCCAGACATTTTTTAAAGTTACTATAAAGTTGTTCTGTAGAAGAATATTTTCCATCAATTGCTATTAGTTCCAGAATTTCTGTTCAACATACAAAACACGATCTACACGTTACGGCAATACAAATGATAACATTATTAAAAAATAAATGTCCCTAGATTTGATGCATTTGATTAAAAAAATTCCTTTTTCCCTTTCAATAGGAAAATACCTAGGTCTAGGGATTTTTTTCCTAATCTGGCAACACTGGCACAAGTACAACTAAAAAAATATCTAACAGAACCCACCAAGTAGAAGAAAGTTTCGCTATCAAAGGCGTTTTTTTGTGACACATTGGGCGCATTCAGCAGACCCGAAAGTTGTGCAACTGTTGACCAAATTTCTGCTGAATGCGACATCTCACAAGTGATGAGTTGGAGCGATCGCCATTTTTTGTAGCGTAACTTCTCCGCTACCTGACTGGAACATGTTATGAAGAGTGAACTTCATTCAGCAGAAATGAGTGCTCAGTCTCAACTGTTGGAGCGGGAACTGTTACTGATATGTTCTGCTGAATCAGCCCATTGATACAATACATTTTAGTGTTACAACGGTGACGTCACAGACGCAACTGGTTCAAAATAATTGATGCTGGTTTGAACCGCGCTCGGAGCTCGGTTCGAAACGAGTTCGTAAATTTGTGGAGGGGTAAACGGACGAATTATTTGTAGGTTAGGTGAGAGACTATTGCATGTGCTATTGCAAATCTATTAATAAGTAAATAAATTCACATTATTTACACGAATGAATTATTCAAAGATATGTATCTCTGAAATAAGACACAAAGGGTGAACGTAACCAAATTTCTTTCTTGTCATCGGAGTGGAGATATTAAAAAAGTGGCTTTCTTTACTTTTCTGCAAAAAACAAAAGGTACTTAAAAGAATTTCTTGATTTTCGAAAACATTTGTTAAGATCCGCAAAATAAATGATCTTCCCAAACGTAAGTAAACTTTCAAATGGATACCATTTACCGCCAAACCGAAAAGTATCAAAGCTTATGTTTCAAACAAATGCATTTTCTTGCTATATGAAATAGTGACGTGACAGTTTAAAACGGTTCAAACCAATGAACCAACCGTGTTTAAAACGTTGTGTCACAAAAAAAACTCCTCAAGTTTTGACAAGCGTGTTTGACAAGTGACTGTGTTTTACATACGAGAAGCATACGAGATCAAAAGCGCGCCTAATGCCCGATTTCTTCATTGCCTTATCTTGAGGTTAAATTTATCTGTCAGTTAGAATGTAACACCAAGAGCCGATTTCACAAAAGCTGATTAACTTTAACCGATGATTAACTTCCTAGATACCTATGTTAAAAGCATAGCAACAATTGTGTTTAACGATTGATTAAATTTAACGAAACTTTATGAAATCGATCAATAGTATGTGTACGGCCAACTGTACGTTACATTCCAACTGTTAGATAAATTAACGTTAGGTTAAACATGGTGAAGAAGTCGGCCATACATCTATCGGGTTGCTAACGGGCTTGTGACGTCACAACGCGTTTTACGATTCAAATATAATTTGGAAATCTGAGGTCCGAATTTGAAAAAACTAAAATGCGTTTCAAAAAACTCTTTCAAATGAGTTTTTCTACAATTTTAACATAAAAATACACATATTTAATTTCTTTTTGGTCCTCCCTGTTTCAAATCAAATCAAATCAAATCAAATCAAATCAAATTTATTACCATATAGATCATACAGATATCGGTTCGTCAACGGTACATTGTATCAAAAGATTATAACTCATACGTCTAACATTTATATATCGACAACAACTTACAAATATTTAGACTATATGTAAGTACATAAATAACATAGCACATGACAAGACTACGGTACCAAATATTCATCCATAGAATAAAGCGGTCTCTCAGTGAAGAACTGCTTTGCATCTTTTTTAAACATTTTTCCATTTTTTATTTTTTTAAGAGAAGATGGCAGTTTATTATATAATTTAATGCACATGAAATTGTTTGCTCCTTGCTTCAAAATTATTTTCATGACATAGCGTAACCTTGAATACTGAGAAATTCAGTATTTTAATATTTTTGATGTTTTCATTTTTTCCAATGGATACAATAGGAACCCCTTTTAAACCGGAAATGACGAGACATATTAATAGTGCTTTTGTCTCCGTATGAAAGGTATACAGGCCGTCCCAAAACTCGCGCCCCAGAGTGTAAGGGGACGTGCCTACAGCATTGGAGATAGCAAATTCGGAAACAAATGTGGCGATTCTGCTCGTATCTGTAGCAACCGTAAGATCTGTAAACCTCTAACTCAGTTATTAAGATATGGAATTTTGAAGTTCTGTGGAAGGTATGATTTCTCCTAGGTCCCTAGGATTACTCGTAAGTCTCTGTGGTATTATCTTATAGACTTACAAGAAATCGTATCATACCGAGAACTTCAAAATTCCACCTTTAAATAATTGACTTACAGGCTTACAGATCTTACAGTTGCTCCAGATGTGAGCAGAATCGCTCCATAGAACTGTCTAGGTTAAACGAGCGCTCTCGCGTAGGTAAAACGTAGGAACTGTAAATATTGCTAGGAGACGGTGTATTTACCTACAATTGAGGTTTTAATAGGGACAACAAAATATCCATCATTCCTTTCTAAACCGTACCCTTCTCAAAAGGCTCCGTGACCATTTGAGGAGTAACCACTGCAAAAGCATCTTGGATTCGTTTTCTGAGCTGCTTCTCAATCTCAATAGGTACACGATATACAATGTTTTTAACCTGCCCCAAAGAAAAAAATCCAAAGGATTTAAATCCTGTGATCGAGCAGGCCAACTTCGTGGACCACCTCGTCCAATCCATCGGCCAGGATACTGTTGGTTCAAGATTTGCCGAATTTCGCGGCTAAAATGTGGTGGTGCACCATCGTGCTGGAAATAGTCGTTGATCCGAAAAATCAGTGGCACGGCGCGGCGTCTAATAAATTTGGCAGTTCCGTATTTAAGAACTCTGCGTAAATTTTGCCTGTTAAACGTGCAGGAAATTCAAAAGGTCCAACCTAGAAGGTAACGGTCAAATTAGAATGTAAAGAAAAAATTAATTATTTGTTGACATATTACATACGATTTTGAAACCCCCGTTCGAAAATAGCATGCGGATTTACATTTGACCATACATGCAAATTATGGGCATTGAAGTATCCTTGCCTGCCAAAAGAGACTCATCCGAAAACATAATTCTGGGGTCGAAACTGGGATCGAATTCTTCTTGGTCTAGCAATCACCGGCAGAATTCTATTCTAGCTGGAAAATCTTCCGGCTGCAGATGCTGCACTCTCGTGAAATGGAAAGGGTGTTGGCGATCGTCTTTCATAACCCGTTGAACTGAAGAACGCGAAACACTCAGTTCGCGTGCAAATTATCTTATGCTTCTTGTACCATCTTCCTCAAACGCAATCAATTCATTTTCGATAGTTGGAACTCTTCTAGGAGCACCACCAATTTCGTTACGAGTCGGAACAACTTGACCGGTCTCTTGCATTCTTGCGACAGCCCTAAAGATCACGTTATGGTCTAGGGGACGATCGGGAAAGCGCTGGGAAAAAACTCGTGCTGCCTCCCTGGCGTTACGTCCACACTCCCCATCATTTCGATATAATCAGCGGCGGAAAACATGAGAGTACCTACTCGACTCTTAAGAGTGTGTTCGTAAACTCTCTTGGGTTCTTCTGAGTAATATTCCTTCTCTCTCATATAAATGATTTTGTATATTTTGCTTTTTATTAGCATTACCCCTGGGAGGTTATTCTCGAAATGAGGAAGAGCGTTCGTTTTGCGCGAGTGATGTCAAAATGACGTAGACTTTCGTATAAACCTATACAAACCTTTCGAGAAATGCGTCATTTTGACGTCATTTTCGGGAGCGATCACTTCTCTCCAGTTCGAGAATAATCCCCATGGAGACTTTACGAACCCGGCCTTAAAAGCTTTCAAGTGACAGGCACAAAGGTTGACAGCAGTGTCACGATGAAGTGGACCATTTTATTCACATTTTTTTGGTATCAACAATGCATTTCTAAGTATCCTAGCAATTTAACGAAACCCTACACAATACCTATGGCCACAGATTAATATTGTAGCAGATACGAAACTTGCCGATTTAGGGCCGGTATTATAAAGGCAAGTTAGCTTTAACTATCGGTTTATTCCCATGGTAACAATTGTGGACACAATTGTTGTTATGGTAATAAACTGGAAGTTAAAGTTAACTAGCTTTTATAATACTGGGCCTTAGTAATTTTTAACAACTTACCTTTGTAGAAAGGTGTGTCAGTTTGACGTTAACTGTTAATGTGATATTTTTTTACATGCTTTGCAAATAAACGATGAGACAAATTATAAAGAAGAAACCACTTCATTATTTAGTTTTCCGAACGATAATAGTCCTATTATAGCAATTTTTGCGCTTTTGTGCTCATTTGAAAGTGTCAAATACGCATTCCCAAAACAGATTTATTGAAAATAGGTCATTGGTAAACTTTATCATATGAGGTTATGCAAAATAACAAGTGTCTAAATAAAAACCTGGTCAAGTGGGTTGTGATCGAGAATTTATCCATTGCATTTACATAGCAGAATTACTAAATGTAGCCTACTTGACCAGGTTTTTATTTAGACACGAGTTATTTTCAATCAGAAGGTAGCACACCCTTTTCAAAACGGCTGAAGGTCAAGAAATTCAGACTCACGACATCAAAGGTGCCGACCAACAGTTTGGTATGATATATATATGTCGCAGTCCTTTGCGATAATCCGTTTTTATAGATAAAGCCCAGGCATAACTTATTATACCTGCAAATACTATAATGAATCGAAATTATAACTCCAGACTGATTAAACCCAGGCGTTATCTGTAATGCCAGCAGCTCGTAGGCGTATTCTATAATTATAGCATTTGACAAGCCAATCTTAGGCTTTATCGATTAAGCCTTCCCTTAGTCAGTCAAATTCTTTAAGAAATAAATATTATTGTATTTGTCTAACATTTTTAGGCGTATTCAATACATTCCTGCGCAGTAGTGAGTGGTTATGAAGTAAACGTCCCACCTTCGCGCACGTGCGTCACTCCGCTCGACTGTCATTTCTTAAACGGTTTTGTGTGAGAAACAATTTCATCGTTGTTTAATTCTAAATATCAGTGATAATTGTCTACTTCATAATGGAATTAGTTGAAGAAATTGTACAAAAGGACCCAGTATGTCCAAATACAAATACGGATGCAATTGCAAATGTCATCAAGGAAGATTTTAATTCAGCTGTGGAACAATATTTTAGTGATAAAAACACCAACACGAAGTTACAATACTGGTCAAAATCTCGTGTTTCTGACACCATAAAAATTATCGAAGAATACAAAACGGCGCGGCGCCGAGTCTAGGTAAAGTAAGATCTCCATTACACTACAATGTATGACGTAGTGGAAGTTGGAAATGAGAAAGCTTTAATATTAAAGCGAAAAACTCACGACTGCCCAATTATTGTTATCGCCCCTGTTGAGGAATATTATTCTATCCTTTCCGAGTATCATAAAGCAACGGGTCATGGAGGTCGAGACAAAATAATTTATGCATTAAAGAAAAAATATTCTATTCCTAGACCGGTAGTCGAAATATACTTGAAACTTTGTAAATGGTGCAATCAAAAGAAAAAATTTCTGAAAATGGGCGTGGTTGTACGACCTATTTTGAGTAAAGATTTTAATTCAAGAGGACAAGTTGACTTGATCGACTTCCAGTCGGTTCCAGATCACGAGTACAAATGGCTCCTTAATTTTCAAGATCATTCCACCAAATGTACTTATTTAAGGCCCCTTAAAACAAAAGGAGCAACTGAAGTTGCTCTTGAACTTCTGAAGATATTTTTAGATGTTGGTTGTCCATCAATTATCCAAAGTGATAACGGAAGAGAATTCACAGCTGCCGTTATCAAAGACATAATGAGTATGTGGCCGGATTGTAAAGTAGTAAATGGTCGTCCACGTCACCTTGCTAGCCAAGGTAGTGTAGAGCGATGTAATCAAGATGTGGAAAACATGCTAAGAGCGTGGATGGATGACAACAATTCGAAAGAGTGGTCTGTTGGATGTCGTTTCGTACAGTGGCAGAAAAATATTTCATTTCATCGAATTATAAAACGGTCACCCTATCGAGCGCTTTTTGAATCAGATCCTAAAGTTGGTCTCAAATCGTTAAATTTACCAATCAACGTATTAAATAAGATGGAGATGGAAGAGGAGTTGGAGGAATTTTTACAAAAGCAAGAGGATTTGCCGGGAACTTCACATCAGCCTTTACATGAAGACAGTAATGCGTCCATAACATGCAAGAAATCTGAAGCTCTCATAGAAAAAGAAAATTCTGATATAGAGACTGAATCGTCACTATGTAATTTATGTCGCCAGGAGACAGTAATTGCCAACGAACGCATAAATTTTCATGAAGGTCAAAAACATGCTGCAGAAAAGATGCTATCACATTCCTCTAAAAAATGTAAGGATATAAATATAGGTGCGACTGTTCTTATTGAAGTTCCAAAAGTAGACAGAGGTCCTCTGGATCATAAAAACTTATTAGGAAAAGTTTTAAATATTCAAAATGATATGTACCAAGTGGGTACCTCAACTGGTATTTTGAAAGACTGGTTGCCAAGAAATGCCGTAGAGCTATCTGAAGTGAAATTTATAGAGGAAATTCCCAATGCAATAGTATCTTTAAGAGAATCTGTAACAAAGCATTCACGATTTGGCGGTCAGGGTTTTCATAAATGCCTGTGCAAAAAGACAAAAATTCAGTCTAGAACAAAAAAATGCGTCTGTAAGAAAAATGGACTTCTCTGCAACTCCAGATGCCACAGCTCTCTCACTTGTCCAAATAAATAGTCACAGCTTAAAATTCTTAATTTTAGATATTATTATGATGCTTAAAAATTTTTAAAATTGGCTTGTCAAATTCTATAATTATAGAGTATGCCTGCGAGCTGCAGGTATTATAGATAACGCCTGCGTTTAATAAGTCTAAAATTATAATTTCGATTCATTTTAGTATTTGCCGGCATATTAGGTTATGCCTAGGCTTTGTCTACAAAGACGGATTATCGTAAAAGACTGCGACATATATATGTACATACATATTGCTATGATATTAATTTGTGCTATGGCCATCTTCTATTCCGCTGTTAGGATTGGCTGTTGTTTTTTATTTTTAATTCGCTTGTCCTTTCCTTTAGACAATGTTAGTTTTCGAATATGTGTTTCGCATTGGGTGCCATCGGCATTTGCCCTTGCCCTCTGGAGTGCGAGTTCTGGGACAGAGTGTATATCAACCGAATAATTTGCACTTGTACTTACTGAGATATTAACTGTTACATGTTACGTGAATGACCCTGTATATTGTTATTATCGATATATGTGTAAATAAAAATGTCGTTATTCGATATTATCGATGTATCATAAGAGAACACGAAGTTAAAAGATTAAATAATAATTTGACAAGTTGCTTCCAAATCCTATCAGCTAAGTTAAATGTCAATCAAAACTATGGCACTAGGTTATAACTTTCATTTTTGTCTATGAAGTTGTCCGTTTGGCTAATGATTATTTTCAATTTTTTTTTCTTTTTAATTCCATGACAATTGAATATGGAAAATTTTGAAACTCCTTTATCGGACGCTACTGATTTGTAGTCAGTTACTGATTGAGATCGATTCCAATAGATGAGTCTAAATAAATATTTAAACGGTTGCTATGCGAATGTTTTATTTCATTTTTATGTTGCAATTTCGCGTTTATTTAAACATGTAATAGCGCGAAGTTGAACGCACTACAGATAAACAGATGCTAACATTTAATGTTTAGTGTAGTGGCGGAGCATTAGTTTATTGGACCTGCCATGAATAATGAGGGGCAAAATTTTTGGAAAGGATTTTCTAAGGATTAAACAAGTTTAAACCTGACAAGCGAAATTAGTGGGACCCTCATAAATCTAAAACTATTTTCCAGGATTCCCTTCCACTTCCCCAGAGCATTTGCGAACTCGCAGGTGACTCACGAACGCACACGAGGTATAATCTCGAGTATCACTGTTTCATTACCGATTTCTACGCGGGCGACGACGGACTGTACTGGTGGCGAACGAACGCGTCGGAACACGTCAAAAACATTTCGTTCCCGGAAAGTGTGACTAAAACTCAACAAAGAAATTCCTTTTGTCTGCATCGTCTTCGACCAGTGGCGCGTTGGAACAAAAAAAAATTATAAGTGAAGTGATCTTGGCCAAACTGACTCATTAACGCTCCGGGCGCCGCAGCTGAAGACACGCGGTTTTTTTGCGGTACTTTTAACTCGTTCTTAGGTATAACCAGTGACGTTTGGTTTCTCTTACATAATGCCTTTTATTAACACTTGAGACCGTAACATCACTGTAAAATCGATCGTTTGTTGAGCCCGAGGAAGATATTATAGTATTCCCAAATAATGGCGCACGCAACTTTTATGTGCGTCTTCTTGTTTATCTTGCATTTGATCGCCGGTGTTTACTCCGTGGACGAATATTGTGTGGATAATATAATCAAAAGCAACACTAGTTATATGCAGTTTACCAAGGAAGCCAGTGTACAAGAATTTGGAATCGTCGGTAAATTTAAGGGCCTACATTGCTGTGCCAAGGGCTACCGAAGTATCGAATGGTAAGTAAACAAAATTGAAAAATTTTTGTCTTTCGTAGTCTGAAAGTGTCACGAAAAATTCCATTTTGTTTTCGGAAAAACCCTGCCATTACATAAATACGTATATCCACTCGTATACGTAAACCAATACTGATTCATAAAACGCCGTCGGCGGCGTCGGCGATGCTGCAAGTGAAAGTCTTGTTTTAACGAAACACTCACTATAAATTTCATTGTAAAAACAAATTAAAAAAGTGAACCGTTAGAAAGCAACAATACTGAGTCACTTGCGAAAAACGCGATTTTAAACGTAAATAAATAAATTTGGGGCGTTAAATAAAATTTAAAAAAAGAATCTTATATTGTTACGTGTAAAATAAAAGGATAGCTTTAAATGATGTAATATTTTCAATTTTGGCGTTTTTTTTTTTAATGAGGCCCAATGAGAATTATAGTCGTTATTACGTGTAATTAAATTTGAATTGAAATATAAATACACTGAAAATCAAAAGTAATGTCTATAAATTTTAAATTGGGGCCTTATTCCTTCTGACCACTACATATAATAAGTAAACGGAAAAACGGACAAGTAAGCAGGTATACAAACACAAAATAAAAACATGAAATAAAGTTTTTTTTAACGCTCAGTTAGTTGTTAACGTACGAATTTCATCAAGGACTTACTTTGTTAACTCTACTTTTTTCCATTTGTTTTGTTTATTCATATTATATATTTTTATAATGGCCGTTTTATACTATGACATTTTCTATCTAAAATCTGTTACAAAGTGAGTGAGAAGTGCCAATTCAACCAATCAAAATTCACAGTGGTGGCCTATCTCTCTCACTTTGTAACAAAAATTGGTATCAAATTTAACAAAGTAAAACGGGCTTAATGAATTGTTTTTGATTTTGCTATTATTTTTGCACTGCACGAAAGAACACACCTATACCAATTCTTATTATTTGGAGGTAGGTACTAACTATACGAGGTTCGGTCAAAAAATCTGAGAATTTTTATTTGTCATATTGGGTTTGTTCCACCAGCAGTTTCTGACTAGTTCGAAACCGTCAGAAACATGCATTCATTAAAGTTGTACACTTGATGGCGCTTTTAAAATCGGTCATTACTTCGGTGGGGTACTGGTTTTGACGGACTGGTTCCGAACTAGTCAGAAACTGCTGTTGGAACGAGCCTGATTGTTATTATACTATTAATATTCTCACCTTCAAACTTGAAAGTAATTCCCAGTAAACACAGTAAATTTTACAATACTTTTATCAATGTTCAAACATTTCTGAATGGCGTAGGCGGTTTTTAGTTCGTTTAATAATTTAAGGTCTTTTAAAGGACCGCATCGTCTCTCGAAAGAGAAACCGAAACCTGCCCAATGAAACACGTTATTTTTTTGTTTGTTTGTAAGAGTAATAATAATCAGTAAATGTTCCGATATTGATTCGCAAGTATATCCATATTGGAACACATCATGTCATTTAACATATAAAACAGCTTTGATTTAACTGATAGTTAAAAACAGAGAAAGTGCTTATACAGTGTGATCATAACTACCGTTAAATATTCACACCACGGGATTCTCTGTACCGACAAATATTGTTTCAATTTTTCCAAAAACGTGTAGTTTCGAAAATATGGCCGATTAAAGTTCTTCAAATTTGGCAAGGGTGTGAAAAGAACAGTATATACTTCATTTAATTAAGTAATCCGACTACAGTGAAAGCTCTCTTAGGCGGACACCGACCGTGACCAGCAAACTGTCCGTCCATGGACGGACAGTTTGCTGGTCACGGTCGTGAAACTACCGTCTCTTAGTAAAGAACATAAATATAAAGGATACAGAGTCAGAAACCATAGATATATTAAATCATTTACGATTTCGTATAAAATTAAAGGTGAGAAGTGATATCAGGTGTTCAATTGAAAAGTTCATCAAGTAGTCTTTGAATTTTCCATAACATTGTGAAGCAGGTCTCGAATTAGATCAAAGTTGTTACGTCACATTAAGTTATGTCAAGCAAAACACAACAACTCTTTGACAAGTGTCATTCATGAAAACGCCAATCGCCTTTTCGCTCTATCTTCTTTCATTAAAAAATCAAAACCAACTTGTCGAACTTTTCAGTTGAACACTCGTTAGTTGTATTACGTATTTGTCGAATTAGTTCTTCATTTTCAATTTGTTCTTCATAAACTAGACTGCAAAACCTCAAATCTGATACTAGTGACAGTTACAGATATTAGGAATTTTTAGTTTACATTGTTACTACACATTTACACAGTTCCACTCAGATTATGATATGCAAAAAATTTGTTTAAATAAAATATAAACTATAAGTAATTCGGAATAAAAGAAAACGAAAATATTAATTAGTTAATTAATATATTGATTGCATGTTTTACGTATCGGGTACAGAATGTTTCAAAATATTTGAAACTTATAAAATAGTTTACAATCTGTTTTATAAGTTTCAAATATTCTGAAACGCTTTATACTATAGAGTTTATCACACCTCATTAAGACAGAAATCAACTTTCAACTCTCAAGAATTGAGGATTATAATTTTCTTTACAGTTTTTAATGTAGATAGAATCGTTTGGTGTAATATTTGCCGGACGTTGTGTTATGAATACTGTTCTAGGTAGATTCTCATAAAACAAATAATGTTAATTTGTTTTTCAAAACAGTCAATTGTTTTCAGAACCCCCCCGTACACTACTTCTGCATTTTTATGTAATGTCACGAGATCTTGAAATACCTAACTCTCAAGTTCTAAACAAAAAGCGAAATTCCTAGTTCTGCTTAGGTTCGAATAAACTAGAATTTGACGTATTTCAAAATATTTTAAGAACGCATGCACATTAAGTCTGTATACTTGTACAGAATGAACAAAAAAGTTAAACTTGAAAACTTGGTTTTAATTTCAAATAATGAGATTACCTTTTAAGAATTAATTTTTGTAAAAGTACCTCAACACATTCATTATTATTCTACACACATATTCATATTTGTGTATCCTTTTGGAATGAGCGTAATTTTTCTCCAAATTTTTATTAATTATGGTGTAGATCGTGATATTTTTTTAAAGCTTAAATTAAGATCAAAACCATTCATTCTGAAATCTATAACATTTGTATGTACAAAATATTACATATTCAACAATTTACTCAAGTTTAAATACATTTTGAATTAAATCACTTCAATCCTGCAATTATTATAATATTTCCCATTGCGTATTTTGTTAATATTTTTTGAAACTGTTCTTTTTGGTTATCTTCATTATTTGTTTTATTTATTATTTCTTGCAATATAAAATGCGGTGTATATTTCAATTTAATTAATTTTTGTTTTATCTCTCTCAAAAAAATATCTAAGAATAGTTAAAGAGACAGTGGTTTTAGAAATAATAAAAAGTGATATCTTACTACAATTACACTAACAGTTATTTCTTGAGCACTTGTGAAATTTTATGAATTAACGTAACACGTAAAAAACACCCTTGATTTCACAAAAGTTTTTAGTACTACTGACGAAGTTTGCTTAGCATACGAAATGTACATTTAGTGAATAAAAAAACTTTTGTGAAATCAAGGGTGTTTTTATCGTGTTACGTAAATTTACTACAATTAGTTTATATCCGTAGATACGTATTTCGGCAGCTACGCTACTATCTTCAGTACACACACACACACAGCCATATTCATAAGTTAAAAGATGGCAGCGTAACTTCCGAAATACGTATCTACGGATGTATACTAATTTAGGTAAGAGATAAATATTTATCACCAAAAAAAAAATCATATCTTGTTTTGCATTCCCCAAGTATTGTCGCATTGCTTTATAAATTTTTATTTTCTTTTTTAGAATTTGTAACTGTTTCGTTGTTTGTGATTATTTGATTTAATTTAATTTTACCTTTGTTTATATTTTGGACTGCTTTTCTTTTGCTCTTCACAAAAATATCATGTGGTTAATAGCATAAATTTAATATCAAAACACTTTAAACGCCATAATCTTTCCAGTTATAACCTACAATTTCATAAAAATTTACTCAAGCAGATAATATAAAGCAATTTTTATTTTCCTATGTTAAATTCCTACACTGATAAAAATTATTCTGTAAAATTACTAAGAAAAACGTTGGTTTTTTGTTACCTATGATTTTCCTAGTAAATTTACAATTGTTAGAAGTGAAGTGTAAAATTCCATTTCATATGTTTTATTCAGTACTTTTACACATTCTTGGTAATCTTTCGTGGTGTTCACCAGGGGAACTACGTAGATTTACAGAATGCATTTTATTTTACCTATATTTTCCAGTAGTTTCTAGTAATTTTACCACAACACTTATAATCATTAAGAAAATTTACACGCGTTCTCTGTAAATACACATACTTCAATAGTTTAGTGTAAATGATTCAATATTTTCAAATTAAAATTACATATTATTGTAATTTTGAGTTACAGTTTACTATTAATACATAAAGTGTACAACATTTTACAAGAATTAAGGAAAAATAAATGTAATTTTATGTAAAATTCAAATCGTTAGTCAATCTATATAAAATCACATCAATATTCTATGTAAAAATATGTGTAATTTTACTGCCATTTTTATCAGTGTATGTCTCATTGACAGAAGGACACCCGTTATATGATAATGGACAAGTTATATAAAAACAGAGTCAAAAGTTACAAAATTTACTTAATTTATAATACACACCTAACATTTTTCGACAACAACAACTTAAACAAGTTGATAAATTTTTAAAGTTTTATTGTTATAATTTTTTTAATACCATTATCTCATTGAAGAGAAGTTTAATTCCGTCTTTTCTTTGAAAGTGAATATTTGAATGTGAAATAATATTATAAAATCATTAGTTTGTTTATTCATTGTACAACTTGACACGATTTTGTAATACACGGTATTAAGTTTAAACTTTCATTGTTTTTCAGTTGTAATCTTTTATGCAAAACTCTTACGCCATTTCTAAAAATTTAGAGAAAAATTCTTCACTCTACAATCTTTTCAGTGTCCTATTACAATATAATTTTTATGAAAGGCATTTTGCATTTATTTATCTTTTGATTTATCGTTAAAATAATGCACTTTGAGAAATTAATGTAATTTAAATGGCAACTATGTAAATTACAATAAGTTAGTTATTCAGTAGAAATAAATTAAATAGTAATTATATTGTTTCTATTGTACGCAGTTAAAACCGAACCAATACTTCTTTAGCATAAGTTTTTTTACCAATTGTTATGTTAACGTACTTAAAAATCATTAACTTGCTTCTAATTTCGTTTTTTAAATTTATTCCTTTGCGATTTTCTTCTTTCATTTACTCTTAACATCTGCAAAAGTATTTATTTATAATACCACCTCTTTGTCGGTCATTAAAACTAAAATGTTTTCTTTCGCTTGAAGCAAACTCGTTCTTTCCAGTATGTACTTAAAATAACAAACGCTTCAAATGTGAGTGAAAAATCAGATTCACAATATTTGATTCTCAGAATGTCGCATCCAAGAATAATAATCAAAATATGAGATACTCAGCACGAACCTCAATTTTTAATTAACGCAACCGAAGCAAAAGTAATTCTGCCAGCCATAGCTCCGCCGCATACAAAATTGGAATTATTTCGTCAGTCGTAAATAATTAACATTCTGCACATGAAATGAAGTCATGTTTTACCGAACAAGACAATGGAATAACATTTATTAGAAGTGACAGTCTTCACACTTACATACTTTAAATAAGATGATGTACACCTTCGTGGACAATTTAAAGGAACACTTGAATATTTGAAAGTGAAGTAAAATAAAGGGCTAGTAAAAATAAACTAAGTAAATAGTAAATAGAATTTTTTCTAACTTAAGGTTTACACAATACACACACTGAGAAAAAAGAATCTTTGTAGTTAAGAAATTTGTATCTTTGACATTTTGTATTTCAGTGAAATAAATATTGCTTCATTAAAATATATCTTATATGTATGTGTTATTATTCTACTTATTCACATGAAAATAATATATTATCCTCAAAGAAAATATTTTAACCCGAAAGAAATATATCTTTACTACTATTGAAAGAAACAGTTTCTTTAAATTAAAGCATATTCGCTAACTACAAAGATTAATTTTTCTCAGTGCATATTTTCTCTAAATCTATTAATTTACATAAGAACGAAAGGTTTCAGTAATTTAGTTGATCGAACGTATTTCGTATACTCTTTTTATTATATTATTTAAAGAAAGAAGCGAAACTATTATGTGAAATTCATTACTGCAGATTAAGTAGTTCTACAATAGTAGATCGAGTTTTCAAAATGTTCAAAGAAGAGCTTGAACGGAAGCAAACACACTTCTTGTTGTGTGGCAAGACATCTTAATCATAAAGTGTAAATTATTATTATGGGGCACGTTCTGTTAATGTTTGTTGTTAAATAAATAAAATACTGATGGTGCTGCTGTTTTAATTCTCTTTGTTCGTTGAACGTGAATCATTACTACAGCATCCGATCAATACGTTGCTATACGAGCGTTTCCGCTGACTGTGTGTGTGTAGGTCTCATCCAATTTTAAAATTCGTAATACTTGCACCTAACATGGATGAGTTTCATCTCATTTCATTAATTGTAAAATCAAACGGCACTTCCTAGTTCTATTTTGAAAGCGTGCAAATTAATTAATTCAACTAGGTTATACGTATATGAAGCTCGCTCTTGCATTCATTACGGAACAGATGCGGTGACTGCTAATTACATTTGAATTACGGGATCATATTTTTAAATGAACTTGATTTATTGGACGTGAAAAGAAATATGTGCTCGTATATTCCATTAACATCACTCAAAATACATGGGGTTTCCTGTTCACTGGTAACATGTACATTTTGCTAGTAAGGTTTCATTTACCAATAAGGGGGATCATGTAGGTATATATAAAATTTATTTTCCATTATTTACTGCCAGAAACCACTCTTACGGTGATAGTAAATACTGCTCTTCCATAATCAATACAAGATTTGGATTTTCTCAGAAAGGAACTCTATTCACACCCTTTGAGAAAGCCCAGTCTTGCTCGAATTGCTTGACAATTTGTTCAGTTCGTTGTTGCAACCGTGGTTGCAACTTGGTATTTGTACACATCTTTTTAAATGGGCCTCCAAATACAGAAGTTCAAAGGAGGTAAGTTGGGGAGGTCTAGGAAACCATGGAGTGGAACTCCCTTGCCCCATCTATCTCCCATGAAATGTTCATCCAACAATTCCTCAACGACAAGCGTAAAATGCAACGATGTCCCATTTTGAATAAACCAAAGATTCAATCCCTGATCTGAAGGCGTATGTTCCAAAAGTAGAAGCAAAATATTTTCCAATAATGAAGATGTACGGACTTTATTAATCGTGTAATGTGTTAAAGTTTAATTTCTTTAAATTTAATTTAAAATGCTCAGTTAGATACAGAGACTATTGGCTGACGCTGTTGTTATTTAGATTGAGATTTAGATCTGGCGATTTTCATCTGAACACACGTTTGTCATTCATTATGGAAATTGACGATGCCATCTTTGGTGAATCCGACCGCTAAAATTTCTCGTACACTTGTTTCCATCTGTTTTAATCAAAACTGAAAGTGTACCTAAGCACGTTTCTAAAGAACCGGTACCCGTGGGCCTTTGGAAAAAAATTTCTTCAAACAACACATGAAACGGCAGTTGTCGATTGGAAGAGCCCTCTCCTTAAAGACAACTCATTCCCACTGGAACAACCTCAAGAGAAAATTTCATAACGGCCATTTCTACATTTAACTTGAAGGCCATTTCTCATTTGAATACGAACGAGATTATCAATTGAATGGCATTACTCAAATAACGTCGAAATTTAAATTGATAAAAATATAAATTTCAGTGTGATCTAGTTTGACACGTTATTAATTTTGTTAATATGACCGTGAGGTCCGTAAACTATAACAGTTACCTCATGTCGGCAGTTTGTAACGTCAGCTATAGACCAGTCAAAGCCTGCTTGTTGAAGTTAAAAGCAGTTTTGATCAGTTGTCAAAAGGAAAATGACATTAAAAATCATACCTGTTGAAAGTGAAGCATTTGAATGGCCAGTTGCACCAAACTCTTAAGCTGAGCTTAAATTTGAGATTACCCAACATTGTGTAAGTCATATTTTAAGTCTAATGTGACGCATAAAGTTAAGTTGAGCATAAATGTTTGATGCAACTAGTCATAATTGACAATATTTTATCGTTATCTTTACTGTTTACGTTCTCAGTCCCGAATAATTGTAGACTAATCTTTATTCTCATTAATAAAAAAATAAATAGTAATATGGTTTAAAAATTCGTTTTAATACAAATCTTCTGACAGTTAGAGAAAATTCCTGGAATCCGGTGTGCAATCTGAACTTGTACTAATAGTAAACACAAAAAGATTTTCATCGTATATCGTTAATATTGATGTTTACAGTTGGTTCTTGTCAATATTGATGTGACAATAATGCAAAAATCAATCTAACATCAATTATTCGTATAAAAAGGGGCCGTGAATAGATTTTAATTGCCCATCTGATCGTGAGTGACATTTTACCGTATTTATTATTATCACTGACTGAAATTTACCAGGCAACTTATAACTTTAACTTTAGTAACCATGGAAATGGCGAGTAAGGTCTATCGGTGACGTTGTGTTGCTATGGTTACAGGACGGATGAGGCAACCGTTATAACGAGCGTCTAAATAAAAACCTTGTCAAGTGGATTGTGATCGAGAATTTATCCATTGCATTTACATACCAGAATTACTAAATGTAGCCTACTTGACCAGGTTTTTTTTTAGACACGGGTTAGTTTACAGACCGTGGTCGGACCTAAGGATTTATAATGCAGTAAACTTTAAATAGAAATCAGAAAACAGCTTGTGCAATGTCTTTCTTCAGGACTAGAAACTATAAAGAATTAAAATTACAAAGTCACATGTTGTAAAATTTAAATGAAGATATGTGCTTGCTTGTGGAATGATATTTAAGCTATCACAAAGTAAAATAGCTCTTATCTAAAACGGTTGACTTGCAGATGCTTTAGCTGGTTTTATATGTTTGTTTTTAATGTATAACCCTTCAGTTGAACACCCCGTAGAAAAATCGTTTTGCTTGAACAGAACTGAGAGATTATCCATGTGCTATTTTCATA
This sequence comes from Dorcus hopei, assembly GCA_033060865.1. Classification (NCBI taxonomy): domain Eukaryota; kingdom Metazoa; phylum Arthropoda; class Insecta; order Coleoptera; family Lucanidae; genus Dorcus; species Dorcus hopei. Next base: position 23,835,893 of record CM065422.1, on the reverse strand, counting down.
TTGAAGTTTTTGGAGAAAGTGAAATTTCAAATTTAAAACTGCTTTAATTTATTCTTCTTATAAAGAATTAGTTTTAATTTATTATTGTTATGAGTCATAAATTAAAGAGTTACTTACAGTATCTAAAATTTGATGAGACATTTTATTGTAGCCATTGATTCTGGATTATCGTCGAATATTTATTAATGTTGGACAATAATGAATTCATATTGAATATGTATACCGGCTGTTTCAAATTGGGTGTGCACTGAAGGGATCTCCTAAACCATGAGAGTTACAGATTCGGTTAAATGGAAGAAAAGTTGCACCAGTCATTGCTTAATTCGTATCCATTAACAGAATCAATTTTCTCTTAATTGTTCTTGAGAAGTATTGGTGAAAATGTAAAAATATCGATTTTCTTTTTTCCTCTGTAACTCCCTTATTAAAAATAATTTAGAAATTCTGTCTTAACTTTCTACAGGTACTTTTGGATTCTGCTTCAAATAGGGGCAGTAGAATTGTGGTCACACGTTTCGTCTCTCTGCGACCATCCTCAGTTTACATTTTTTAAATATAACGTATACCTTTTTATTATGGTATTTGTTGTCATTTTTTCTCCTGATTGTAATGGTGTATCACACTTAATTGTTGATATTAATTTGAAGCTTAAATAATACAGATTTTTATATGAAAATTTTATTTAATACATAATTTCAAACATTTAGTTCATTTTCTTAGGTATAGTGTAAACTTCAATGAATTATTTAATATCTGTCTCTTTAGTTATTGTATAATAAATTCTTTTAACGGTCACTGATAGCGCACATTTGTAGTATCCGTTAAAAGAATTTGTTTTACGAGATAGTTGTTGACGAGGCTAATTTTACAAACAAGGGAATATTTAATAGAATTGTACATAGATATTGGTCCAGGGAGAATCAAAAAAGATTTCAACAAGTGTGACCACAGGTACAATTCAGCTTAAATGTTTGGTGTGGTATTTGGCATAATAGAATTAATGGTCCGATCATTTACGAAAATCATGTAACAACTGAACGTTACATCGATTTTTTAAGGACAGCATTGGAAAACATTTTAGATTACATTCCTCTAAATCATATTAGGGAATTGTAATTTCAAAATGATGGAGCACCAGCACATAATGCTGAAATAACAACAAATTATTTGAATCAAACTTTTCCTGATAGGTACAAATGGACCTGTCGCGTGGCCTCTAAGATCATCAAATATTAGCCCTTTGATTTTTTATTGATTGATTGAATGATTTTATTGATTTTTCCTCTTTCGACATTTGAATTGTTAGTTATTAATATTTAGTAAGTAAAAAAAGTACTAAGGAATAAATTTACTTATTAAATAAATCATGACGAAACTGTATCAAGCTTTTTTTATCATATTTTAACTTTACTTGAAAAAAGTATTAATTGTTATACATCACTGCAATCAGCAGAAAAAATGCTATCGAATAGAATAATTAAAAGATATACGTTGTATTTAAAAAATCGAAACTGAAGATGGTCGTGGAGAGACGAAACGTTTGACTTCAATTCTGCCACCTCTATTCGAAACAGAATAAGAAAGTGCCTATAGAAAGTTAAATCAGAATTTCAAAATTATTTATAATATGAGAGATACAGAGGAAAAAAGAAAATCGACATTTTTACATTTTGATCAATATCTCAAGAAGAAATAAGAAGAAATTTATTCTGTGAATGAATACGAATTAGGCATTGATTCGTGCAACTTTTCTTCCATTTAACCAAATTTGTATCTCTTACGGTTTAGAAGATCCCTTCAGTGCACACTCAATTTGAAACAGCCGGTATAGGATGTTAAAGCTAGAATTTTCGTCCTCTTTAACTTTTAATTTGAAAACGAAGACTTACAGACATTCTTTCAAAATTTTTGTTTTGCTGGTGTTCGCAGAAAACTATTTGAGCACTGCATGAAAGAGATATGTCTAAAAAAAAAGGTTGCGTTGTTTTTTTCTGTCTTTCGTGAACGGGACGCACTAAATACTAGTAGTATATTTCTGGATTTTAAATTAAGTTGTGGCAAAACTTTGTTTAAGGTTCACAAAATTAATTTGATTTAATTAATTTCTTTAACAGTTGAGGTAAGGAATTTGATTTGCTCCAAGCCATTTTGCTATTTTTCTATGAAAGAAGAAGTGAACGAGAAGAAGTACGTACTTTAGAGAGTGATTTGAAACTGAAGACTATGCGGTGTCTGTGTGGGCCCTCTCGTTCCCAACAAAGGAATAACGCGGGAAAAGATAAAGCGAGTTGAGCGTGCATCGCAAAAAGAAGAAGCTGTACAAGACGGTCGTTAGCTGGCCGGTCGTCGGTCTGCGGGGCTGTCTGGTTCTTCGATACCGTCCAATTATTTAGACAGAAAACGGTCTACAAATTAGGTTTTATAATAAAGGCGCGTGATGTGCAGACGGAAATTATCCGATTGAAACGTGAAATTATTGGGACGACCACAATCGCGCGACATCTTCGCTCCAACCCTGGAATAAAAAATCACCGGATAATAATCTTGTCAAATCTCCTGTCCTCTAAATTAAATGTGAGAATTTAATTATCAGTAAGTATAAATAGAACGAGAGCTATTTTAAACAATTTTAAATACGAGTAGTATACGGATTCATTTGATAAATGCATTTGTCCACACTGATTCAATTATTATCCACACCAAAACTTGCGGTTCCTAGATTTTACACTTTGCATTAACTCTTGAACATCTCTTTGGTTCATCTTTCTGATTGCTTTTTTCCACTTTTGGTGAAAGTAATTGATGTCCGCCCATTTAGACTTAGTGTTTTTGAGCTATCTTTTGCTTAAACCCCAATAGCACTCGATAGGTCGTAACTGAAGACAGTTAATCGGATTGAAGTCCTTCGGGAACAACACTGACGTCATGGTTTACACAAAACTAACGAGCCAATTTTCCATAGTTGCTAAATCTTGCCAATAGCTTCATAAGAATTTATAAAAGGTAGCCAGTCTCTTTTTTAAACATCCTACATAAATTTGACCGTTAAGGGAGCGAGCCAGTGGTAATGACAGGATCATATTTTGGACCACAAGTATCTGAACATATAGGGACTTGTGATGATGAAACAAGGCAGTGAATATTCTGAATTATACCCCATACAATCAGGCGTTCCTCAAGGTAGCGTCCTTGGTCCAATATTATACCTTTCGTATACAGCTGATCTGCCAACAACAAAAACTACTACGGTTGCAACTTATGCTGATGACATTGCAACTCACATTGACCCAGCATCGGCCTCAAGGTATCTACAAACAAACTTAAAATAAAATTCAGCTTTGGTTAAAAATGTGATGCGTTAAGGCCAATGAAGCAAAATCCACCCATGAGACATTTGCATTACATAGAGAAACTCATCGGCGAAGATTAACAACTATCAACTCCCACAAGCACAGAACGCCAATTATTTTGGCATACATTTAGACCAACGACTAACATGGACAAACATTTGGTATATAATGCAAGCAACTTGACCTCAAACTAAGCCAAATGTATTGGCTCATTGGCCGTAGATCAAAGCTATCCCTTGATTAACAAGGTGTTACTGTACAAACCCATATTGAAAGTTGTGTGGACATACGGTATTCAACTTTGGGGTATCGCTAGTAACTCCAACATTGAAATCCTGCGCAGAGGTTCCAAAATAAAGTTCTTCGAGCCATCGTCGATGCACCAACGACGTTTTTCAACACGACATGCCACTGGAAACCGTAAAGGAAGACATTCATCAGTTCAGTGTTAGGTACAGTGAAAGAATGTCAGTGCATCCCAACATGTTAGCCAATCAGCTCGATGACAACGATATGCGTAGACTGAAACGACTCCTGCCATCCGACTTAATTACAGGGCCTAGATAAGCTTAGATCTTAAGGCCCAGTATTTCATTCAGAGTTTAACTTTAAGCTTCGTTTTATTCCCATAGTAATAATTGTAAAGACAAATTGTTTCCGTAGAAAAAAAAAAACGATGCTTAAAGTTATACTCCAAGTGAAATACTGGGCCAAGTCATTCAAATGCAAAACTCGTTTAGACAAATAAATTCTAGATATAAGATTTAGATTAATTTAAAGGAGATTACTCACTGGAGTGATTCTCTAACATGCCACTTATCTCACTGAGTCATACTAAACGCTTATTGCCCATTGGGCAGATTTGCTGAACTCACTAAGGCCCAGTTTTACAATCGTGGAATAAGAACGGAATAACTGTTGGCCAAATATCCTTTAATGTTCCTCCATATCTACGTCACACCTACGTCACGTTATACCAGCGTTATACCAATAATAATGCTTATCCGACGATTGTAAAATCTGGCCTTAGAGTTATTAAAAAAAGAGTACTTGCCAAATCAAAAATTTCTCGCTTCTTTAGTGTTAATTTTATGAAAAATCAATTAAGCTGAATTTTCAAAGACACTCTTTTGTTGTGTGTCTTATATTTCAAAGCATGATTTGTTCCTAGAAGGCTCTACGATTGTACAAGATATGAAGTTAATGAAAATTTATGTTGCATTACAATTTTAACTTACGATATACAGGCTGTTACAAATTCGAGGCTCACCATTGGGATCTCGGAAACGGTAAGAGATACGAAGTCGGTTAAATTGGGGCAAAGTTGCGTATTTTGATGCTTAATAATAATCCGTTCTGAAAAATCTTCTACGATTTGTAGTTTTTGAAATATTCCCAAAAAACAAGAAAACGTAATTTTCTTTTTTATTTTTTTCTGAAGTTATTATTGCAGGGATCTTAACAAAATTAATATATTCTACAGGCACTTTTTTAAGTTCTTTACGATGGTATCATTAGATTTTACTTAAAACGTTTCGTCTCGTTCTGACCATCATCAACTTCATTTTTTCTTATGGGCGCTACATTGGATTTTAATACCATTGAATAGATCTATTTTTTCTGATGCTTTTTCATATATCACACATACCTATTTAATAATTTGAAACAGCTGGAAATGCAAGAAATTGTTGAAAATAACACTGCAAAGAAAAATATGGTATGTAGTGAAAACAAAAACCAGAAGTTTGATATACCTTCGGAGTTTTATTTCATATATCACAAAAGCTGATTTTAGTAAAATTTTTAGATCTAAAAATGAATGTTACGTATCCAAGAAAATTAAAAAAATGTTTGTGGTCTTAACAACAATTCAGTAATAGCGAGCGAAATTTCCTTCCAACAGTATCCAGAAAGACAACTACAAAAGAGTTGATTAGTTGATTAGATTTGTAATTAAATTATACATTATTATTATTAAAAAGCTAGAAAATATCAAGTTAAATTATGCGCATGTCTTTAGAAAACTAGTATCTTAAAAGATGTTACTGCTCGAGGAAACATTCTTTCCTGTAGTCTCATAATTTTAAACATTTTATAAATAACTATGAATTACCTCTTCTAATAATTCTTCATTCTCATCATCATTAAGGCGATCTCGATAAGTCCTTCGAGTTTTATGAAAATATCCATAAAGTGCAATGTTTCCATCTAACTTAATAATATTGTTCTATGTGGATGGCATCTTTTTGGGTATTATGGGAAGTAAATTAGCCAACTACAAAACAATAGTTGATTAGATTAGAAAAAACTCGTATCTTAAAAGATATTACTGCTCGAGGAAACATTCTTTCTTGTATTCTCATAATTTTATATCTTCTATAAATAACTATTAATTACCTCTTCTAATAATTCTTCATTATCATCATCATTAAGGCGATCTCGATAAGTCCTTCGAGTTTTATGAAAATATCCATAAAGTGCAATGTTTCCATCTAATTTAATAATATTGTTCTGTGTGGATGGCATCTTTTTGGGTATTATGGGAAGTAAATTTATCTTGCTATTACTAAATTGTTGTTAGCACAATACATTTTTAAATTTACAAGAATGAGAGATTTTTAAAGACATAATTTCTTGTAATACTTTCTTGCTTTAATCATAAAAATGTATAATTTAATCACGAAAGTAGTTAAATACTGCGTCATCGTCATTGTTGGAAGTAAATTTCTCTTGCTATTACTAAATTGTTGCTGTCAGTCAGCACAATACGTTTTAAAAGTCTACGTCTTTCTTGGATTCACATCCTTCATTTTTATATCTAAAAATTTTCAAAAATCTGTTTTTGTGATAAACGAAATAAAACTCTGAAGGTATATCAAGCTTTTTTTTGGTTTTTGTTTTCATTGCATACCATGTTTTTCGTTGCAGTGTTATTTTCAACAATTTCTTGCATTTCCAGCTGTTTCAAATTATTAAATAGGGATGTGTGATATATGGAAAAGCATCAGAAAAAATAGATCTATTCATTGGTATTAAAACCCAATGTAGCGCCCATAAGAAAAAATGAAGTTGATGATGGTCAGAACGAGACGAAACGTTTTAAGTAAAATCTAATGATATCATCGTAAAGAGCTGAAAAAAGTGCCTGTATAATGTATTAATTTTGTTATGATCCCTGCAATAATAACTTCAGAAAAAAATAAAAAAGAAAATTACGTTTTCTTGTTTTTTGAAAATATTTCAAAAACTACAAATCGTAGAAGATTTTTCAGAACAGAATATTATTCAGCACCAAAATACGCAACTTTGCCCTAATTTAACCGACTTCGTATCTCTTACCGTTTCCGAGATCCCAATGGTGAGCCTCGAATTTGTAACAGCCTGTATAAAGTAACACATTACAGTTTAAAATAGTTAAAACATTTTCTAAAAAACTTAAAATTAAAGTAAAGTTAACGAAAGTTAATCATCAAATGGCGGACACGATCGTGCGTTAAGAATAGAGAAGATCAAGGAGCAACCCAATGTAAAAAAAATGGCGGTAAATTTAAAACGGCTAAGGTTCTGTTTTGTTTCTATTTCATTCATTGTCTATTAGATAACAGTAGATATTGCTCAGAGTTTTTATGTCAGTCTGTGAAATCATTAGGTATGTTTGTTTGTTCTGCATTTTTCTATACTTTTTGCACCACGAGATGTATATAACATAATGTAAATAGGAGTGAGAAAAGTGTAGAAAGTGCAGAACAAACGAACAAACCTATTAGGCCTGTTCGATAGCTCTGCACTTTTCTACACTTTTTGCGCCAACCGCTCCTGAGAGAGTGAGTTGTATATAATATAATGTAAGTAGGAATGAGAAAAATAGAGTAAAGGTGTTAAAAGTGTAGTAAGTGCAGAGCTATCGAACAGACCTATTGTATCTGAGTGAGTGTAGATATGAAACATTTCAATAAAAAGTCTCATGTATAAGTTGTCTTCACTCGTGATCACCTTCACACTGTCCAACTTAATGTTATGGTTGAATTTAGAAATATAATTTACCAAAGAATTAGAATTGTTATGTTAAATGTTGTTTTAAGTTTGCCCAATGTAGAGAGTATGTAGACGTGGTCACACTGACGACAGCCCACACATTAAATAATGTTTCGTTCGAAATACTAAAGAAGTGATTAATCTTGAGAAAGTTATCAATCTGAAACGAAACGTCGTTTGTAGGCGTTAATTTAAATTGTCTGGAAAGTAATTATTAAAACTTGTTGCATAATATAAACGTCCTAATGAAATTGATTTTATTTTAATTTTTATTAGAAACTAATTCCAAGGCCGGATATGTAAACACAAGTTTTTAAAATTAGTCTGCCATTAAATTTTAATGTCCTTCAAGTAGCAAATTAAACAGAATATCTTGCAAGCTTTTGATCTAATAAATTCAAATTATATTTATTACATGATTTTTGAAAAGAAAAAAAAACCGAACGGAAACTTGGAGCTTTCGTCCCAAGCCGAGAAAAATTTAATGTGTTTTTACTTCAAAATTATTAATATTAATAGTTCAAATACTCAAGATCGTGTTTTAATTATTTTTCTCCTTGAACCTTTCGTCTTCATTTCACATTCACTTTGCGTCACAGTCCAAAATTAAAATTTTCCCAGCTTTGTTCGCGTCAATCTGCTTTTGAATGCAAATGTAAAAGGCTTATTGGAATTATGCCGGGTATTGATTTGATTCGGAGGAACATGTACACAGGTTCCCAGCGACACCCGTGCTACGAAAATATTTTTAGGTCGTCATGACAATCTAAAACCCTGGGACTGGAGGCTGTTGCCGGGGCGGTATCTCATCCCTTTGTGGTTTTGGTATTGATCAGGGTGTAAAGTTACTGGAGCAAAACGTAAATGTAATTTAATATAAACTTTAATGCAAAATGTCAATATGTGTCGATGTTACTCTAAATAATTAATGTGAAATGAATGGGAAATACGGATGAAATTCGGTTGCAAGTTTAATTGCCGTTATATTAATTTAGTTCATAAATTGAGTAAATAACGTATATAAACCACCTGATCTTTTAAGCCGGATACACAATTGGGGTTTGACTGCAAGTCGCAATGCGGTCAGATGAACTCGTAGAGGAATGTTTTTTTATTGCAACGCTAACAACGTCCATATTTCTATCCGACTTTAACCGAACGCATTGCGACTTAGCGGCGGGATCGCACAATATGGATCCTAGCTCTTCTTACAAAGGCAAGTATAAAACAAACGAAATTTTGAAATTCTGCAAACGTCAATTTATATTTTTTACTTTTCAAAGTGTATATCTCTTTTAATCACATATTTATTTTCAGGATTGTTTGAAGTTGTAGATTATTTATTTTCAAATAAATAACAATAATTTGCATTAATTTCAATGACTCGACGTTTCTTTTTTGTATAAATGAAACGCAAGAAATTCGCTCGATTATTAGCAAACAAAAGCGCAGTTTACATGTACACTTAAGAAAATAATGGCCGCGCGCGTTTTTCCGCGAAAACGCCAAGGCCGGCCAATTTTTACGCCATAATCTGCGGTCGTTAATTGCCGATCTGTATTACGCATTCTGCGGGATTAAATACAAAGACTTAATCACTTTTTTTTCTACAAACAGGAATGACCAGATGAAAATTAACACAAAAGAATTACACAAATGCTATAGGAAAGTACCAAAAATAAATCACGTGAGTCATCGGAATGGGTCAAATACCACCAGTATTTTGCATTGGAAAATACCGGGTAATCAAAAAATAGGAACATTTCCGCTATGTGCGAGTATACTGACATTAATCAAGCGAATAGAGAATAAGTAACTCATTCCTTTTTACTCGTGCAAAAACAACTTAATATAACAGGGACAAATTAAGTTATCTAACCGCATACTTCTCCTTCGGTAGATTTATGAATATTGCATAGACAGTGTACGTACGTCTCAAGAGCGTATGAAATATGGAATATAATGAATCTCTCTTCCCTATACTGAAGAGTGACATTGACTGATTAACTCGCCCGGTCGCATCTATAATGGGGCAGCATTAGAAATGAAATATCTTCGTTTCCAGATAAGTTACCAGGAAAAAACCGGACTCTGGGAACGGCACAATGACTTGTATCGCGACGGGGCGCAAGGCGCATCTAATATTCATTAAAGTGACAGTGACAGTCAAATTGTTGTTAATACAATGGTGGGTTACGTGTAAGGGGTTTGTTCACGCCCACGTTGGCTTTTAAGACGGAATTTCGTATTACACGCTATTATAATACGCCTCGATCCCGTAAGGTGTATCGCTTACGTGTAATTTGAGGTGAGATAAGAATGGTCCTCAATAAATTTAAGTCTTTGTAATACGTCTTGTCACAGTTTCAATTTTTCGAAAGTTCCTCAAGTCACATATTAAATGGATATGTCCTTATTTCTTTTCTTCTTCATCGTTGAAGAAAGCAAAAAAAAAACGATGCCTGAACTTATACATGAGTAACTCTTGTACTATGTTAAAACTCTTGGAAAAGGATCTCCCGAGGAGCACGAAGAACTAGAACATTTTCATAATGTATTCCTCTACGAGTTGGCACTTTGGTATAAATTTGGGAGGGCTTCATGTTGCTGTGTTCAGAAACACTACTAATAATTTTCTTTCGCTAAAGTGGCCTTTCTTTTCTGATCATCATTTTAGACTCATCATCTGTATATCGTTTAAATATAATTTCAGATAAGACTATAAATTTAATGGCGCTTTCGACTGACTGCTCTAGAGCACTCTCAGAGTGGCTCCATCTTATTTTAACCTCGTGTAATAACAGAGGATTGAAATATTCTCGGAATGCTCTAGAGCAGTTAGTCGAAAACGCTGTAAGTCTTTGTAACAACTTCGAATTCGAAAGTTCCTCAATTCGCGTTTTAAATATGTCTTCATTTTATTTATTTTCTAAGGGCCAGTTGCACCAAACACTTAAGCTGAGCTTAAATTTAAGCGTCACTTAGGCCCGGTTTTTCGATCTCAGTTTAACTTTAAACTTCAGTTTATTCTCATTGCTTCTATAGGAATAAACTGAAGTTTAAAGTTAAACTGAGATCGAAAAACCGGGCCTTACACAATGCCGTGTCACCTCAAATGTCACATTATAAACACCAGTTGAATTTAAGCTCAGCTTACGTGTTTGGTGCAACTGGCCATAATAGAGGGAGTACCTTGACCATCAAGCTCATCATTTCAAATCAGAAAATTAAATCCGAGATAGGTATAATGAACCATGTTTTTTCTACTGCCTGCTTGCTGATACTTTCATTTTCCTTTTGCTCTTATGAGCACAGGACTCATAGAGTCATCAGTTTGGATTTTGGATACTAATGTTTTATGTATTCATTCCTTTTCTAGTTTTTTCTTGGTTAGATCTTATTTCCTCTAGCCGGTCCCAACACGCTTTTCTTGATCTTCCTGTATTTGTTTTTTTTTTCTCTGTTTTTGATTCCATTATCTCTTACCATGTCGAAACCAAGTCGGTTCTCTATTCAGTTCTGCACTTGTTTTAAGATCATTGTTATGATCACCGTCTCTTATGTTTAATTTTGTCATTTCATTTGGTTTTGCTGACAATGAACTTTGGAAAATGTACTTGCCTTAAGTCACTATAAATGCTATGGAAATGTAAAATCATTTTATTTTTCGCTTATCTCAAAAATATACAAACATTAAAATTAGGTGAGAATTAAATTTAACATAATAATTGACAACCTAATGAGGTTACCGAATAAGAAAGGAAGGAGTTAAACAGAGATAAGACCTTAAGACCGAAGTCTAACAATTAAAATTATGCTTGACAGCTAATTATACAGGGTGTCACTGAATGACTTGGCCAAACTTTAGAGTCGTATTCTACTCGTCAAATTTATGATAAAAATTCGTATAAAATTGTCCGGAAATGATTCTTAAAAAGTTATGGTCACTTACTGTATTTTTGCAAAATGAAAGGCTTTAGAAAGGAATTGCCAATGTACTGAAGGTAATGTCACTTACTATTGTATCAAATATTCAAGGCATTCTGCTACTGAAAATTATTTCAAAAAGGTTTTCACACTTTATCATTTTTTAAATTTCAAGTGACCATAACTTTTTAAAGAATCATTTCCGGATTTTTATCATTAATTTGAAAAGTAGAATACGACGCTAAAGTTTAGCCAAGCCATTCAGTGACATCCTGTACATTAAAAGAAAAAGACCGAAGGCTTAACCCATTAAAATCAATAGTAACAGCTGATTGTCAAATTCCTTGAAGAGGAAATTTTAAAATTTAAAAAACAAGTTTTTAACAACAAAGAGGTCGAAGTCTAACAAATTAAAATTTAGTTTAAATTAATTTTAAAAACAGATTGACCGATTAGACCGTAGTCTAAACAATTTTTAAGTTTAGTTTTCCTACTTGTTTCCCTCTTTTCCAAAGATAATTCAGTTTAACTTTGGTAGTTCTTCTTATTGTAATTTATTTTCCTATCTCTTGTCTTCTATTTTCTAAATATTGAAGGTACGATACTTGTTCTAGATTTTGGAACGGATATTTTATATCTCTTCCTTTTGCAGGGTTTTCTTTTTCATTAACTACCATAATTTTGCTCTTCTCCTCATTTACTATTAATTAAATGTTTTTATTTCTTTTATGCATGTCATTCTCAACGGATTCGCTGATTGTCTGTTGTCACCGATTACGAGTACTACACACAATATGTCACGTTTCCAAAGCCTTTAGTGTCTGATATATTTATTTACAGTTGGTTCTTGTCCGATGAAATTTGTATCACAAAATCTTCTAAGCGGACACTAAATCGCTCAACTATACACTTTACGTTTCGCAGTCGTTCGACTGCAGTGGTGCGAAGCAGTCGAACGACTGCGAAACGTAAAGTGTATAGTTGAGCGATTTAGTGTCCGCTTAGAAGATTTTTGAGATATATTTATTTTAAATATCAGCTGAATATGTTATTGTAAATTATTTGAAGGCTGGATTACCTAAATGATTTAAGTCAGGATTTATGCAACTCAACCCTTATCTAATTTGCTGTGATTTTATAGTACTTTGTCTGTTTGAGTTTGTGTATGCTTATGTTGTATATTTTTCTAGAATTTCTTGGCCCTTTCTAAGTTATTTCCTTCCAAAAATGAAAGCTTTCTTTGAATTAAATGATAACATAAAGTCATGGAGACATGGCTTGGGGAAAAAGATGTATTTTAACATATCTGAACCAACACTTGCTATTTAAGGGGGAAAGAAGTAAGGGCAAAAAATCATGGAGACATGGCTTTAGTTATTTCCTTCCAAAAATGAAAGCTTCCTTTGAATCAAATGATAACACAAAGTCATGGAGACATGGCTTGGGGAAAAGGATACATTTGAACATATCTGAACCAACACTTGCTGTTTAAGGGGGAAAGAAGTAAGGGCAAAAAATCATGGAGACAAGGCTTTAGTTATTTCCTTCCAAAAATGAAAGCTTCCTTTGAATCAAATGATAACACAAAGTCATGGAGACATGGCTTGGGGAAAAGGATATATTTTAATATATCTGAACCAACACTTGCTGTTTAAAGAAGTAAGGGCAAAAAATCAAGGAGACATGGCTTGGGGAAAAAGATATACATATTTTAACATATCTGAACCAACACTTGGGTTTAAGAGGGAAAGGTGTAAGGGTTTGTTGTTCGAATGCCTCCATAAAAATACTTGCTACTACTGGGGAGAGACTGTGCTTGAGACCTGTTCGTAATATTGATCACGAAACATGAAAGAAATTGAGGTTAAACAACATTCTATTAAGGGAATTGAGTCTTCTGGTTGGTTATGGGCACTGAACAGTTGCTGGATGATTGGAAGTCAGGAATTGGGACTTTGGTGAAAGCTGACCAGCATGTCCTGGGGATATCTCGTGATTTTTTCGGGCGAAGTGCTGGGAATTGAGAATGAAGGTTTCACTTGTACCTGCAAATGGTTTGAGGGTGTGTGCTAGCTATTTGGAGACTTTGTAGGTTGGTGAGTTAATTGGCGCTGACTATGGGACGTAAAGGTGTATCGGTTTTGTGGATTTTAGGGAGACCGTAATGTCTGAGAATTCTGGAGTCACAGGATCAAGATTTTTTGTGTTTCTGGAGGAATAGAAGAATATTTTATTAAGGCCCGTTTATTTTCTGATTGTTAAATGCTCCATTTCCGTTTTAAAGCGACACTTTTGTGTGTGTATAAATTGTGTAAAAATTGTGTAAAAATTTGATCATTGAAACTAAAAATATGAAACGTTTAAAAAGAAAATAAAAACAATACAAAACAAGTAAAGTCTTCTTTTAATAACTTTCAGAATTGTTATTGTGAATACAAATGTATCCGAAATCTCAAAATATTTCCAATCTCTTAACTTCAAAGAGCGCGTCCGATTGATTAGCACGAAAAATCTCGCGTGTTTATTTTCATGCCATGCTCTGCTAATTAGCGACATAATAATAATAATTAGTAACTTTATCGACATATTTATTTATTGGATTCGCTGGAAGCGCGCGATAAAATTGCCCATAAAATGTGCGCGTATCGTAAACGAACGAAGGCATTAAAAAAAGTATCGCGCTTCCGGAAAATTTAACATTTAGGGCGATTTGTTTCGTCCGGATTTATTTGCACAAGTTCGGCGCTGAATTATATCGTAAATATTTGAATTTCGGCGAACTTTCGTTTCGAAATAGTAATTCCCGTTAGTGTTTGCGCGAAAGTAAAACTTAATCCAAACACGCGCTCCAAAAATAGATCGGTGCTACAACCTTCCGGTTGTTTTTGTCTGCTTCATAAGAATGGAAATGTTTGTTGGGTTTTGTCATTTGTTATTTTTTTAATTATTATTTAATCTGTTGCAAGCATGTTGTTGATTTTGTGTTGACGCGCTGGATTTTCCATACTCATCAGTAAAGCGCATTTATTTTGCGTTTGATTTTCTATATTTATCCTAAGCTAATTATTTAATCTGTTGAAACCATTGTTTATTTTGATGGCATGCAGGATTTTCCAAACTCAACTGGAAAGCACATAGATTTAATACTTTTTTATTTTGTGTCTTAAATTAAAAGCACTCCAATCACATGAATAACTTTTAATTGAAAGTGAACAGAAATATGGAAAGAAACACTTTTTGTTTATAAATGACGATTATGAACTTGATTTTATAGAATGTTGAAGTTTTTTCAAGTTTTGTTTTGTTGCAATTCATTCACTTCATTGAATGCCAGGGCGCAGCTTCCATTTGAAGAGACTCAAAACAAACAATTTGCATAATGAAGCCAACAAACAATCCACAAATCTCTCACCGTGTTCGACCAGATTCATTCATGTCTCTGCAGTTTGTTTTTACGAGCTTTTTATCGCGCTTGAGTCGACTTTACACGTGCATACATGCAAGCGGGGGCCATTCTCTCCGCCTCGGCGTTTGCATAAAATTAAGCGCGACTGTGCGAACGCGATAAGACCGAAGAGTTATTGCGGATGAGAAGCAAAAAATCCTCATAGTCCTGTTCGAATTTAGAACTTGTGTTTCCACCGACTCGCCGACGTTGTTAGCAAATGCTAACCGGCCGAAAATGCCAAACGAGAACACAGAAGATTATTCGAACATCTACATTTTGCGGTTTTTTACCTGGTCAGGCCATCGATGTTATCCATAGGCGTACACATCCACAGAATGTAAAAGGATAACAATACGTAGCCATCATTAGATTGGCGTTCTTATATAATTCTATTTTGATTACACAAAAATCGATTGTCGAAAAAAGAATCCATTCGACATAATGCAAATTTGGCAAACAGGTTTACGTTATGTGACAACATTAAACGAAAGTAGATTATTTTTAAGGGCCAGTTGTACAAAGTAGGTTAAAACTCAAGTTTAACTGAACCAGGTTTAAAGTAAACAAATTCGCATAGGATCTTAATGACATATGGCAATTAATGCATTCATAAATAAAATTTGGTTCAGTTTAACCTGGTTCAGTTGAACGTCAGTTTAAACCTCCTTTGTACAACTGGCCCTAAAAAAAACAACTCTGTTAAACGCTCCCCGGATTTACCTACTTCATAAAAAAAATAAAGACGCATTAAAATTTTAGTAGAAATTAAGATTACAATTACAATTGGATTTGTAAAGAAAATAAGTTTGCACTAATTATTACATCATTAGTTTTTAAATAAACACGTTAATACAAGTTTAACAAAAACTAACAAAACCTTTAATTTTCACAAATAAAAAAGGTGTACAGTAAATTAAATAAAATACCTATCAACGGTCCGATTTCACACTAACCTCAAATATACCTCAAGGGAGTGTATCTATGTACAAACCTTTTTAACTCAATTATAAGTTACTATGCATTTTAAGGGCCAGTTTCATAATGGAATTTAAAAGAGGCTTTCAAATTAAAGCCACATTCAGATGTGTAAACAAATGTGTTTTCATATTTGTTTTGACATCTGAATGTGACTTTAAACTTAAAGTCTCCTTTAAATTCCATTATGAAATTGGCCCTAAGTATTGTATTTCTTTATGAGTTAATAAATGTCTGTTATTATTATTAACTATATATTTTAATTAACATTTTCGAATGTACACTCGTGTCCAAACAAATATTTACAATTCGAAGGACAGTAACCTTCAATGGCAATTTGAGTGGGGAAACTATAGCCCTTGTTACCGTAGCAGATCAATCAGGGCGAGATTAGCGTGCAGGTATAACGATTTTAATGGTCAGCACTATACGTATTATATTTGTAAAATATTAAGCAGAAATGGGTGATAAAAGATATAACAACTAATTTTTAGTAATCAGCTTACACCTACACGTTATTTAAAAAAAAATCATTGAATTAGATTAACTAGAATCATCTCAATTTGGAAAACAGTTAAGCTCACAACAAAATGTCGTAAAATACGAATAGTCCAATAAAAGGGGTCGAAATCAATAGAGAACCGATACTTACACGTATAGAATGGTTGAAGATTTGTCAAAATAATTCAATCGAATCTGTCAAATGAAAGAAGATGTACAGAAAGTTGACAGTCATAATTTGGAGATGGCAGGACGAATCTTATACAAAAGAAAAAAGATAAATTTTTAATTCAAAGTTGAAATTAACTTTTTGGAACTCCAAGCAGTGAAAACTAGCATTACCAAAATATTGGGAAGTCTTATTTACTTTGTATACTATTTTGTTTTTATTCCAAATTATTTTTTGAAATATTGAGATGGCATTCGTTCTACCCGATAAAACCTATCAAACGAGCTATAACCAAAATGATTGTAGGATAAGAAAGAACAATACCCAATATACGGGGGAAGAAATGCTTCAACAGGAAAATTTAAATATTTAGGAACAACAATATCGGAAGTTGGAAAGTTAGGAGAAGGAATAAAAGAAAAAACAACTAAATAGACAGAAAGAAATCCCCAAACGTTGGGGTGTGACTACTCGAATGCGGGGCAGAAACAACGATGACAAATAAACAAACGGACAATATAACAGCTGTGTAGAAAAGGGATTTTTAAGAAAAATAGAAAATAAAACACGGGAGGATAAAATCAGGAAGAAATCAGAAGGTACTAGAAGGAAGATAAAATTAAAACACGGAAGGATAAAATCAGGAATGCATTGCTCAGAAAGTACTAGAAGGAAGATAAAATCAATAAGAGAAAAAATGGAAGAGGGAGGACAACTATATGGTACGGACATGTGAGATGACAGCATAGTCAAGAAGATGTTTGAAGTGAAATCTGGAAGAAAAAGAAGTTAGAAGTACAACTATAAAACGAGAAGCGGACTGGAAAAACTTAAATGACCCACTCAAGATAGAAACAAATGCAGAGAAATATGAAGCAGACCACCACCAAGAGATGACTCAAACGCTTTCCCCCATAGTGTAGATAAAGTAAGTAATAATATATAGATTTTTATGTTATTAACAGTTTTTACCTGAAAATAAAAGTCACCCAGACTTAATTCCATAATTTATTAGAAAATTACCTTCTTTACTGTCCTGTTTTATAAATAATAAATCTAACGAATGAAAATGTATATTAACGGGTGCGCCACACGCACGCATACAAACACATACGCAGACGTCGCCGAAGACGGACGCGTGACGAAACTGTCAAAACCGAATCCCATACAATTTATTAGAGAGACAGGATATCAGCGGCGAGATCTACAGGAAGCCTCCCGATGCTAATAATAACTTATTTTTTCGAATCGATGTGCGCGAAACAAACGCCACGCGCATTTAAATTAAACACTGCATGAGAAAAAAGAGGAGATAGGAGATGGACGAGGGCGCAGCGAAGATGATAAGGTTTTATTATGACCACTAAGAGCATCATTTGTATGCGGTGACGCTGTGAAATACGATAAATTGCCGATGAGTTAGGTGTGAATTTTGGTTGCGATCCATTCGCAGAGAGGAATTTGTTAATGGATTGACTGGTGGGTGTGTTGATATCATAAAAGCTCTTGGTTGATAAGGGGGTGCTATTGAACTTTGTCTGTTTCAGCTTTTTCTTTTTTTGGTGCTCCGTCGGTGATGTATATGAAGAAAATATAAAAAAAAACATCCTTTCATTAGAAGAACCTTTCGTACAGTCATATTGAAGGAAAAAATGAAAAAATGTCACAAATTTTGTGTAGCAAAATACAGTCCTAAAAGGGTTAAACTTTGATCTTGTGTGCAGTGCACCATTAAAGAAAGAGAGGACCTCACAAGCTACATAACACCCGGTATAATCCTTGATACAGTTTATTTCTCAACCTCTTAGTGAAGCCCATAGCATAATCTGATGTTAAATGTCGAATTGGTGACAGAAAAAGAATGAGGGAATCAATTACTGCATAGAATTTGAAACTTACGCAACATTTTCTTTCTGTATTAAACAAATAGTTAACAAATGGGTAAATTAATAAATCATTATTAATTAACTAATTATTTAAATCCCGTTATTTACGTGGCCTTTTAAAATTCTGTCAGTTATGTTTTAAATTTAAAATATTTTTTAATTAATTTGATTCTGAACCATTCTTTTTAAATGTTTGTTAATTGTAAAACAATTTTAATACATGTATACAGTATTACTTACCTATTGATTTCTTTCAAACGCAAAAATTTAATGGGTATCCGTCCTATACGCACGTATAAGTTCGCGAGCATATTCGCAGTGCCATGAAATCCACAGCCAAGATTGCTAGATTTTTCTTGAAAAATATAGATAAACATGTCACAATTTCGTCAAGTACCCAAGAGCAAAAGTGCTCGTATGAAAAATATGATGCAACGAATTGATATATTCATAGAAAATTATGGAAAGTTAGTTGGGAATGACAGGAGGAAGAGTCGCCGCCCTGGTGGTTAATACGTGAACTCTCGTATGTAAGATAAATTGTCAGTACAACGTCAGTGGAATACATATTGAACATAATAAATAGATCAAATAAAACAAATATTTACTGTCGTGTGCCTCAGTGTCAGAGTTATTATACCGAAAATGTATCGCTTCATACGTACCTTAAGCATAAACTGATCAAACGCCGAAGGTTTACCGTGTATAGGTTAGGGTTATCTCACATATAACATCCATTTTGCTTTTATGAAGCGCCACCTACATTCCACCGTCATTCCCAATTCCACTTTTTTTATTCTAATTATTTTTTTACATTATTTGAACTTTTAGTGAGAATTCCGTTTTAATTTAAAACAATTTAATTGACGATTAATTTGCAAATTGTAACGGCACTTACTGTTAACAAATAATTAAAGTTAACAGAGGCCGTGAAAAAAATAATCCTAACTGAACGCGGAAACAAATAAACAAATGTAAATTTCTGAAATAATCAAACAACTTATAAATAAATACAATCTTAAAATTGGGCAAGTAGCAATAGTTCACTTCGACAACTGTCAAAATTAATTACGACGTACCGCACAAAGACAAACTTTTGTTTCCTACAGCCCATTTTTTCATAAAACTTTTTGGTTATATTATATAAATGTTGTATGTATTTACATGTATCAGTAAAAAAGTCGCCTTGATCTTTGAAATTAACACGTCAAATGTCAATTTAAAAAATGGGACATCCAGTAGGTATCTTTTCTTTTTCACAACACAGATTTTTAGTGTTCTATAACTGTTATACACGGGACTTAATCGCCACTCTGTATGTAACTTTTTAATGCCTTTTTATCACAATGGAGTTAGTGACCGTAGAATGTTATTTTACTGGCAGAATTGCTTGCTTTTTGATTGGTTAAAGATGAGACATACATGTACAGTCGTCCCAGTTTGGTACCGGTTTTATTGCCCTGCCAAAAAAAGCAACAGAAAGGCGACCGCAGGCCGGTCTCTTTGAAGTTGTTTTTTATAGCAAGATCATAAAACCGATAGAAAACTTGCACGACTATACGTATAAAAATCCGATAATAATGCGATCATAAGCAATCACTTTTCGCATCTTGTTTTTTGCAAACACCAAAAGCATCGCTGCTTATACGCTCGCGAGCTTGTACGTGCGTCTGTATGTCCCTTTAGATCGACGTTTATTATGACCTCAGCAACAAAAGAAAAATGTTGCTCGTGCATTCTTATCAATTCTCGCAATGTTATTTATGACTTACACGCAAATAATCAGATTCACAATAACTCACAATGTTAACGCGAAGATTCGCTACTCTTTCGCCTTTCTTATCGAATAAATTACTTAAGTATGCACACATCCGATTGATTTCTTATCGGAATTAAATACACAACAATCAAAATTTCCCTTGCATTTGTAAATGTCGACGCGATAATAAATTCATAATAACGTGGCGCTTTTCCAAGCAATATGAATCAGACTCGTCTGTGTTTCGAACGATTTACGACGCGACGATGAAGAAAGGATTCTGTATC
Organism: Dorcus hopei; assembly: GCA_033060865.1. NCBI lineage: Eukaryota > Metazoa > Arthropoda > Insecta > Coleoptera > Lucanidae > Dorcus > Dorcus hopei. The sequence continues at coordinate 23,815,556 of CM065422.1, read as the reverse complement.
AGAAATAAATTAAACAAAGAGCGTACAAAAAACGGCTTTCGACAAAGAGTCGGTTTTTCCGAATAATGATAACGCCTTACTTATCAGACGCCGATAAAATATTTTGTTTTCGTGATACCGGGATTAACAGTGACATTCGCTACTGATAAATATAAATAATTTTCACTTTGTGAAAAGTAAGTTCAATTTAGCATTAAACAAATTATTGAATATTTTTTTCGAAAACCGTTTTATTTAATTATTATAACTTGAAAAAGTTTTTGAAATTATTTATTAATTTATTAGATATTTAATGGCTATACATATACAGGGCATTTCTCTGTAACAATAAATCGGTAAAAACAAGATTTGATTAATTCAATGAGTTAATTTCGTTAATTCTATTTTAATTACATAATTAAAAACGTTGTTTTGAATATAATGTGTACATATATTTTGCCAACAGTGCCGTGCGTAGGTTTTCAAGTTTCTTTCTTAATTTAATACGAAACGCAGGAAATGACATAAAAGTATTTCTATAAAAAACAGGAACAAATTACTCAGTCGTAATAATAATATTTAGATTATTTGGAACAACAATAAATAATAAACCATGTGATCTCACTTCGCGAATTCTCGAAATCGTATATCGGTGAGCGCACAAATATTTATCTGTTATAGTTTTCTGGGCTATCACATTTGGCTCTCCACAGTTGCAAACTCGAATTCAGAGAAATTTAATGGGCACAGATATAAAATAAATAAATAAATAAACAATCCGGCACGGATGCATTTGTTTGCGGGTACTTTTATTTACGTGTTCTTTTTGACATGGCAATTTACATGACAAAAAAAATGTAACAGTAATGGTTCTTTTAACGATGTAATGTCTTCGTTCTTCCGTGGCCGTAATTTGGATCATTTCGTAAATAAAACAGTGGTTAGCTTCATTGTGAGCCGTGTTCGGCGGTAAATCAACAATTATAAAACAATAAGGCTGGCGGCTTTACCATTAAAAATGAATGATGTTTCTCTTGGTTTCCAAGTGGAGACGACAAATCATACAGAGGTTCACTGTAACCAACCTGTTTGTTTCTCACGATCTAGAAACGACATTTGTCCCCTCCTTATTACGGGTATAATGCACGGACCAGGTAAGTGTAGATGGGCACATGACACCGGATTACAGTTAAGTGCGATTACTTTTCGTTTAAAAGGAGGAAACAGAATGAACGACCGTTTACACACCAGGTGAGATGGTTTTAATTCCCAATTAAAATTTCATTTGTGTGTAATTTAATTTCATGACTTTATTTGGAACATTTTTAGAAAAAGAAGCAAAAATGAATTCCTGAATATATCATAATTGCGTTGTTTATTTTAGTCAATTTTCTAAGTTGCATTTTTCCAGGAGTATTTTTTTTTGTTTTGTTTTAAAGTTTTTGTATTTTTAGTCATTTTTTTTAAGTATACCTATATGTATTGCTAACTCTTTTATTAATTTCTTGAAGTCAAGGATCGACATTTTTTACAAACAATAATTAAAACAATATTTTTTGTTTCTGTGTCGTTGTAAACTCAAACTGTCATTCGTTTTTCTAAACTGCAGATAAGTTTTTACTATCATTCTGATTGTATTCTGTTTTCTTATTCTGCAATTAATTTCTTTGCCTTTTTTTTTCTTCGCCATTAATTATCCTTTGTTTTTTTCTTGTTTTTCAAGTGTCTGTGTAATTTTTGATCTACATATTTTCTTTTGATATTATTTTTCATTCTACAATTTTATTTCTGCACGAACGCTTATCAATTGTTTCACTTCATTAAAAATTGAGTACATTTTTTCTTTGTAGATGGTTGATTCATTCTTTTATTTTTCTTTAGAAAATTGTTGCAAATAACCACAAAATTTGTAATTATAATTAATTGATCGGACAGTTCGTAAGATCAGTATAGGTGTCGAATTTACGTTGTACGTTGACAAGTTCTTCAGAATAAATATTAAATGTTATAAGTAAAGCACGGATTCAGTGAATTTTTAGGTCGTGAACCGTACGCGTACGGCTGACTAAAAAAATGACACATGATCAGAGAGGGGAATTTTTACGACATGACGAAAGGACGTATAGTCGGCCAGCTGACTTGCCGAAGCGCTATCCCGAGGTTCTTTATGTGTCCGCACATGGTCTGCTGTAGCGCATGCATTCGCTACAGCTCGTCGACTATGCGTACTTTCGTTATGTGCTAAAAATTCCTCTCTCTGCTCATGACGTAAAAATGTACCTACATATGTGCTTTAGAGCCATTTTACACTTGTTAAATTCGATAACATTTTTATTACTAAGTGACAGAGATAAGCTACGACAGAGAATGCTGATTGGTTGAATTGGCACTTCTCACTCACTTCGTAACAAATTTTGCACAAAAAATATCATAGTGTAATACGGCTCTTAGTTATAAGTAATGTATAACTTTCTTCGTTTTCTTTCACATGATCATTTGACTTTATATTTTCATTTTTATTTCTTTTTATTTTATTATCGATTGTTTCTAATCGCTACGTTCTGGCTTCTCATTTTTCTTTTTTTCTTCTTGTTTTGTGGATTGATTGTCAATTATTTTTCTTCTTTCAAAAAAGTTCTTTTATTTTCATTATTAAAAGCGCATCGAAAGATTTCAAGAATCACCAACTGTGGTAAATAATTATGTAAAAGAGAGATTCTTTTTCTTTTGTTTTCCATCAACATGATTTTCTGATTTCTCATTGATTATTTCCTTCGTTAACGATTATCAGTTGTTTATTTTTGTTTTCTGTTAATAAATAATAATAATAATAATATTAATAAAATCATTCGAAACAGTCTCTTAATCTCGGCATATTTTTATTTTATATTTTATTTTATTCAACATAATTTTCTAGTTTTTCTTTTTCTATACCGGGTGTTTCCTGAAAAATGTTCCATCCCGTAGCGACGTTATTTATGATGCGATTTTAATGAATAGAAAAATAAAACAAATGGCTTTAGATGTATTTTAAAATGGCTCTAATTTCGATTTTTTCTAATGTTATCTTCAATATCTATCGATAGTCAACTTTTTTTTTTCAAGTGGCTGCCCATATTTTTTTAGCTTTAATCTAGTAGAGCATTTTTTTCTACATCGGATAAAGCATTCAAAATTATTATTTGGTGCGCAGTTAATTGGAAAAATTAATAAAATTATTATAAGCATGATTTTTGATGACAGTTTAATAGATTTAAAATAATAATAATAAGCAATCAACAAACATTAAACGTATCAGACAAAATCATAAAAATTTACAATATTGCTCGAATTGACCTTCAACACCTTGCTCAACACACAACTAGCACCTTCTAATCACGCCACGGACCGCATTTAATAGTAAATTAGGAGGTATTTCGCGACAAGTATCAACGATCCTCTGTCTTAAATTCAAATCGTTTTCCGGGCTTGTTATGTACACGCGATCTTTGAGATAACCCCACATCTAAAAATCGAGCGGTATAAGATCCGGAGAACGGGCAGGTCATCGAATTGGCCCATCCGTCTAGCCGACGCGCCTTAGGCGACAGCCTAGAGAATTCCGGCGGCGGAATAAATTAGACCAGACAGTCTGTCGCGCTCCAGAAATACGAGAACAACAGCTTCGGCTTATAAAATGCACGCGGCCGGGAGTGGGCGACAGTTCGGCAAGGATTCAGCGTTGGACAGTTCGGCATTAAAGTTCGCGAAGACTCGCTCGGCTGTTAAAATAAATTAGGTATAAGCTTGTAAATAATTTAGTGTTAATTAGTTAGCTTTTAAATAAATTATGTAGTTTATTAACTATTTCGTGTTTTGTTTTAAAATATAAATTAATAGAACCCTTAAAACGTTACACTATCCATCTTGCACCGAATTTGTTATTTAACCAATGGACAATTATTCTTGCATTATGAGGAGCGGCTTCATCTTGTTGGAAAAAAACTCTATTTAGTTTTGCCAAAGGTAATTCGTCCAAAAAATTTGGATGTCTATCGATAACAGTTGGTGATATTTTTCTTGTTTAAGGCTGGGTTGCATAAAAGTTTTAAACCAGGATTAAATTTAAGCCCACGTTAGAATATGACACACAATATGCTATACGTCATTGTGAGTGTCAACTTCTAACTTAGACTTAAATCTAATCCTGGCTTAAATCTTTTATGCAACCCACCCTTAAGAGTATGTATCATTTATGACAACTGGCCCAATTAATTGATCTCCTAAACAATTAAAACTACAAATATTTTCAAAAAGATGGTTGAATGACATTTGTCGTTTAGTGCATTGTTATGAATTTCCACAGCTGACTTGAAAATTTCATTCATTATGTTAATAATAATTTTAATAATTTTTCCAATTAACTGCGCACCAAATAATAATTTTGAATACTTTATTCGATTTAGAAAAAAATGTTCTACTAGATTAAAGCTAAAAAAATATGGGCAACCATTTGAAAAAAAAAGTTGACTATCGATAGATATTGAAGATAACATTAGAGAAAATCGAAATTAGAACCATTTTAAAGTACATCTAAAGCCATTTGTTTTATTTTTTATTCATTAAAATCGGATCATAAATAACGTCGCTACCGGATGAAACATTTTTTAGGAAACACAGTGTATACAGGCTGTTTTTTAACTTCATGCAAAAAATGAAACCAGTGAAAATTGTCAATGAAGCAGTTTTTGTATAACAATTGATTAGTAAATATTAGAGATAATAAATGTTTTCGGCATACGATGAAACAGTTCCAAAGTCCCTGGCTTATTTTTATTACGTAATTACGTAATCGGAGAAGTATGCTGGTGTGTCAGCATCGGCTGTTAAAGTAGATCAGTCAGTTCTCGTCTCGCGTCTGCACGTCGTCGCAAATAATAGTGTTGAAAACATGGCCGTATTTTCCAATAGTGTTATTGTGGACATGGTTTTAATTTACGGCGAATGTGGTCAAAATGCGTTGGCTGCAAGACGTTTGTATGCACAGCCAGCGTAACCGAGATCGCCCTTTGCCACATAGCAGATTCTTTGTGTCAGCTGGGCAGTTTGTTGTTTGGCAAATTATTCGTGATGAACAATTACCCGTTCCATTTTCAAAGAGTGCAAGCTCTGATGCCCGCAGATTATCTTCAACGCATGCGATTTTGTCGGTGGTTACCCCAGACGGACAGACGGACAATCTGTACTTTGTTAATAACATTATCTTCACCGACGAATTAATGTTTACAAGGGATGGTATGTTTAATTTTCACAACATGCATGTGTGGGCAGGTATGTTAAACGGCACTTTAATCGGTATGTTTACGTCTCGCGCAGGGGGGGGGGGATTTCGAACACTTATTGTGGGTGACGGTAGGAATTTTTTGATTTTTTTTTTTTTCGTTTTAATTTTGATGCATTCGTGAGAATATCTGTTACCAAATACGCCATTAATTTTTTTGCACGAACCTGTATTTTTTCGTAATCGGTTGTCAATTGTTTCTCTTCATTGCACCACTGTAAGCAACTTGATTATTGACTACTCTTTTGTTTTCCTTTAACATGCGAAATGTCGGGCAAATGTTTTTACAGTCTTTGACATTTTACTTTTTTTGATAGCAAAATGAGATTTCTGTTAATTTTGAATAATTTTCAAAATACTTATTCCTCTAATAAAGGCTCAACTTCAGTAACATCCTGCACAATCTAATATCCTTTTTGTAATTAAATATTAGATTGTTCGGAAAAAAATTTCGTTTTCTTTTTAATTCGGAATGTTTATATACATACATAAATATATAAATTTTGATTAAACTATATAATCACCATTTGCATCAATGACCTTTTGGTATCTTTCTGCTAACAGTTGTATTCCGCGATAATATCACCTAACTTTTCTGGAATCAAAAATTTCTAGACATAATACATTTTTTCCGAACAACCTAATAATTCCAAAAAATGTCAGTTTTTGACGAGTCACCTTTTTCTCATAAGAATTATCGTTTTCAATAATGTTTGTGCCTCTTTCAAATGATGCATTTTTTTTGCTTCGTAGAAAAAAATAAATCAATAAGTCAGATAAATTGTTGAATTTTTATTAATAGCAAAATGAGTTTTTTTATTCTGAATAATTTTCAAACGCTTTCAAAACACTCAACTTCAGTAACACCCTGTATAATTATCCTTTTTTTAATTAAATAATGGTCATTTCTAGTGAGTCGCTTTTTTGGCAGTTTTAAATCATTTTCATGCCTTTTTCAAATGATGCAATTTTTTTATATGTATAGAAAGCGGAGGGTCAGGCAAATGGTTGTCGCTTTTTTTACTTTTTTGATAGAGAAATGCGTTATCTTAAATAATTTTTAAGATTTTTACCCAAATTCGTCTTCGGCTGCAACTAACAATCTCCAAATTTTTTTAACTTTATTAATACAGGGCAAAGTGAGACTTTTTATTCTTCTTTTCATGAATATAGTTTTCAGGAAGTAGCATTAGTGTTCATTTTCTTTTGTTTTCCTGTAGTTTTCATCATTTTCTGATCGTTGCTCTGAAGTTCGTTTCAAACAAAATCGATCAGTTTTGATATACTTAATTATGTTAAATAAAGCAAATATTTTTTTCGTATTTGTAATGCATGATTTTTGTTAGTTTTGTCTCCTTTTTTATTTGTTTTTAGTTAATAAAATTATACATTTTTGTTTAAAAAAAATATTCAGTTTTTACTAATCATGGAGTTTCGTTTTCAACAAATTTTTTATTAAAATTATTGATCCGACAAGTTATAGAATCAATTCAAAAGTCGACGTTTCACTGTGCGTTAATAGTTAAATTAGTTGTTTATTTATTGAAATTTATTTATTGTTTGTCAAAAAGAACAAAAAAAAAATAAACACAGAAGAAAGTAAACTATAGTTATTGCAATGCAACAAAAGAAAAACAACAAAATAAAGCTAGAGGGAAAAATTGTCAAGGACTGTAACGTAACTATGGAACTCGTGATCAATATCTTTTCTAATCAAGTGACCTATGGAAAAAAATTATGTCTTTGTTTGGTTCATTATTTCAAATACCATTTGAATTATTTTTATTGCATTCCTATCGTTTTGTGAATTCGATATGAATATGTAATCCAAGTGGCATTTGAAATAATGAACTAATGAAAGACACATGATTTTATTTCCATAGGTCACTTGATTAGAAAAGATATTTGAGTACAATAAAAGAATAAAAGCAGGACAGAAACATGATAAGAATAAACAAGTAAAACTAGAAACGAATACAAAGAGTGATAGAAGAAACACAGCTGAGTTGGTTAGGTTATCTTCATCGTATGAAAGGTAAATAATAACACGAGAAATTTACGTAAAAAGAGATCAAGAAAAAATAAAGTAATGTGACGAAGAACGAAGTGGGGAAAAAAAAGTAAGTCAAGTTATACAGAAACGACGAATTGATTAGAGAGAGCCGAAAGATTGGCACCGGACGAGAACATTTTAGAAGAGAAGAATACATGAAACGTTTTTATTTGAATCGTTTGAAGAATAATTAATAATTTTCCCATCATAAAGCTTTTTAACTCATTTAAATTCAAATTAATTTCAATACCGTCCAACTGAAGAAACGAAATCAGATATGTGCCCTGTGGATGTGTTTAGGTTCACTTCACCTCAATCACTTCGGGCATCGGCGCTCGTTTAAACATCGCCTCGTATAATTATTCATTTAACACATACTTACATCTAAAAAACCAACAATGCGTACGCATAATGTATGCAAATCACGAAAAATTGCAGACTTCGAAGACATGTACTACGTCGATTCGTAGACGCTGATCAGCCGTCGATAAGTCGAGTTTGATGGCTCGGAACTCTGCTTAAAATTCAATCATCGCCGAGCACAAATACCAGGCACTTCTTCACTTCTTTGTTATTCACTTTCTCGCGTTAACACACATTTTAGCGTAGCGTAAACGCTGCAGTATGTTTGTAAATACGTTACGTCGAATTTAAGGAAGCGACACGTGGTTCAGCATAAGAAATTATACATGTAATGGACACAGTTGTACAGTGTCACTAAAATCACGATATTTATTTTCTACGAGTTAATGTACTCACTAATCCTTAAGGTAGAAGAAGGTTGTAAATGTAAATGTAAAATTGTAAATGCTTTAGCATCATCTGAAACGTTTATGTAAGAAAGTCCTAATATTAAGTATAATTATTCTCCGAAAACCTTTTCATTATTAAAAAAGTTGTCAAACGATGATAGTGAAATGTCGATTATAAGCTGAACATCTTTACGTATCAATTTCTGGCACGTTCCCACAGAAAGCTCAATCTGTTGTGATAATTGGCGGGTAGAGGTGTGAGAAGCATTTTTGATTATGTCTTGCAGTTTCGATAACCTCGGCAGTACATTTTCGAGGTTAACCTGTTATTTTTCTTCAAAAAAGACCTTCAGTTTCACAAAACAACTGTACAGACCAATGCAGGTTGTCTTCCAGTGTTTTGTGGCCAATAATAACATCGGAAAATTCCACTGTAAACTCTTCCAAGCAGTTTCGTACTCAGCATACCCATGCCCCATCGAGTTTTGAACTATTACGAAAATAACTTTCAATCAGAAATGTTTTCTGCTCTAAAATAAACAGCATATTGTAATGCAAAATGTAAAGTAAATGAGGCCTGAAGATAAGTTATTTTTGTATAAAACCAACAAACAACGCAAACAAACACTTACTCGACAGTTGACAAGACGAATGACACTAATGACAATTCTGTTCGCGGCGAGCCTAAGTTATGACTTGCCTTTACGAAAACAAAATATTTCCATAACCAATGCTACCGAAATATTAAATGAACACATGATATTTTAAAATACCTACTGCTTAAGTTTTATAGAACTTAAAATATTTTTCAAGTTTATGTCAGAAAACTTTCATCGAATACAATGCACTCGAACACCAGGCAAACAACATGCAAAACACCATCCGCCAACCTGTGTTAAACACCTGTTTTAAAGTATCACATACAGACGTCAATATTTATTACTTCGGAGGAATAGAATCATACCAAGGATTTATAGCTTGAGTAACGTCGACGCTCTCGTCGTAAAACAAAAGAAAATTAAAAACTGGAAATCGTGAACCTCTGTACCATTAGAACGATTAAAATAAAGCAATAAAATCCGGGGGCTGCTAATAAACAAGAAATATGCAGACGGGACCACATAAATCAATAATGCAAAAAGTTAAATTACCGCCTGTCAGTGAAATACGTCTCACGGACCGACCGTCTTCGCTTGGGAGCGTATAATTTCGGCCGAAATTCAACTTACAGATTGCAACCCTGTAGTACTCGGAAAACTCTTAGGTGGGATTATACCTGGCCGCTAAAAGGTCGGCCTCGCGTTAGGAAACAACTCTTGGTCTTCTTTTTGGCACCTTCGTTATCTCATAAATGCATCGGGTACTGAAATAGGTCCGAGAATTGACGTAATCAAATTATTAATGGCGAAAAGTGCTAACGTGTCATTAACTCGACCTGTTTTTGTATTTTGATTTTTAATTCTCGTTTAAATTTGATTTAAATACGGCTGACGATATAATCACACCAAAAGCCTAGAATCATACATACAGTATGTACATACAGTTCTTTCGCTCGATCTTTGCAGTTACGTCAGAAAATTATCGACTCAAAATGACAAATTTATAAATTCTATCATTGTTTTAACATACGTATTAGATAAGGATAAAAGAATATGTTGATTTCGTTTCTCGAATCGGTAAAGTGTGACGTGACTGCAAAGATCGAGCGGAAGAACTGTAGAAACCAAAAATCCCTGCTTACAAAAGCTGCTGAAATTTCGTACATCAAAATAATTATGTACGTACTTATTTATGTAAACCTTGTCTAGGAAGATTAATAGAACATATCGTCCTAGACGTGGTGGTCGCGGTGATTTACTCTGACTTTTGGTACTTCGATGCTTGTTACGAAATTTACTGTATTACTAAATATGATTTTAATTTAGAAAATTTGTTGCAAGTCGGTTTTGATTGCAATGAATTCCTCGTGCATCCTCTGTACAGCTGCTTCGGCCCAATTTGAGGAACTTAACTGCAATCAAACCGACCTACACTGAGAAAAATGGTACCAAAGAGTACGTTTTCCCCTTTTATCAAATATATTTCCGAATTTGTCAAATGACTTTCCAATCCGCGGGCTTACTATACTTTGAACAGATTGGAAAGTCATTTGACAAATTCGGAAACACATTTGACAAAAGGGGAAAACCAAAAGAAAAAGACTGTAAGAAGAATTCCGAACATTTTATTCGGATTCGCGTTAAAAACCGACTCAGAGTACTACTGCGAAATTAACACTATGTAGTTTGTTGTTTAGAGTATCATTTCCTGTCATGATAAAATTACCGGAGTAATTAACAAAAAGTCAAAAATGACATTTTATTACTAAAAATATTCAGCACAATATTTCATTATGGTTTATTATTTTAACAATACGTATTATGTAGAATGATAATTTTACATTCTTAAATTTAAACAGTTTCATTGTGCTAAGAATCATGATTAATTTAGAGTAAGATGGATCTTATAACATGACAGCATTATACTTTTACATTATACTTTTATTTTATCGATAGGAGTGATGTTTTATCAAAATCGCAAAATTCCATTTTTCTCAGTGTATCGTAGTTATGTTAAGTCAAAAATCGACCACAGGATGTCGCGACCTAGAGTACTGATTATGATTTTAATATTTTACTACTTCTATAACGTGGCAAGAAGTTGCAAACCTTCACTTCTAAATGACAATTCCTCTAGATTTTGAATTTTTATTTTTTGGACCATTTCTTGTATGTGACAGTATTAATCAGGAAGCGTTTTTTAACTAAGCCATGGCTATTGAATCAAAATTATTTTTATAGAATCTTGTATATTTATTTTATAATTACTAATTCACAGTCATTAACATCTTGTAAAATATTTATTCAAACCACACTACCTACTTCTGATGTCAAAAACCTAAAACTGGCCGTTCTCTGATGATAATAATAATAATATGCCTTCATCTCAGAACTCATGTCGCTGAACATCATTGGTTGGTTACTAAGGCCCGGATTCAAAGTCGCAAATTGAGCTGTTCTCAATCTCATCTCAGTGAGATACTCATTTTTTCAGTTCATATTCAGAAAATACTCGAAGACTGATCTCAATCGTTTTTCACTTTAGTCACTCATCTCAAGTTGCCATGCCAAAGTAAAATTCAGACTGACAGGCTCTTTCCACATTCAGTCTAATTTGAGACGAGATTGAGATGAGAATTTGATGATCTCGTCTAAATGTTTCTGAATTTGGGCCTAAGACTAGAATATAGTAACAAAGAAAGAAAATTCTACTATTTACATATAAGAAAGAGATGCCTAAGGCTAATAGAGCTGAAACTAAACGGAGAATGAAGTTACAGTGCCATTCATAAAGTTCGTAACATATGAGAAAAATGTTTATTACTGATTTTTGCGAAAAAAATTGTCTGGTATCAGTTCGTGCATCAATCGAAACAAGAAACAACACAACCTCTTGTAATTGATTATATAAAATTTGGCAAGACACTGGAAAAATCGAAATTCTCAAAATTTGCAGTAGTTCGAAAACTATTTTTGTTGTACCTACAATTGGTGCAATTAGTCAAAATTAAATGTAGAAGAACATGCAGTGTCTTAAAGACAATATTCTATAAAAACCGTGACTGAAAATCTTCTTTTTTGGAATTTTTTCTTATGTGGTTGGAAAACAAGACATTATTAAAAATTCTTAGAAAACAAATTGAGAAAAACACAACCAATACCAATTTGTTGCCCTAAATACATAAAATAGAAATTTCGATTCCGAAAGCATTAGGCTTTTAATAAGTAAACGAAGATTGTTTCTGTTTGTTTCTTCTTTAATAAGACTATAATGTTTCCCATATGGGTGTAAAGAAACTGGCGAAAAAAAAATGTTTAGAAACTGGTTCTCATACTCAATTTAAAGAAAAAGAAGGCAGTACATGATGAAGAAGACGCTGCTACTCTGTTAGTGTTGGATTTAGTAGATTAGCCAACACTTTCAATACTTGAGGCTAGGTATTAACAAATCATACATTCAAAGGCTTTTAAAGGAACATAAAATACTCATAAACCCATTTTTAGTCATACTTTGGTGCTAGGAGATGATGAAAAACGTTTCTATTTTCGTTTATGGATGGAAACAGAAATTTTCATTAACCAACCAAATTTCGTTGCAAAATGTTCGATAATGGGGAAATACTGATCCTCATTTTATAATTCCAAATAAGCTTCTATATTTTGTTAAAGTAAACGTGTGGTATGCTGTTTCTTATCATGGAATAATAGGCCCATATTTTTTTAATAATCAACACACATACCTGGATATGTTGAGAAATTTTCTCCAAGGTGCGGTGGTTTAAGTGATTTATTTACCTCTTGATCATCGACACCTAATATACATATTTTCAATATGATGGTTGATTCTCGTATTGTTGTTAACTGGCTAAATCGTAAATTTGGAGATAATTCGATTGGCAGAAATGGTTCAGTTTTATGTTAGCCAAAGAGCCCTGAACTTGACAATTTCAGATTTTTATTGTGGGGGCGTTTAAAACAAATTGTTAACAAGGAACATTTACAAGCTATTCGTGATCTTTTCAGACGCAGAGTAGGCCATGTTAGGGTGACATTTTTGTTGGTACCTCCAAGTGGATATGCTCCATTTTAATTTGATGGTCACATTTTTGAAAACTGAAACCGAAAAACATTGATGATTTTTAGCATTTTGACTTAGTATTAAAAAGTCACAAGTAATTATTTGTTTTAATGTTATTATTTTACTTTCTTCATGTCGTCGTAGAGTATAAGAAGCAATATAATATAAGAGGCAATATAGTCGATGGGATTAGAAAGAAGAAGAAGAAATCCGTAACAGTTATAAGGAGCCACGACGTAGACTTTGAATTATGTGCTGAAAGAGATGATGGGTTCAAAATGTTAATTTTTTTTTTCGATTTTGAGAACGCACTGTATTAGTGTTGAAGTTTCAATTACAGATATGTTCGTTATAAATCAAAGGAATTTTTTTGCAATAAATTTATTATTTTCTTGTACAGGAAAAACGTCGGGACTGGGTCAATTTTTAGATATTGTTAAGGATCTGATAGTCTAGGTAAAATTTTTATTTCGATTGTCACATGCCATTGGTGATGTCATTGAAAGTTTTTTTTAATCAAATTCATTACATTTGAAGAAGGGTCATGATTTACTCTTTTTGACAGTACACTATTTTTGACATACATATAAATTTTGAAGAATGATCAAAAGATAATCATTCAGGAAGCCGTGGAATACGTTTTTACTGTGTATGTAAATGGCATTAAAAAAGCGAAAATGCTGACAGAAGCTGAGAGTGTCACTTTAAATTAAACTGTATTAAAGAAAAATTGAGAAAAAATGATACAAAACTTGTCGATATGAAGAAAAAAGGAATTCTTATCTTTATTAAAAACAGGTTGACAATTTTGTTTTCCGAAAATAACCAAAGTTAATTTCGTTCGTTGACCATTTTTTTTTCTGTTTTCAATTTTTAGTACATTGCTCGATTGATTCTACAGAAAAAGCAAAAATAAATCGTGTGTGTAACTTTGCGCATACTTTTAGTTTATTTACAGTACAATAAAAAATATTCCACTTGTTCAATTATGCAAACGACTTCGTTTGATTTATATTTACTTCTTTTGAAGTAAGCATTTTGCACTTCAGAAACTTTTAAGTATTTTAAAATTATTTATTTCAATTATTTTACAGTAACATACAACTCATTTATAATATTCATTCTTAATAAATAGTTTTTTTTTATTATTATTATAATCAAGAACCCTTTATACCACGTAAGGTGTCGGACAATAATAAATATATAGTTTAAACTGTTAAAAAATGTAATTTTCACGTGCAAATAAATATAAAGTTGCAGTAAATATAAGCAGTATTAAATACATATAAAATTACTAGTTACTAATAGCATTGATTTCTTGATTTTCATACGAAAGCTACTTTCGTTCATGCCAATGATTACTAATCATCAAGGATCATATTTGAGACCACTTACTGGCCACGCACTTCTAACTTGACTGTACTCGGCAGTCCCCACCTTGTCTAAAGCAGCAGGGATCGATCCTCCTACTCTTCGTTAGTTTTCGTATTTTCTCCGCGGGAAGTGACCCCAAATATGATCTCCGCTAATCATAAATACTGGATTCACTTCGTGCACATTTATTCGTAACTTTCTTCCGTACATTTTATGAAATATGAGTTTCATTCCTTCGTTTTTTATAGAATTAATACATAAAAGTTACGAATAAATGTACAGAAAGTTAATCCAGTATTTGTGATTAGTAATCATTGGCACGAACGAAAGCAATTAAAATCAACTAGCTTAATATTTGGAAGCTATTTAAACAGTGAACAAGATCACGTCCTTCACTTTTAACTTTTTTATTACTAACATAGTTAAATGCAAAGTATCTCATCCAGCGATTTTGAACAGAACTTTATAACTTGGTCACATTGTGAATTATTCATTACAAAGCAGCTTAAATTTGGAACACATTCATTTTGATTAATATTATTGTGCAATCTTCGATTTATTTGCACGTGGAAGTATAACGCAATCTGCCTGATAAGGAATAAGCGAAACTATTGAAAGGAATTTTACTTTCTTTATTCCAAAGGTAGTTTCTAATAGTGTCCTCACGTTTCGCTGTCGCAAAACTTACTGTAAAAATAATTATTACAAAATATATTTAATTAATACATAGTTTGATATTCGATAATTACCAAAACTGAATATCAATAACTAAACTATCTAATATCAGACGTCTTATAGATAAGCATGGATAAGCGGATTGTATTTTCATAATTTTCTTTCTCGGGAATTTATTGAATATGGACGTGTAAGTGGGAAACAATAAGAACCAAATTCGCAAATAGAAATCAGCTACTTTAATTATTGTATTAATTTATTGTGACTTTTCTGCTAACGCTCTTTCGTTTTTAAATATTTTTATAACTGAATTGTCGCCGAACATCAGATAAAAAATTAATACTGCGATATAGTGTTTTGCACCGAGTGACATAGGAATGCTATCTTATCTCTGGCGGGTTTCCTCGTTTTATGCGGCGCCTGTCGTGAACTGTAATTAAACTAATTGTTTATTTGGCTGCGTATTGCGTCAGAGATGTTCAAATATTGGAGGTGACGCACCTAAAATTTCTAAACTATTTCCACCATTTTGAAAAAAGAGTCGCCCTGTTTAAAAGCAGCAATATTCGAATAAAAAACGTCACGAATTTTTGGTATTATTAAAAACGTACGTCACATTTTTCTGCCTATTTACTCGTTCGTAAATATAATAAGGACAGAAAGTTTTTAGAAGGTGTGTTAACACGTAGAAATTCGAAAAAAAACAACTATGTCAATTACCATCACTACGAAAGTCACTTTAATTTGACGTATCCAAATATTTATCGAATCAATTTTATTTTGCCGGATTTAGAAAATCCCTGTGTCAACTACTTGAACGAACGATTGATTATATTTCATACGTGTGCAGATAAGATAAAAATCTGGGTTTTTTTGTATGACTCAATTTAACCGGTTCGCTGGGCTTAATTTTTTGAGGTATGTAGTTTCACTGAAGGAAAAAGTGCATTTTCTGGTTCGGTAAAAAAACCAAATCATTTCCTGTGTGTGTGTGGGGGTCATATCTGGTTTTCCAGGTATTTAACTATTCAAATATGAATGACCGCGATAAAAGGTTTTGTTACTCTCAATGTAAAGTCGGTTTTAGACTATCCTATTTCTACAATAAAAATTTAGAACAAGATTTTATTGGGCTGCAGATTGATTTGGAACTAGGATATGTTCTATTTTTAGAGATACTTTTTAATTCAACTTAAATTTTTATACAATTTAAGCCAATTGAACCAAAAGTGTAAACGGCCCTAAAGGCGGAAGTACACGATTCAATTTGGTTGATTCAACCAATTTAAAGCAATTATATTGGTCGAAAGCAAAACGATGAAATTTTCGACCAATACAATTGCTTTAATTTGGTTGAATTAAGCAAATTGTTCAACCAAATTGAATCGTGTATTTCCTCCTTAAGTTTTGACAAAAAGTTGTGCAATTTGTCACACTATCAGTCTTGTGATTTTTTTTTTCGTATATAATCGATGTTCCACTTAAGAAAACGTGCTATAAATGTTTATAATGATATCCATTTGACAAAGCAAAGTTCAATGTTTCATGCACTTACGCAGTAACGTATGCAAAAACTAAAAGAATAACATTTGATCGATTTGCCAAGACGTAATTTAAAATTAGTTTCGAATACACAGAGTGCTTCAAACATATTGTAATTGATATCAACTTTCAGTATTTAATTTTTAATCATAGATTGCTTTTAATCAAGAATAAAGGGACTCTATTATAACGTAGAACGAAATAAAATTTTCTGAAGAAAAATAAGGTTTCTTTGAAGAGTTATCGTGCTGTATTACTGCAGCATTAGTTTTTTCTGTGTTTACAAAATCTTTTTACAAAATAACTTGATATACACAGCATCTTTTAGAATTTTTAATTTTTAATCAAATTAACGTAGAATTTATAGAACTAAATTTGAAGCTTAGTAAGTTATTGGCCTAATTTGAAAACAAAATTTACTTTTCATTTGAAGACAGCATACCACTGTGCATTATAGCATAAGAAGCAAACATAATTTTCAAATAAAATCTTCGAATTTGATGCCAATTGCATACTGTAATCGTTGAAATAAATTTCGTTAACGTCATTTCTCTTACTCGTTTTATTTTGTCAGACTAATTAAGAATCACGCTGTGTATACATCTGAAAAGTTACTAAATTTTCATCTTTCTTATGCAATGTTAATGTGGCTTTGATCTGTTATCATTGAAACAAAAAAATTAAATAAATTAAGCTGAGCAAGGTATACAAAATATGCGACACTGTATTAAAAACTATAAAATTGAATTTTTCGAATAATTGAAATTAATCTCCGCCCACAATAATTTTATATCCGTAGATACGTATTTCGGCAGCTAAGCTGCCATCTTCAGTACACACACTACCAAATTTAAAATCACTAGATGAAATGTGTGATTGATTAATTGATTTTTTTTAAATTTGTCCAAAGTTCATTAATGAAATGCTACATTTTGTTTGTATTTATTTAATATCAGACATAATCAAGATTTTTTTAATTTAATTGATTTTAAAAGAATGTAATTTTTATCAACCCTGATATTAAGTATGTACTTATAAGCAAGCCTCGAACATTATCAGATCACATAATAAAGATTTGTTTTTTTTTTTGCATTAAATCCAACATTCTCATAAAAAGTATTCAGTCCAATGATGAAGCAAAAAATGAAAAATTAATATTTCATTCTAATCATACAGTAGCATTGTATTGACGTCATAAACGAGAATGTTTAAACTAAAGCTGAATCACCGGTAGATTAAATCCTTAAACAACACCGCAAAACACGTACTACGTATAGGCGCTTTGAAAATTGTAAATATTTTATGTTGTATTAACCACAATTCAAAAAATTGCATCAGAAAACTTTGCCCTGAAATACAACTTTATTGAACACCACACCATCATTGACTGATCTGAGTTAAGAGCGATCTTTCCGTTTCAGTATAGGGCGTTTTCAATGCATTTTTACGAAACGGAATTCGATGTAGCGCATTTATTATGAAAGATAACGCGGAAAAAAATTACGTACTTCCTTAAGAAATGATGAACTACAAAACGTCTGTTTTAAAAAATCAATATTGTCTGTCAATTAATAGATATTAATTGAGATGTTTCAGCATTTTGTAGACCAACTTTAACATTTTTTTTCTGGTACTTCTTGTTAAAATAATAAAAATGTAAAACAGACGTTTTGTAGAGCAGACCTTTCTCTATAAATAAGTAAATTATTATGTATTTTGATAAAAAAATTTGTTAGCTGCATAGAAAACCGAAAAAAATATAAATTCGTAAAATTTGAAGGAACTGAAAGTCGAACCAATCCCCTCTCCTTTCTAGGAGTGACGAGTATAAACGTAGTATTGAAGTGACACAGAAACAGTAATAAATTAATGGGACCCAAGTTTACAGGCACACTTAGGGCATGTTATGTTTACAGAGGTGTATAAAAAATTTCATATTCGTTATCGAGAAACTTTCAAACGTGGTTTAAGGAGCACCTACTTAACTACAAATCTATAACTGTTTTACGAAATCTCATTGTAGGTGTTACTGAATTTCTTAATTTTGTGTTCTGAAAAAGGACAGACTAATTAATTAATAATTAATAATAAATTAATTACTAATTAATTGATTAATATACAGGGTGATCAAAGTTGCGAAGTCGTTAAATGAGCAGAAATGAACTGTTTTTGCTCAGGATTACAATGATGATCTGAAAAAAATTATTACTCATCGCGTTCTCAGAATACTTGCAGAAGTGTAGTTGTTTGTAAAAGACCATCATGTTTTGTTGGCAAATGAAGAAACATTAAATTTTAATTAATCACTATGGCTTACAAGGAGCCAAGGATAAAAAAATCGACGTTTACTAAGAGTCTAAATTTTTAATAAAAGAAAAAACAATTGCACTGCTACTTGTTAAAATATTTGTACAACCATATTTTTTTAAATAGTAATGTACTATTTTTTTTTAATTCATTGGGTAGAGATTTTCTTTCTCTTTACTGCGATATCAACATTTCTAAAATGTGCTTACAATATACAGTGTGTCCCCAGGTGGACTGAAAACAGGAAAAACTTTTTTATTTTCAAATTTAGACAAAAATGTAATTCTTTATAAAAGTTTTTGCTTGTTCGAAAACCATTAATTTTTAAACAAACCAGATATTGTTTTTCTTGAAATAAAAAATTAAAATTATGGAAAAATTTTTTCAGTCGCGTCTCTATAACTCGAACCTCCACAACTCAAAATTTTCTGTAAGTCGAGGTTTTCTTATGTCCCTGCACATTTCTTTCTTTAACTCGAAATTTCTATAACTAATTTAAGTAATTTTCTGGTCCCTTGAGATTCGAATTATGAAGGTTCGACTGTATTTTATTCGATTTCAACACAGGTTTCAACTGTGTACAAAAATGCTTTATAAACATTATTAACAACATTGTCCGTGATAGAAATGACAGCATTACTCATTTTTGTTTTAAAACTGAAACATCGTTTTCTAAATTACTAGCGTAAAATATCCTCACAAAAAGAGTCCAATGGATTCAAATTCGGTGAAGGAACTGGCCAGTTTACAACCAATCCATATATTTGGAAAATGTTCTTTCAAAATATTTCTTATAGTATTGTAAAATTGGCATGATCGAATGGGCAGGACATCCATCTTGTTGAAAAAAAAATTGACCATACTGGCTTCGTCTCTTAGCTGACTAACATTTGCGATAAGAGATGTCGTGATTATTAATTCATTACCGAACAAATTTTTCGCTTTAAATTTTTTGAATTTTCTCCTTTATTTTACTTAAGAAAAACAATTTCTGGATTTTGTTCAAAAAATTAATGGTTTTCGAACAAGCTAAAGCTTTCGTAAAGAATAAATTTTTTTCTAAAGTAGAAAATAAAAAAGTTTTTCCTCTTCTTTAGTCCACCTGGGAACACACTGTATGTATAATGAAATAATTTTAAAAAAACATTATTCAATAAGTAGGCCATGTTCATTTATAAAATCAAGTTGCCTAAATAACTGACAAATGATATCTATCTAATATGCAAGTAAACAACAAATAAATGAAATAAAGCATCAATTTTAACAATTTCTTTTAATTTATATTAGTTAAAACGAACAGTTTTATACATTTCATAACAAAATTTTTTGAGTTGGTGCACAATATAATAATATAATTGCAAAAATCATTTTCTCATTAGTAGGTTTATATTCAAAATCAAGTAAAAATCGAAATAATTGACAAAAAATTATACCTATCTGTCTATACATGTAAACAACAAAGAAATGAAAGAAAGCATTTAATTTATTTATAGCTTTTAATTTATTTAAAATGAACAATATTATTAAAGAAAATAGTAGATATTATAAAACAGAATGGTGATAAAGTCCGACACAAGTTCATAATTTGTTTATTGATTGTTTTTTTTTTGCAACATCCTGAAACAGGTAAATTTTTTATTTTAAAAAGACACATTTTAGTGCAAAAATTTTTTCTCGATGGGCATTTGTTTTTCCGCTCTGATGTCATCGTAAAATTTTTTTTAATGACAATGCTAACTTTTTAAACAGTAAAAATAGTACATTACATAACAAGTTTTTCGGAAAAAAAAACAAGATCCTTACCGTCGTCTGAAATTTTATCAAAAATTTATGTTATGCTGCACTGAAAATCAGAACAACTGGTTCTTGGGGAATTTGATTACAATTTCGAGATTATTATTATAGTAAAATAAAATTGTAATTTTGAATTTTATTGTCTATTTGTTTTGAAAAATTTAATGTGTAAGGTACTAATTTTTTTATATTGCAATTTTACTAACAAGAAGGACGATCAAAGTATGCATGAAAAAGTTAGGGTTGCTATTAAAAAAAATTAAGGATGACGTCACTGCGGAAAAACAAATGGCGATCAAGAAGATACTAAAATGTGTCCTTAAAATTATAAATTTACCTTTTCAAGATTTTGCAAGAAAAACATTAAATAAAGAAATGAAGAGATTGGTGGGTGATTTTATCACCACCGTGTATGTTTAAATGAATAGGTTACGTTTATGGTGGATTGAATATAATCAACTAAAGTAAATTTCTAATGTTGTGTATTTGTCTGAGTACAATTTGGGAGTCTTTCAATGAAAATAAAATGTACAGAATAAGCACGAGGCGGAATATTGTTCATTTTAATTGATATAAATTCAAAGGAAATTGCTAACGTGATGCTCTCTTTACATGATCATTTATTTGTTTACGTGTACACATAAATGAACGTGCAGTCTCAATCAAAAGTAATGAAACGTTCAAAACCGAAACGCTGTAGTCAGAGTGCAACGGTGCCGAGTCAGAGAAGGCGCAACGTGTTGTGGGGTTCGAAGGACTTCGGAAACATTCGTTCGCCATAAGGCTTCATCTCACTCAATATACTCGGTATCTTCTCTCTCTGACTACAGAGTTTCGGTTTTGATCGTTTCATTAGTTTTGATTGAGGCTGTAATTATAGGCATAAATTGTTAATTATTAAGACAACTTGATTTTGCGCATAAACAAAGCCTAGGTACAATTGAAAATGATGTTTTTAAATTATTTTCTTATTATAAATTCAGAATCAGCATGAAAATCAGAGAATTTTTGCTAATTTAACCGAATTTCAATCTCAAAATTAGCAATGTTGGGCAATTTAAATTGAATACCCGATATATTAATACTAATACTTCCATTTTTTTCTCTTACTTCCTTGCATGCTTGCTTTTTTTCATAATCGCATACTTAACAAAATATTTATGACCTATATTGACAACGAGATAACGAGGACGGGACACACTATCCTTGTTAGATTTCACTTCCCCTATTACTTTTGTAGTGGGAGAAAAGATTTTAAGGGGAGTACAAAAACCGCCGCTCCTCGAACGGAAAGATCGCTCTTAAGTTTAAACGTCTAGCAGCGGCTTTCGTCATTCGATCCTCGATTTTTACAGTTCCGTAAATCTGATTTTTAGACATCCACTAATCTGTTGTTTTATTATTTTCTTTACTGGCTTTGTATCAGCCTTTCTCATTGACATTATTCAACACAGACAAGTTATTGATAAAGCATTTAAAAAAAAACATTTTGACTGCAATGCATGCTTTAAAATGTTTTTGTTTTGAGACATTATGGAGTATGTGACACAGTGTGGGAATGGTTTCGATCATACTTAAGTGACGGGAAGCAGAAAGTTAAATTCAATGATTATGTTTCCAGTGATCTTGAAATTAAGCATGGTGGGGCATTTTGGGGCCACTTCTTTTCATATTCTATATTAATGATACTGTAAAAATTGTAAAAGATTGTGAAATTTGCTTGTTTGGCGATGATACAATGCTATATAGGTATAAGAGGTGATAACATAGATATTATGATCGATATTATGAATGTAGAATGGGATAACGTTTTTATAGATGGTTATGTAATAATGATTTGTGTGCAAATGAGAGTAAAACAAAGTTTATGATTATCGGAAATAATTATAAATTAAATAACATAAAAACAGACAAAGCTGTACTAATAAATAATATGTGTTGAAAGAGTTAAGGAAATCAAATATTTAGGTGTAATAATTGATCATAATTTAAATTTTAAAAGTCTTGCAAATTATGTAATGCGGAAAATGTCACAAAAAATAAATTTCTTGTGTAGAGTAGGAAAATCATTAGGCATGTATACAAGAAGTTTGTTATACATATAAAGCTTTTATTGTTCCTCATTTAGAATTTTTGTTCCACGGTGCTTTTCCGCTTAAATAAAAATGAAATACAACAGTTACAAAAAAATACAAAATAGAGGGATGAGACAAATTTTAAAGTGTAGTATATATACTCCTATTGATAAGATGTTAATGGTTTTAAATTTAATGAGTGTTGAGCAGAGAATTATTTATAAAACAATGATTTTTATTTACAAAATGAAGCACAAAAAATTACCGTTCTACATTATGCTAACGACTTATATATGCCAGTGATATATACAGGGTCTCCCAAATAGAGTGGCCTATTAAAATATTATAGGGAAGGAAACATACAAAAATTCTGAAAGTTGGTACACTCCCCTAAGACATAGTGATTTTTCCGCGTAAAATATTTTCACTCTTACATTACTTCCGGTTATACCGGAAAGCACCATTAGCTTTCTTATTTTAAATGGAATGTTACATTTTTTATTACAAATTCTGATTCTGCACATTATTCTAAATAAAAAATGTTAAGACTTTTCTATGCCTGACAGAACAAAATATAGAAGATTTGAACGTATTTGTCAGACTAAAGAAAACTTCGTCTTCTCCTGTAACTGGTAACGAAGCAAATGAAATTTGTGTATTGGCATTCGTTGAAGCTTATTTACTTATCTGTTAATGGTGTAACTGAATAAATATTTTTATTTTGTCGACACCTACTGCGAAAAATTGCGATAATTCTAGCAAAATATGCCATTATAATAAACAATTATTGATAACGATGAAACTAATTTTAAAATATAAAATGTGTATTCTATGACTATATATGTATAAGCTGTAATTTACTCATTTAGTATAACTTAGAATATAAAAATATATGTTTAATTGTAAACGAATAGCTTGAGCTAATAAAGAGGTATTATTATTATCATTAATGTCTGTTCGATACCTGCATATTTAAAGTTAGCAAAAATTGCTAGTAGTTTATCTTTATTAATATGTTTACTTTCTGTGATATTTTTTAACTACATTCTATACCTTTCTGGGAAATATTTACTCATGGTCTTGCTAATTTACAAATATTTTTATTTACTCATTATTTTACAATTTCTGTCTTCTGACTTCGTTTAGATGATGTTAATGATTATTTTCATTCGTTGTCTGAGGTCATTTCCTTTTTATCTTTTGTTTTTTTCATGGATAGGTTATAAGACTTTGAAGAAAAAAGTTGCAACTTAAATACATATAATAGGACCATGCACGTAAAGTTACACTAAATTTTAGTAGCGCTATTTTAGTGCTACTAGAATTTAGTGAAACATTATGAGCATGCCCAATAGTTTTTAACTTTGACCAACGCTTTGACTTACAATTAGTTTTAGCATATTCTTTGTCTATATCCATATGAAGATGACTTCCGCCTTGGAATCAAAATTAGTATTAAGTAATCAACGTGTCAATTTGTGTTCTTAAGTATTTTACGCATCAACAAATACATTCTATTTCAATTCTGTCTACTGTGAAACTCACCTCACTTTCTCTAATCATAGTTGTGTGTTGACCATCAATAGTTGGGTACCTCACCTTATTATTGATGTAGAGCCTCATAGTCATTGCTAATTCCCCGATAGCTTCAAAGTCTTTACCACTTGCCTCGAAAAGTCGAAGATATCAAGGTCAAGTCACATCTGAAGTTTTTAAAGAAATAAATAATGTGGAAAATAAAAAAAAACTTCTTAAAATTAAAAAAAAAACCTCCAATGCAACGCATCACACCTTCAAGAGCTTATTCCAGAGGTTGGAAAATGTTCCATTCTTTCTCCAGAAAGAAAAATCGAATCAAACACAAACAAACAGAAGTTCATAATAAAAGCTTAAAACCTCGGAACCAAGAAATTTAGATAATTGGTGTTTTAACAATTACATAACTATAGTTGGTCTTTTAATGCTATACTTCTAAGCTGTACTTTCTGCCAACGCAACGGCTGGATATTTCCCCCATGTTTTTAGAAGTAACGTTTTTATTTCTTCAGCATGAGTAGAGAAACAGCTGGTACTCGCAGCCCTTTTTTTTAATCTTCTTGGACATCACTTTTACTGTTATATTCTACTCAGTTACTCAGATAAAGAAAGCAAATATTTGGAGTAATAAATGGGTTTCCAATTTGAGTCAACTTTCGTGTATGCGAAGTTTGTTCTTGTCACATACGCATGAATATGTAAATCAGTTTGTAAATTTCAGATAGGCTATGATAATTTTGTTTAAACACGCATTCTGGGAAACAATCTATACAAATTGCTTCCTGGAACGGATTAGATCCGGATACCAATTTCACCGAAATAGATTAAATTGCAGGGGGCAAAGTATTGTCAAGTTTTTCTGAGAATCCATAGGCTTAACAGGAAAATGTTATTTCATATTTTAAGGAAACGTTGAAACTGTTTGTATTTCCAAGAGTTATTAAACAATTCAATTTTTTTTTGTCTTGTATTGTATTACTCAAGTCAATCTCAGGTATTATAATAAAGTTATTCGAAACGACCGTCTTTTTTCCTCCCTTTGAAACTGTAACGGCCATAACCGATTTGTACCCCTCGACCCTCGAAACTCACCCTAATAAAAGCGCACACGTGACTGGCTTTTGTCAGCCATCAAAATTTATAAGGACACCTCAACGGTTATTTCGAGGAAGAGCAACCCTCAGGTCGGAAACGATTGAATGAAAAATGTATTGGTGCTGTAAAGCCGTTCCGGCGGTAAATATTTCCAACATCTGTTCGCGTTTCAGATAAATATCCCGAAATTTAAGGCGCACGCTTTTCTATCGCCCAAATATTAGTTCAATCGGTCCGTTATTGCAGAAATATATCGTTCTTAAATCCGACCAATTCGAATAAATAATTTCGAGAGTTTAGAGGAAACGCTCTGGTAAAAATAGTGCGATTACTTAATTTATGTTAGCGGATTCTTTGTTTTTCACCAAAGAATTCGACCTCAGCATAAAATCAATATTTATTTTAAATCTGCATCGCTGAGCCGGGTTTGTTTTTTCGATTTAATCAAATTTTTAAAATAAACTTTTTTCTCGTTGACGTGAAATTTGTTATTATGTAAGCGTTAAATTGAGCAATATTTTATTTTGGCAATTTCGTTAACAGGAGTTGTTTTTTGTTCCAGGTGAGTTCTTTGAATCATTTGCGATGTTAAATTGCCGATCGAAAGGAATATGTAAGTAAATCTATTAATTTTTTTAACTTAAATAGGCACGAATTCATATACTTAATTCTATTTAACTTCTTATAAAATGTTTAGGAAATTGTAATAAGCATTTAATTTAAAAGTCTACATGAATAGTTGAATTTTAATGACAGTCTTAAAAAAGTATATGATTTTTGCGAAGATGCGGCAATCGAGTGCACACATTAATCCTAATAAAATACACGATTGCGGTTGAATTTTTGCCAACTTTTATAAATACTAGTATCAATTGCTAGATAACGATTACAAGAAAAGAACACTAATGCAGACCAGTGGAAGTGATGCCCCCAATCAATCGAAATATACGTAGCATATTGCAGTGCGATTGTTTTAATCTTCGGCGCAAAACAAAAATGAGTTTACAGCAGATTTCATGAGCGTCGCACGGGGATGTATTAAATCGGTTTGCATTTTAAGATAAATTAATTCATTGGTATATTATCGCATCTTTTGTATTCAAATTTACATACATACACAAATTTTTAAATGGAATGGGGGTCATGTGATACCTCATTTGAAAGGGCTTTTCATTCTCTATTCAGTAATATAAGAATTTTTTTTTAATTCCTATTTTTTCTAAAAAGAATAATCATTTTAAAATCAACAAACAAAATTTTAAAACGAAATAATTTAAATGAAATGCTCGAACTGCCCCTTGGAATTGACTTGAATTGAGTTGAGTTGATTTCATAATCCATGGAAACTGATGTTAATAAGTAAAAAAGAACACAAATACATATTTTTTGACATGTGCGCTATCAATAATTAATGAAAGTTTTTCATTTAATTTTATTGAATATTATCTCCTTCCGTCTACTAAAAAGTGAAGTATAGCGCATCTAACAGAGAGAGAGAGAATTGAGATTTTGATTATTGGTGTCATTACTTTTACTTCTACGTTGATTACATACATTAGTATCTGCAGTTTCTACTCGTTTTCATAAAGAATTTTTAAAAAATTTGGAATTAATCAAATTACCCTAGAAATGAAATGTTTTAGATGAATGTCAGTGACGTTTGTACTATTAGCTTTGTTCGCGGAGACATTCCGAACTAGTCCGGAACCTTGAAATCCATGCATTCATAAAAGTTGTACACTTGAAAGTGTTGTTAAAATCGATCATTATTTCGATGAGCATTTGATTTTAACCGTTCCGAACTAGTCCGGAACGTCTCCGCATGAATCAAACGGTTCCCAGTTTGAACATTTCATTTAAATTATTTCATTTTAAAATTTTGTGTGTTAATTTTAAAATATATTATTCTTTTCAGAAAAAATTGGAATTAAAAAAAATTCTTATACTACTGAATAGAGAGTGAAAAACCCTTTCAAATGAGGTATCACATGACCCCCCATTCCATTTAAAAATTTTAAAGAGGCAACCGTCACTCGGAGGGGGTTGGAGGGGGAGATACAAAATTCCGCGAAAATAGTGTCATTTTTTAATTAAAAATCGACCTGTTTCGGGATTTTACATAAAAATCGTTCATTTCGTAGAAAATGAATTTATTCCATACTTTACGAACGCAGTGTATAATAAAAGTCAGCTATTATGGGAAAACAATAATATTAACACTATGTATGCATTAAATAGAAAATAATATTGCAATGTACCAGTTACTGAATTCACAAATCATAGGACGCCCATGCCCGTCCGGAATGTACCGACCTTAATGAGCAGTGCAAAGTATACTTTCTTTTCCTACTTTTGTTTTCAAATTCTTTCTTCCAACAAAATAATTCATTTCTGCTTTTATACGGATCTTTTAATTAGTGTCCTCATAAAAAATGTACACAACCTAATTCTTTGAAAACCCTAAAATATAAAGCCTAATATTTTAGTTGGAATAAAACGTTAAATAAAGGAAGTAGTTTAAAATTATTCCCAATAATAACGTCAGTAACTTTTTTAATGCAGAAATTTTCTTGCTGAGGGCCGAAGCAATTTTTTTTTCTTTGTAGTTTACTTCATTCATAGCTCATTTCGTGCTTTGTTCAATACATACACTTTCTCGTATTATCATTCCAACATGTAACACATCGAACTTTCTCAGAGAGGCTTTTTAAACCGTTCCTTAAAGAATGAGTTTCTAGCTTTTGAATATTTATGATGTACGATCAATCGCTATTCCATTTATCATTCAGTTACTGCTTTTAAATTTTCAATCATTCAATTAATCATTCGTCGTCGACGAAACGGACGGGACGCTTTCCTCGACGAATCGATAAAGCGGTTTTTATACTTTTAAAAAATTGAGATGGCAATTTAAATTTTTGATTAATCTGTTAAAAGATAAATAAATTAATTAATCATAAACGGGAAGATTCCTTGAACGTTTATTATTATTTCATTGGTTTCACTTAAAATACGCAGCACGCGTCCACGCGTTTTCATCTTATTTGCATTTCAAGACGTGACACATTCACAACTATCAAATAGGAGGTTACCTCGTAATGAACTGAGTTAAAAGTACTCAACAGACAAGTTAGCCGATAAGTCCCATGCCATGTTTGACGAGTTGTTTGATGTAATGACCGGGAAGCAGAACTTATTATCTTCTGCTCTTTCTATTCTTTACATCTTTCTATCTCAGATTTGACTGGACTCCTTTCCTTCGAGCATCATCTTCTTGTGGTCCAACTCTCCTCTCTAGGCTATTTTCTTTCCTTTTGTATCATTTGCCCTAACCAATCTAATCTTTTACATTATTTAAACCAATTTTGTCTTCTGATATATTCTACTTAATTTTATTCCACTTAGTCTAGTCATTTTTATGGCAGGTTTCCACGAGGCCAGTAAACAGGCCAGTAGCTGGAGTCCAGTCACAGGACTCCAGTAACTGGCCTTGCCATCCAGTGAATTCCTATTTCAACGTGGCCAGTTCACTGGAGCCAGTTAGACAGTCCATTCGGGCGGTAACCATGGATGTGTGCGCATGGGCAAACAAAATACGCACTGGCTACTCCTCAAGCAAGTCGACTGGAGGAGCATTTTTCAATTGGACTGGACCGTCACTGGCATCCAGTGGTGTTTACACGGAGCCAGTCACTGGAGTCCAGTCACAGGACTACAGCTACTGGCCTGTTTACTGGCGTCGTGGAAACGCGCCTTCACTGGACTCGCAAGGCCAGCTACTGGAGTTCTGTGACTGGACTCCGGCTACTGGCCTCGTGGAAACGCGGCTTTACTTTCAAATCTCATCAAGTTTCTTTGGGTCTTTTTAGAATCATGTTCCCACGGTCCTATTAGTCTTTTGTCAATTAAGTTTTATTTTGGCCCACACAAACATTTTTCCGTACGTTGTTTACTGCGTTGTTGCGTATCATTGCATTGCGAGATAAATAATTGGTACGGTTGCTTTGCAAAGTAGTCTGAATTTTCAAAATTTTAGCATATTGAAATGTTCTTAAATGCTAGAATTAAAACAACTTATGGAAAAAGTTATTATTTTATGAAATCATCATTCCGTTCCAACACATCAGCAATCCTTAGGCTCATTCATTCTGCCAATGTTCGTGTGGAAAATCTGCCGTACCAAATATTTATCTCGCAATAGTACGTAGGGTTTACTGCGCCTGCATGTACGCGTTATTACATTTCGAAATACATAAACTTTACACTTTTTTTTTCATTTTCCCATGCTACATACGAGGGTTGTTTGATAAGTCAGTGCAAAATCCGAAGAAAAGACGCCATCGCACAAAATGATTCACGTGTCTGGCAAACATCATTTCTGTCAGTCAACCCCAGTTATTGCTCACAATATGGAGAAAAGCGAATTCCCGTTGTTTTTGGCAGAAAATGACTTTTAAAAGTGGTTTACTGATTTTCGCTCAGAAATTATTGAATATATTGGGGATGAAAGATAGAAAACTTAAGAAGAAAGTGTATTAGTTTTCAGAAGCTGTTGACAGCTTCTCAGAGTGGATATAAAAAGTTGTAGACAAGATAGTGTCACTGAAAATTAGTAATAATTTTATTGATGGTATCATATTGCTGTGTTATCTGGACCCTTCCAGATTTTAGCTTTTGTTGCAAATTTTCTCTTTCTGGCCCCACGTTGAAGCCAATTTTATGCTGTGATATGGTATCTCAGGGTATTTTGCAATTTTTTTTCCAAATCGTACTTGTTTTCTTACTTCGTTGTTTACTTGCGTAGTCTACTGCTAAGATGGTGGATCTTGCAGACTGATTCTTGCTTGTAGAGTGTATTTGTTGTGTGATAAATTTTGGATGTAGATGGCACTCGCGAGCCTTCACATTCAAAATTATCTATGTTGGTGTGTGTGTGTGGGTGAATAAATAAGAAGATATTTCGCAGAGTAACACGGAAAAACGACAATTTATAAGTTCAATTACAAAGAGTTGCACAAACAAATTTATCCCGTAAAGACGTTCGGAGTTTTTTGACAAGAAGTTTAATACGTTTGGACGGTTTTTCACAAAACCGCCCTTATATCTTACTTACTAGGTTCCGAACTGGTCGCTTGACTTAAGGCGGTTGCACAATGCATTTGCATAAAACATAAGACATAAGCCGTAAGAAACACATTTGCTTTGTTTTCGTTACGGAGCTATTGTGTTACAGCGCACTTCTTTACATAGGTTATGTCTTATGTCTTATATTTTATGCAAATGTATTGTGTAATCGGCTTTACTCGTACTGCGGGCCTTGCGGGTTATAAAGCGCGACCGGGAACTTTCACCTATGGTACCTACACGGCGCGGCGCCCTCACTTGTTCATTTTCCGAACTCCTTATTACCTACAGTTTCCTTCTAACATCCGGATTGTCATGACATTATTAAATTAATTATTCTAATATTTACAATTCTAAACTTAATTCCTACGTATTTGCATTTCAAAAATTCTAAATAATTTATTTGTAATAAACATTTAATTTTTAAATCGCCTATTTCTAAAAATATTTACGTAAACTTAAAATATTCGAAAAACACACTTGAATTCAACAATTTCACAAACAAATCCCGTAAAACACATTTAATACATTACTCTCAATTTACTTTATTATTTACAAAATTATTTCTTATAAACACCGCAATATGTATATTCCTTGTAATTTTTAAAAAAATTGTTACAATGGTAATGGCATAACCCTTTACGCTTTATTTCTCTCGTTTATTTAATTTGTATTTCAAAAACAATTTGAAAGATTTTATCAGAATGTCATTATCATTTCTATACGGGGTGTCCACTTTGATTACGCACCATAAAAGTGTTTGACAACTTTCATCCGTGAAACATCAATCAATATGAAAAGTCATCCCTCTTTGTAGCTCCATTTTCTTTCATCAAAAAATCATAACCAGCTTGATGAACTTTTTTCGGTTGAATACTTTTACAATCTTTACTGCCTACTTCAAAAAGAAGAAAAAAATGGACTGGAGTGTACTGTATACTGTTACTTTGAGTAGTAAAATTAAAACAAATACGCTAGGTATAGTAAAAAAGGAGGTTCTTTTCGTGACACTGCTGTGGCTCATTTATCTGTAAGTACGGGTTAAATTTATGCTATGAAAGTGTTTATCACCCTCTAATATGAACATTTTTTGCATTCAATTCCGAAGTAATTGCTTGGTTTCCAAAACTTATTAGAAGGAATGGGAAAGTTTGAAAACCGTGATTTTCATTATTTTTGCACGAGTTTTTCAAACATAACCACCTCCACAATCAATTCGAATGTGAATTTTTTTCTAATTCTTTTTGTTTTTTGCTATTATTACCATCACTTACACGTATAATAACTTGAACCTTTTTGTCCACAACATATTATGCCTCCCTACACTTTCTCTAACGATTTACTCTGGTACAAAGTTGAGTGGCAGCATTGGATAGGGGTATTTTTCTGTTTCTCTTTTTTTCAGTTGCCTTGTTGATTCGAATGAAGCTTAAAGTTTGATGGAATATTAGACAAGAAGTTTGTTGATATGTTTATTAAAGATTGTGAGGAATCATTCGATTGTAATAATAATAATTATGTACCAAAACGAAACTTCATTCATTGTCAGTCACAGATCAACAAGAAAGATTAGAATGTCTATAGTACCTACTGACAACACAATCTTCAGCGCCACCTAGTAGAATAGTAGAGTAAACAGTTGCTAAAGGCGGGATTTATAAAATTGTATTCCCTTTTCGCCTGAGGAGTTTACAATTTTCAAGAATAACAATACTAAGTGCCGTTTGTACAATTATGGTTTACCTTTAAGCTTCGCTTTAGTCCCATAGCAGCAATTGTAAATTCACGTAATTAAGCAAAGTTTAAAGTCAAACCATAATTGTAAAATCGGCACTTAGTTTCATAATTAAATTTATTTATACATGTTTAATTTAAAAATTATTTATTTTTGTCGTTTAATTTACATTAACGTGTGATATGAATATAATAGGATTTCTTCAAACGTTGATCCTCAACAGGAAAAAAATGAAAAGTTAAATTCTGTTCCTGACGAATTCTTGAATTATTGCAAGCAGGAGCTTTGCAATAACTATAACATTTAGTGGCCATGTCTAACGGAAACTACAAAAAATAGGGAAAACTATAAAAAAGAAAGAAAGCAAAGACTAAACCGCGGCCAAAAAAAATGATCCATCGCATTAAAATAATGACAGCGTCAATAATTTACTTGTGGTGCGGTCACGTTTACGTTTAACGTAACGTCTAATAATTTGACCAGTTTGGTGTAGTTTTTACTTGTGATACATAATGTGGAAAAGAAAACAAATTTATAAAGAGTAATTTGATATTAAACTTAAGTGCAACCGCAGATTTATGTCAAATTGGATGTTAAAAATCACGTTAGGCGTTACATTAAATGCATATCTGGCCACGGCATTGGAGTGATCGAAAACTAATTTACAATACAAAAAATTCGCAAGAAAAAGAAGCCGCAAGCAAAAGGACCTACAAAGCACTAAAAAAATGTACTTACAAAAATGAAATATAAACGTCAGTAATATGGTTGCCACATAAAATGGAAACGAACTTCACAATTTGCTCATGCGCGTTTTGATTATTAAGATTGTAATATTATTCTGCCACCTATGAGAGTAGTAGGGTAATTACATTGCGAAATGATCTTGGCCATTGAAGATCATCCCCCTGTTGTCAGTCTTCGTACATAGTCTTATGTTTTAATTTACTGACCTTCTAGATTTTAGATGGTTTCATTTACTAACCATCTAGATTTTAGATTCTAATTAAATTCAGGAATTCAATACACTATCGGCCCATCGCATCGTCTGTCTATCAACTACACTTACCATTTTGCATTTTAGTTTGCAAAAGATGCATGAGTTGATTTTTTTTATGATCTCATCAAACATCTAAGAACATCTGTGGACCCCCTTAAACGACCGCTAATTAATTATTTAAGAATTCAGGCAGGTGTTTATTAGACGCGTTCTGCCATAGACTTATTAATTTTTTTTTTTTTTTTTAATTAATCATCGAATGTTATAGAGCGCAAACTTTGCAAATGGAAAAATAATTCATTGAAAGCGGCGTAAAAACGTGCGGGCATGATTTATCAGAACGCCAGATTGGAAGTATGTA
The DNA here is from genome assembly GCA_033060865.1 of Dorcus hopei. Taxonomy (NCBI): domain Eukaryota; kingdom Metazoa; phylum Arthropoda; class Insecta; order Coleoptera; family Lucanidae; genus Dorcus; species Dorcus hopei. The sequence goes on along the minus strand of CM065422.1, from coordinate 23,782,157 downwards.
GTAGGTAGTCGAACTAAATTAATGAAAATAAATTGCTTTGGACGATCTAAACAAGAGATTACGTTGCAAAAACGAAATTATTTTGCAGAATTAAATCGCGTGAGTGTTTCGCCTTGTCCTGTACATACGCGGACGAAATTAATGTGCGTAACCTGAGAGCTGTCGATTACCCGTTGTGCCACTATATGTGTTCATTAATTTATTGCGTTACAATACGAAGTCCCGACAAGAAAGATGACTGGGGCTATTTAAAACGTATGGTAACAAGCTCATAATTTCTCGGAAACACTAAATGATTAATGGCCGGTTTATTGTTTGTTAAAACAGCTCGAATTGGCGGTCGATTCTCGTTACCGATAGGCTGTGTTATAAGGGCCACGAACAATACCAAGAAACAGAGAGCGTGAGTCGGCTGTTCTCTGCATATGTAACAGTACGCCTTTCAAGCGTATAAAATCCCTAAAGACGGTGTACATGTGCGTACAAACCACACCGATACGGTCATTATATCAGCAACCGTGTAATTCGTACGTATACATACATCACAACCACCACGTATAGCTTTTAATTAGCCGAGGTAATGCGTACCGAGCTTTAAGAGATCAGACTTATTTATTGCCCACAACAATCAAACGTCTAGGCTCTGGATGTGGAATAAAGATGCATTCTTCTCGGTACGGACCTAGAATGTGCCGGGGCTTTAACAAAGGATCTCGCGTTCACAATGAACAGAAATTTCTCCGCTTGCATTTTTGTAAAACACTCTGTTGCTGAGTAAGACAACAATCAACGAAAAGAGAGAAAGGGAATGGCATCATCTGCAAGGAATGTAATTTGCACGTGTGATTGTCACACAGTGTACATGAGGCAATGAAATTTTCCAAAATTTTTCAAAGTACATGCTTCAGAAATAGAATTCAATTAGACAAAGACTTGAGGATAGAGGATGAAATAGTCTGGCGAGAACTGGGCCATAAATCTCGTGAAATTTCATTGCAATGCAATTGGGGGTGGTTTGCAAATGTAGGGATCTACTTCTATGTTTAACATTTCTTCATGACTTCGGGCGCCCAAACCGTTCATCCTAGTTTAATTTTGATATCATTTTGGGGATTTATGTCGTTTGGTATATCAATCCCAAAAATTATATCAGATTTAAAATCATGTTAACATGTTAAATGTCTTGGACATTTGTCGATGTCCTTAAACCCTGGACTTTGGCGGTACTACCAATGTGAAGCAATACGAAGAAAGATATTATACAATAAAATGTGAAAACAAAAATCATTTTTAATCTTTCTTTATATTCTTTTATACTGATCAGTTGCTTCTGGTCTTCCTTTCAGTTTCTTCTTATTATGTTGGAAGATGAGTAAATGTTTTGTTGAAAATAGAACATCACATTTTTTTGGGTTCTTCTCTTTGTCTTTCTGGTCGTTCTTACAAAATGAACCTTGAATAAACCAAATCTTTGTACTTTTCTGCCTTCATCCACGTCATGGAGTCGAAATGACTTACGAATGTGAATTTCTAATCTAGCTTTAGTTGTTTTAACGTCCGTAAGCAAAGCTGAACTTCGGGATAGCTGAAAAGTGAAACTTATTCCAAACTTATGCTGTCGTTCTTTAATTGATGCAGATTAAAAATAGCATTGAGAAAAAATACGCTCTATTATTTTTAATCTGTATTCTTTATCCAAACGTTAATAAGTTTCTTTCTGAATTGCAATCATGTATGAAACATTTATTTTAAGTCCAATCTAATTAGGATTTTATTAGCCTGAGATAAGTAAGGCTTTGTATCGTACTGAAAGATTTATACTCTTGTTTTCTTTTAGTTAAAAACAAAAATAGTTCATTTCGTGCTTAGACTTATGGTCATTGTTTAACGATAAACAAAAAGGGAAGATAATTTTAAAATAACGCAAACGAAAGAAAGAATGATTATGAAAACATTTAGGCCCGGTTTTTCAATATCAAGTTAAGCTGTAACTTTCGGTTTATTTCCATGGCGACAATTGTATTCTTATGGGAGTAAACTGAAGGTTAAAGTAAACATACGATTGAAAAACCGGGCTTTAAGGTAAGAAAATCTGCTGAGCAAGTAAATTAATAAAGAACTTAAACTAATAGGCTTAGTCAATAACAATTTGTCAGTAATGCGAGACCTTGAATCTCATTTTACCTTTTGTAAGAAATACCTGTGAATCTCTCTTTCTTTCTTACTCGCTTTCGAGAGTGAGTAAAATTTATTTTTTGAATGGGAAGATTTTTACCTCAGATAAACGGAGCGTCCCTAAAATTTCTTGAACGGACTGCAACCTTGAACGAGTTCCCACACAATTCGTGGCAAGATTCAACCCCTAACGCACTTACCTACACCAGGCGTATTACCCCCTCGCCTGCGTTAAACATCTCAATTGTTCGGTGTGGAATTTTAATGGAAATTTTGATAGAAAGCAAGCTATCATTTCTGATTGTGAGTGTCATGTTGTTAATTCCCGAATGGAAAGCTTTAGTGAAGATATCGGGAGAAAAAAAAATCTTTAATTTCGCCTTCATTGCAGACGGTTAAAAAGAGAAGACGTTTAATTCGCGTCGCTATTTATCATGTGGAGGAACGAGCGACTAAACGTAATCCAACTGCCCCCCTGACAGGTTCATATTTCATGGCTTGTCAGCGTTAGTTATACCCTTTCGAATCTGGCCGACCGTTTCTTGGAACGCACCCCGGCGCTTACCCAATACTTCTATTGTTACCCTACCGTTCGACACCCCGGCACACCTTCGGTAACACCCTCTTAATGTTCCGGCTAGCACCTCTGATACTTAAGTTGTTAAAATACCTAAAACAATAATAATAGAGTTAGCAAGTTTCAAACATGTTAATTAATAACTCTTTCGCGTGTTTGGGAGCCTTCAATGCATTCTTTTAGAATTTATATGTATAAGTTTCAGTGCAATTCGTAATTTATTATTCAAGCAACATTCCTTGGAATACATTAAACTGCAATACGTTTATAAGTGCATACTATATTGTGATTTTTCGATCGAAGTGAGATGAACTTTAAACAGTTCCACCTTGAATATAGCATACCACACGAATATTAAATTATGAATTTGTTTGTAAGCAGAACGGATTCTGTTGTTTGTTGGCTCAAAAATGAAAGCTCGAAGTTTTTGCGTGACGTTATTAAAAAAAAAGAAAAAATCATCGACCGAAATGGACCTGAATGTAATATTTGCTTAAATAGCGTAATCTTGTGAATGTATAATAACAATTGACGAGCCGTCAGCGAAATTTATGTCATCATCTGTTGGTATGCGTGTTATTAGCGAGTTTCTGAAAACTGTATGTTGTAATACATGGAAATAAATTCATTTGTTCTTGCGTACATAATTCAAAACAGTCGTGTAACGTAATTAAATTCGCATGTATGCAGGAAAACTCGGCTAATTAGATAACATTTGTTTTCAGATCCATTTCAATTCATTTACAATTTTTTTTATGTTAATTACGTGCATATATGATTCAGTTCCTATCTGTCAATCAATTATTTATTGTTTCCTCTTTATGAATATTGAAATACGTGTAGGTATAAATGTTTTTGATTTATGGTAATTGTGTGTTTTATTTACACGCTGTATATTCTCTTCTATTCATTACTTACTTCCTTCATTCTTTTGGAATAGACTTTTTGATTGTATCTGGCGTATGTTTAATGCTTGATTCTCGTTTTGAGGTCTTCAGATTTTTTATTTATAAAATAAGATCGGGAAGTGTCGTATTTGAGGATATCAACTATCATTCAGTACTAACTACCTCTTCTTCATCTTTTCAGCGAAATAATGATTTTATTTAAGCATTCCTTAATATTTCTTCCAAAATGCGATGGTGCTTCTCCTTTTGAAAAAAATGAGAGTATAAAATCTCTTAATACCCTTAAAAGAAGTAAGCACATCTGGTCATCCTACATTAGCATTCCAAGGACATACGACTGATGTTGTTATCGATAGTAACAAACCTATCAGCCCATCTAAGCCTAATCTGAAAGCAACGAAATGTTACCAAAATGTGGTTAACATCTTATTTCCAAGAAATAATAAATTATTAACATTTTACTATCGTTCTTTGATCTAAAATATTTGCTACTGACAAAGTTATCGACATGTTATTAATAAAAATTATAAGCAACATTTTACCAATAGCTTTTCGATACGTTTCCAAATATTAATCGCAAAAGTTATTAAGAGTGTTAATATAAAAAAAAATTAGGGCTTTTGGTACCAATTTTGTAAATTTTCTATTATGTATTATTACCACCTCTGGTTTAACGTCGGCTGAGAGAATTTTGTTTTCTATAAATGATAATAATTGTCGTCTTCTTCCTTATATTTAACGAAAATTAAATATTCCTGCACTTTTCTATTTTACCTGTGCGTAAGAAAGATAATAATAATTCTTTAAAATGAAAATTTCAAGGAGTTACTGAGATGAATAAAAATGTCACTGTTTTATTTTTCTTAAATAATTAATATTAATTATAAATATTAATTATCAGAAATCCTTATCGCGGTAATCTTGTTAAATACGTCGGATATGTAATGGCTTCGCAACAGCAGAATCAACACTTAATAATACATTATTAAATGCAACCGACTATATCAATGATTATAAATTCAAATATATTCCAGGAATCATTAATGTACAATCAGAATCAAAAGTAATGTATCCGCTATAAATGTTTAATTGCGGCCTAATCCCTTCTGACCACTATAATAAGTAGACAGACAAACAGATAAACAAACATGAAATAAAATTCGTCACGTGTTTGTTTACCTATCCTAAAGATCGCGCCTTAAAATGTTATTGGGAAGACATTACTTGTAGTGCTTAGTGTACATTTTAACCAATTTTACTGATTCGGGCGACGCGACGTTAGATAAAATAATTAAATGATAACTGATTCACCGTAAACGCCTTAGAAATAAACAAAGATTTAGCTAAGGTTGTATAAACAGTTTGTGAACAATATTTTTGTTACTTGCGCAAGATTATGTAATTAGTACATGATGTGTCTTGAACTGTCAAAAATTCGTTAATCAATGTGAAATTAAAATAAAATAGTGCAATAACAAAAATTTATGCTATGGTTTCATATTACAAAAGCCGAATTTAATTGTTTCTCGTTCGTTCCATATGATATCAATTCTCCGTCTACATAACTAATTTAAATTGTTTCTTGCTGGCTACTGATCCTATACGAGTGCCTCTTCAGAAACTGCAGATTCATTAATTATTATAATTGGAGCCTGGAAACAATGTTACACAACGAGCATTGTATCGTCGATTGTTATCGATCAAGACTGAGCCGTTCGCCCGAATTAGCTGGATACAATCAGTGTTGCCAGACTTATTACAATTTCTTTGTTAGCGTAACATTTATACAAATTATATAGTTATTTATAATTAAATTCCTCTTTCATTGTTCATTAAAGAATTATATAACAATCTAATATGTACATTAATATTTTTCGGATACTTTTTTTAATACATTTTATACTTATCGTAACTAGAAGTTAAACTAGTTCTTCATAGGTGGCGCATCAAGAGTTGGAAGCTTTAACACAACACAAACAATTCTTGGAGTCAACCATACAAAATAAACATCAAAAAATTATACAGGCTATCCCAAGTTGAGTGGCCTATTAAAAGTTTTTGAGAAAGTGAAAATACAGAAATTTTGAAAATTAGTACACTGCCCTAAGGGAAAGTGATTCTTCAGATTAAAATATTTTCACGTTTATATCACTTCCGGTTATACCGGAAGTCGCCGTTAACTTTCTTGTTTTAAACGGAATGCTATACTTTTTAATGCTAATTCTGATTCGACATATTATTCTAAATAAAAAGTGTTAAGGCTTCCCTACACCTAAATGTAACCGATTTTGAGATATCTTCAAATTTATTTAAAAAATTGTTTTGGTGACCTTTCATTTAAGGGAATGCATTTGCGACACTTTAAAATTTCAAGATTCAAGTGGCATGTCGTTTGAAGGTATAATGTTCAGGCTTTCATATCCTAATTATCTAACTATATAATAAATTCATAGGCTGGCCACAATATGGTGTCGCAGTTCATTATGTTTAACTGCCCAAAACTCCATTTTCGTAAAACCCTGTATATTTTTACATCATAAGATACAGAATCAAATTCTACATCGATTAATATTAGCATTCCCTTTAATAAATCCCTAATAGACATGCGGACTATTTAATTTGACATTATGAAGTATGTATGTCAAAAAGAAAGCGTTGCGTTGTAGAAAGGTTTTTAATTTAAAGTTACATCACTTTAAGGAAAAAAGAAAATTGTATTGATTTTTTATATTTTATTTAGAGGACGCTATCGGGGTCACTTGAAGATTTGCTTCTTTTTACTCTTATTCCTTTTTTTTAATAAACAACTTTTGTATAAACATTTTGAAACGTATTTTTTATAAAAAAAAATTGTGCAAATCGGTTTTGATTACAGCGGATCTCGAGCATGCTCTGTACAGTTGTTTCAGGCCTAGTTGGGCCTTCGTCAGCAGAATCCTATTGCAATGTCAGGTCAAAAAGCGATCGAAAGATGTCGCTACTTAAATTGTTCAGTATTTTTTAAAATAAAATATTAATCTAAAATGGATAGATCGCAGCGTAAAAAAATAATTATACAGGCTGTTGAATTGAGTGGAATAATTTCACAGGATGGTAGCTTGGATCAAGACGATCAAAAAATGTTATATAATATGGTGTCCTAAATGAATTTGTTTTCGAGGAAAAAATTAGAAACGCACATCAAAATGCAACAAAAAGAATGAAAATTCCTGCATCTGAAGTAATATTCCCATTGGGAAAAACGATTTACAATGTTTCTTTTATTAAATTTTTACGTCAGTTGCGCGAAAATAATTTTTTTTATTGCTTTAACTTTCGAATCAACGAAGAAATGAACGTCTTACAACATCCCACCAAAATCCGCATATGGCCTAAAGTACAGTGTAGTCTCTGTCTATAACATGAACATCCCGTAACATGAACACCCCTAAACGTGAAACCTGGTTTGGGTATAATCGCCACGTTTTGTATCGGTTTTATGATCTTGCTATAAAAAACAGCTTCAAAGAGACCGGCGCGGCACTGCGGTCGCCTCTGTCGCTTTTTTTGGCAAGGCCATAAAACCGCTACCAAACAGAGACGACTACTCTGCTTGTTCTAAAACGTGAACCGCATTGGTGTCCAATATTCTAAAACGTGAACAATGGTATAAATTTAGACTCTTCGTCAAGTTTCAATATGTCAGTAAATCAGTTCTGAGTGCCTGCTTAAAGTCCGCAATTATAACACATAGTTTTAGTTATTCCTATAATTGTGACATCTAATGAGAAGCCGAATTATTTAACTTTAGAGAAACAAGGCCAGCTTTTATCATATGCAAACAAAGGATTGGGGATAACTGTTATATTGAATATTTGTTTTTTTTTTTTAGAAAATAAAACATACCTACATACCCCGTGAGCATTTTCAATCCGGAACATAGGAGATTAGCATAACTTTCCTAAATAATGACATTTTTAAATTACAAACATCAAGAAATATTAATTTAAATTTAAAAATTAATGAATGAAAGAATGAATTAATTAATTTTAAGTATTAATTTGTCTATTGTCCCTAAGCTGTAAAAATACTTTAAATTAATATTTGAATTTATTTCTTGATGCTTTTAATATGATTTATGCTCACTCAGTATAACAAGTAGTTTTTATGAAAATCAGTTTGTTTAAATATATATTTTGTAACGAACGAGTTTTTATTATATTTTTTTTTAAATAAAGATTGTTTCATGAATATTCGAGGTTTTTACAATACATACTCTAAGGCCCGATTTTACAATCGTCGGATAAGCATTATTATTGGTATAACGTGACGTACCTGTGACGTAGATATGGAGAAACATTAAAGGATATTTGGCGAACTTATTCCACGATTGTAAAACTGGGCCTTAATGTGTATTATAAAACTATACACATGTATTAAAATACAAAAATGTAATTGGCATTCCAAAATGTAAACTTTTCGAGAACGTGAACACCACTGTTCTTAATTAGTTCACGTTTTCGCGACTACACTGTATTTTATGCCTTTATTTATTCCTTCATAATACGAAAACGGTTACATTAAGGACACTATATTATATAACAATTTTTGATCGTCTTGATCCAAGCTACTACCCTGTGAAATTATTCTACTCAATTCGATAACACCTTGTACTATGTGTTTTTTTAAAAATGCCATAAGGGGTGGCTGTGGAAAAGAAAATTCATGTCTTAGCTCCATTCATTTACTTTAAATTTTCAGATTTGGCATGTGTTAGATGCCAAGCTACGACATGAGTTTTAATTTTCATGGCCAACCTTTATGGCATTTTAAAAAAAATACATTGTATAAATAAACTGTTCTGCAAAATTAATAAACATAGAAAAAATCCAAATCGCTTCCGGAGATGGATTTCAATTAAAATAATAAAATATTTATAATTAAATTAATATTGGTATGTTGCTAGACGATAATCATAACTTTTTTAAAACGAACTAGAATGTGTTTAACAAATACCGGGAGCCATTTTGAACATATTTTGAAGTGAAGTTTAAAAATTGCAACAATTATTTTTGTAATAATTTGCTTTATTAGATTTTTTACATCGTCCAAATATACGTGAATGGAAAGGTGACATTAGGTAAAATCTAAAAATTGTAAAAATAAAAATTAGACATCAAACACCCTGTATTTCTGAAACGGATGGCTTTAGAACGAAACTTTATTAGAGTTTTTGTTTTAGAGTTTAAATTACTTATCACGTAGATGGGAGTGGTGACATTACGTCACGGGACACCCTGTATATCATTCATAGTTATAATTAAATATAAAAATAGTCACTGTCAATAATTTATTGGTAAAAGATGTAGTAGTACAATTACGTCAAAAGAAAATTGCTTGACGTATCAATACATATAATCAACTTTTAATTCATTAATGACATAAAAAGTAACGTTTACTACACAAATTAACAATAAAAATTATCAAAAGTAAAAAAAGGTATTTTTTGGTCGTCAGCAGTTTGATACTCATCATTAGGGAGAGGCAAATATGCAAATTGCATATTTTGCATATTTTGATTATTTTATGCGTTTTTAAGATTATTCCATATTTTGAACAAGTACTGCATGTTTTGCATATAATAAGAAATTTATCTACAAATATTGAAGCAGAGCGTATACTTCCTTAACATTAAGTCGATTAACCCTTATAATATCACAATTAAAAAAAAAAATTCAATGTGCCTCCTGAAATTATAACAAATCTGAAAAATGCTCCTTTGACTTCTGTCGACGTTGAAAGATGTTTTTCTCTTCATAAATACATATACTCTGACAGAAGGCACAATTTTTTACTGGATAACTTTGAACACCATTTAATTATTTACAGTTTTTAAAATTAATTAATCATTATTTAATTTAGATATCTACTTTAAGAAAATTTATCGTAATACTAAACTATTGAATAAAAAATAGATTTTTAATTATTACTACTTGTTTTATTTTAATTGCATTTTGTAAAATAATTATTGTATTCCAGGTATTTTTTGAATAACTAAATTGTCGATATAGATTTGAACTTATTTGACTTGCATATTTTTTTAATTTCTTGCATAATTTCAATAATTTCTTCACATATTAATGCGCATATTTTTTGCTTTTTCTCTGCATATTTGCCCCTCCTTACTCATCATAAATTTGTTTCCACCAAAATGAATTCTGTTTAAGCACATTTATTGCTGCTAGTTTGGCCTTATCTCTTTAAATGTAATTCCTGGATAAAATTGCAAAGTGTACATAAAATTCTAGCTACTCTATCTAAGCTTTCTTTCGTTCTAAACTACCCCAGCAATAAAAACCTCCTTTCTTAGAACAATTACTGTTCCGTCTTCAAATCTACTTCCCAGTAAATTGCCTAGTATTTTCGTGCCTAATCTACCTTCTTATCGTACTTGTTCACGCGCATATCCTTTATGCCACCTACTGAATTATCCATAAGAATTCTTAAAGACATTATTTAATGAAAACAACGGAATGAAGTAGAAATTTTTTTAGACATTTTAAAACTACCTTTAGTAAATGCAAAGAAGCAAGACTTGTATGTACATTTATAGTTAATGTAATTGCTTAAATTCTCTATTGTCTTAAATTTGTTTCTAATCCAAAATTACCGCTTGTTTATAGATTAAAGAGAAGGAACAATCACTAGCAAATCTTTTTTTCTTCTTAATTTGGTAGAAATTTGTTTCAAGTTCTTTAAATTTTCCAACAATTTTACTCTCACTGTTTTCCTTAAATTTTACAAAAGACGACTCAGAGCAATCCAAGAGTATGATTATTTGATTAGATTTTAATTATAAAATGTATGGTTGATCTGATAACATGGGACATAAAATTCCCGGATGTAACCTAAAGGTCGTTTACACGTAACCCAACGTTTCCCGGAATCGTGCAGTAACCAACCCCGTGATTCTTTTATCTGTTTTCGCAGAACCTCCGCGCCCCCTCACCAATTTGGGCCCGGCGGTAAATACGATCAGGTATAAGAAACCAAACCGTGTAGCTTCAGCGGAAATTCCCTGAATTATTTCATTTTCCGCTTCCAAGTACCTCCAATCGATAAGCTGGCCTGAAGTTTTAACATAATTTCATATAAATAGCGGCATCGATTGTCGATTTTCCTCGTATTTGTTATTACCGTAAATGCCCGGCGTACTTTTAATCATCTAACGGGAAACTTCTCTGCCGTGATGTCTGCTCCGGTAATTGCTAGGTTTCCCTATTATTCAACTGAAATAAATCATGAGAATTAATTGGTTTCGGTATATGTAGTAACTATTTATGAGGAAATGCCATTGATACATGCCAGCAAATCATCGAAACTAATTACATTTGCCAAATCTAAAAAAGAAATTATTAATTATACCTCTTATTATGTATACTCAAAAGGATTCTTGTAAATTACTGCTTATTGGTTCTCTTTCCTTATTTAGAAATTCATGAGTCTAAAACTATTTGTTTTTTTTTTTTTTTTGTAAATGACAATGAGGTCCACAAATTTTGAATCTATTCTGAGACAAAATCAACAATTATAATTATTGCCAGTGAACCTTCTCAGGCTAATTTTATAATTTCTATCTGTTCTAATTGAATGTTATTTGAATATCCCCACATTTTAGAATTGTGTTATGAACCCTTGGTTGGCTTGTTCACTTACATAAGAGAATGTTTATTCTTCTTTACATTTTCGCAAAGCTAAGCCAGCTAAAGTCCTATCTGATGGAAAATACTGAAACGAAACTTTTTGGAACAGAAATTAGCTCCAACATTTATTCTGGACTTGCTTGAATTATTTGGTTTACGTCTACACCACCTGTTGCAAGCCTAAGTACTCCAAAGGAGTCACTACGTGTTGCATTTTCTAATATTAATCTTCTTCGACCAAAATAAATTCTAGATTCTTATGGAAGTGAGGTAACTTATTATACCTATGAGAGTTAGTTGTCAGTAAGAAATTGAATTTGAAGATGGAAGGTAAAATTACAAAAAGTATTACTACAGTTGGGACGCTATCCACAAATGGGGTTTGAGTTGACCAATATTTGAATCCAAAACGAACGTACCTACGTCAAGAATTTTAATAGGAGTGTTGAAAAAAGATTTGTGATTTGAAAACTTATGTTTGTTCACTTATTTTTTCTGTAATAAAAAAGGTGGTAGTGTTTCAGTGTAATTTCATTTCTGTATTTTTTTTTATAATCTTTCTAATGGAAACAAACATTGGCAATGGAATGTTAACGGCCAACTTGTAACCGGTGCTCTCGCATAATCCGCAAAGTGAAGCCTCACAGCTTGAAAGTTATTTGAAGCATCGGAATGAAAAAAAAATAAACAATATGTGAATTTAATTTATAAAAAGAAATTACGACTGTATCAAAAACGAATTTCTCGGTAATCCTTGGACATGCACACACGCAAGATCGATTTCGAGAGAGGTCATTAATTTAAAATAGATCTTTCGGGATGCGTTAGCTAACACATGGCGGGTCTTAAACAAATTGCATGAATCATCTTATTAGAGGCGACAAAAAAAGCATCATTTCGGCCTTTCAATTATTTCAATTACTGCCGAAAAAAATCAATTTAGACCGGCCTCCTTTTTTAGGCCCGGTAAGTTCCGAAAAATCAATCTTGTTACCGAGCCTGGTATTCACATAATAACCGGATAAAAATACCTGTAATCGTTCCACGAATCTTCAATCAAGCTGGCCGTAATCCTTTGAAATGATCAAGGCTGGCTTTGGATCGGGACGGACGTCAGCGTCAATAGACACCGGCTCTCAGGAAGCCACAAGCCGTTTCACTCTATCTGATTTGAATGAGAGGCTTAATTTCATCGATTTAATAACCAATTACATCTTAATATCCTAATTTTTATATAATGCTAAATATTACCGGACATAAAGATGTACGAAGGTTGGTAATATTTTTATTTGTTTAGACCACCAGATTCTTCTTTCTCTTTTGACAGCTAAATACTTTTTATTTATTTATTAAACAATGACGCAAATGAAACTCAGTTTTCGAAGAAATCTTTTAGAATAACTTTTTGCTCCTATACACCATTAGGTAACATATTGAAAATCTACTCAAAGTAATTTGCATCAAATACAAATGCCACTTACTTCGCCAAGCTTCAGAAAAACAAAATTCCTCATCTTTTTCTACTTTTCAGAAATGTTAACAACATACTTTTCCTGTATATATATATATTTATTTATTTATTTATTTATTTATTTATTTATTCAGATTATTGGCTTCTACTACGAGTAGTACAATTTTTGCCCATTTTACAAAACTCTATTTATATTTACGATCCTATTAGTTTCTGTTATTAAATATAGTCTAACTTATTTCAATATGTATTGTATTGACATAAATTATTGAAAAGAGAATTATCCTAATTGCCACAGCTTTCAAATTTATTTCACATGTATTATTCTTTATACAGCTGTTACGACATTAATTAATGTTCTTTTAAACTACAAGTGAATGTAAATTATCCATTTTATAATTCCTACGTTTAATAACCCTTCATTAATAATACGCTTTCCTAAATAATAACCGGCTAAGAAGATGTTAAAAGCTTTAATAAGTCCATACAAATAGCCCTGCGATGAATGTAATTTTATGTCAGTGCTATTAACATTAATTAATATACTTAAAACACAATTATGTACGATCGTTAAAAAATTAATTAGGTTTAATTTCTTTCTCAAATAATTATGTTTCCTTGCTGTAAAATTTATAGAATTAATTTCTTTGAAATAACTATAATTTTTTTTAATACAAAATTTTAATTTATTTATGTCAAAAGAAATTGTGATAAATATTTATGTTTACAACTTGAATTTATCAAACCTCAGTTTTCTAAGCTATATCTGTATAGGGTATGTAATTTAAAAAAAAATGTTAAGGTAACAAGGTCTGTTGTAGCTAGTTACTACCATTCAAATACAAATTGGGGAAATTAATTGAATATGACAGGTCACCCTGTACATAGATATACTACATAGTTCATAGAAAAATCAACAGAAATAAAATAGAAATCTAACTTTAAAGACAATCTGAAATATTTGGATCAACATCGTCATCGGATAAAATAACGGATTAACAAAAAAACATGTTCCAAAGGCAAAGGACAAAGCAAAACAGATCAAAGATAAGTACTTACACTATACAAGTAATGCTACAATACATATAAAACACAAAAGAACGTCAACAATTAAAATGAAAATTGATAAGAAATGATGATCCTACAGAGTATTAAGTATTTGCATACAAAAAGGTAATTTTCTAGAACGAAAGAAAAGCTTTTTACAGTACGCGTGAATTTTGGATCATAAACTTCCAGGAAGAACATAAAATTAGAACTCAAAGTAGCTTTACGCCGAAGGCAAATTTCCAAGTCTTTCAAGGCCCTAAGTTCCAAGTACGTACGTGACGAGAAACTGTTTAGAAGACATCATAAATCAAATAATTAATTATACTTGCAAACTCGTGAATTTAACATGAAAATGTATTTCGTTGATTCTCTTGAGGACAGAATTTTCTGTTTAACCACTTTTATACGCATAAGTATTTAATTGAATTGTTATTTTTAAAACCTTAGCAGCGAGCGTACGTACAGTTGTTCCGTTAATAAAATTAAGTCATTTCCGTTGCAGCCGGATATGCAATAAAATATAATAAATGTGCGCGACGCGAATGTTATGATTACATGTAGGAAACCCTAATTCGTTTACTGCTGGGCATTAATAAAGGAAAATTGAGAGGAGCGAATCCGGTAGAAATTCATACAATAAAATTTTATTCCAGTCATTCTTATGTAACACGTTTTTGCGGTGCTGTTCTCTGAAACCGTCAATCATTATTGCATATAGTTACGTGAACGAATATAGTTAAGCGAAATTCTAATCAGGAACGAAATTTAAATTTTAATTGATCCCGGGGACAGCTGTAGTTTTTGCTCTTGCACAATCGATTGGTGTTGTTTGTTTTACCAAAAAAATAATCACTGTTTTATCTGATGTGATATGATAACGTTCGTGAAAAATAAAGTCGTAAATAAATTTTTGAACAGAAATTAAATGTTTACTTCAAAAATGTTCAACACTGTTAATTACAGAGCCGAATTAAATACGTACTGCTGTTATTTGCATTTGCCTTTAATTAATAACAATTCACTCTTTGATGATACAACTCGATTTTATAACTGTACCGCAGACGTCTGTTCAATCGCAAATTGATTATCGACATTCGCCAATGCAATTCAAATTCACTTCATACAACGTAAACACAAATGTACACTTCAAAGCGTCAATTTAATTTGAATTATTCCGGCTTCGTTTCGTGGAAATTTGCATGTGAAAATTTTGATAGGCCTTGTACTTATTGAAAACTATATCGTTTCTACTTCGGACCAATAAACTTCGGTGCGTTTTCACCTGCAGGAAGTTCGATAAATGTTACGCCGTATCCGGTCACACTTCCGTCAATGTGTTGCGAGGTAAATGAATGATGGCGTGTTGGGATGGGCAGGAGGGGAAAGAACCTTTTCAGAATTTCAACAGCAACACATACGCGTGCACACCTACAAAGATGTGCAGATGTGACGACGAGAAACAGTTGGGTTGTATTCATTTCCTTCAAAAAAAAAAAAACTAACAAATTCAATTGAATTGAATAATAAGGGGGAAAATTTCGCACGAAATTAGAACCGGTTCTTACTGGATGGTAATTGCACATGAAGTCAAGCACATCTAAGAGTGAAGCAAAATTTCTACGCAATTATTAAACTTTGTATTACGTAATGTATACAATGAATTATTAATGAAATTTTGGAAGTGTACGTGAGCTGAAATCCTGTGGGGATGAACAAAAGAACTTTATTGTCACGTATGCTGGCAGAGATTTCAATAACCCTAGTTGTTTCAATTTGCTAAATCGATCACTGACAATTTTTTTAAAATACATAAGTGGAAATTTTGTTCTAAAAATTTTAAGTTTTTTTTTTTTAACTTTTAACTCATCTGGAAAATATAGAACAACTCATCGAGAATCCTGTTATCATATAAACAATATAAAATGTTACTATTTTTTGTTCTTCTGCGAAAAAAGTCTTTTTGAGTCAAAATACATTGACCTTCAAATTTCATAATAGAGTCTTACAGTTACAATACAGGCTCCATTTTACAAATCAGACAATGTTTTTCGAATTTTCGTAACTAAATTATTGCCTGCGTTATTTTGAATTACAGTTTCAATTCAACACCAAAAAGTAATGTGTGTATACAAATTCAATTTTCAAATTATTTCTATTAAAATGTTGACTACCAAAAATTCCTATACTTCCATAGTTAAAGGGCAAATGGAGCAATCTGTTTTATTAAAGTATGCCGTAGAAATAAAAGAATGTTTTATTTTATAATTATTACTTTCTTATAACACCAATTGCCTTTCAAAGATATTGTTTACAGCTTTATCCTTTTGTCACGTCAAAGTTATGCTACTTGTAATCAGTTAACTCAAAAAAGTACGTTTTCAAAAAAAAAACGTTTAATTTCCAGATTAGAAAACATTTATTTCTTTACGTTAAAAATAACTGAAAGAGAAAGAGAGAGACCATACGATTCGACACTTATTATAAACTCATATATGTATCTAAATTAGTGCATAAATTAGCTATGAGACATTTTTAAATTTCTATTTAGAAACAAATCAGTTTAAAATATTTTAAGAAAAAGTGTCAATTAATTACAATACATTTTTTTAAGAATCTCATAAATATTTAAACATTTTATAGCAGAAGCGTTTTTTTTTTTTAAATTTAAAGCAGACTATTTTCAGAAGGAGGAAAGCTAATTTAAATTTCCATGAAAATCCCGTATTGACACAAGGAAGCTTTGAAGTTCCTTTTACACGAAGAAAGGCTTGTTTAACCTTCAATGAAATTCGCATACTGAAACCTTCAAAGCTTCAACAAGCTTACTCGTATGCAAGGCAATGAAAATTGCACACAATTACACTTGCTCGTACCTTCATATTTAAGCTATTTCCGTGTTGTTTCAACGAAAGTTATCAATTTCATGAATGTAAAATATTTATTGTCTTACATATTGAAGTTAATTAACAATTATTGTTCAGCATAATTGCTGATGAGCATGCGCACAATAGATGCAAACTGCCTTTAGTAAAGGCCACTTTACTTATATGCAATCGCAATGCAATTCATTAAAAAATGCACACAAGAATTACATTTGGTGGTGGCTTTATATTTCTGAGTAGTATTTGCAATGAAAGGTACCAATTTCTGAATGTACCTACATATATATAGTGCCTTACATTATTGAGGTTAATTGACAATTTACCAATGAACATGCGCACAATCAAAAAAAGATAAATTGCGTCCATGTAAAGCGGCCTTAAGGCGACAGTATCATGTAATTTAGATAAAGAAAATAGCTTTGATTTGCTACTGCATGTAAACTGTCGCTTTAAACCTTCTACTGTTACTGCGTACGGCATTCTATGTTACGATATTGTTTAATAATAATTATGATTTAATTCAACCTGATCTTTTACACAAAATTGAGAGCGATAACTATATTGTAAAAAACTTAAAAATAATATTGGATTTACTCAAAATATAATTAAGAAAGTTATAATTACCCAGCTTGATTCCTAACTAGCCTGAAACTAACTTCTGTAACGAGATCTGCTATGTAGATAACTACTGTAATTAGAAACTAATTTGTAAGTTAAGATAACATTCTGTAATTGGATACTGAAATAATTATTTTAGATAAGTAATGAACATTCTATAATATTCTCTCCTATTCTCAAGGGATTCTCTTTTTAATATTTAGTTGTTTACCTATAATAATTGGACGCCTTTCTGCAGAAAGGAATCAACCCGCAAATTGACAAAATTTGAGTTCTTCGGGCTATGATTGTGTTAAGCATTTAAAATTCTACTGCAGAATAGATCGAAGCCCCAAAATAATGGTAATAACATCTATTGGCCGCTGAACCAACCTACATTCAATAGTGGTAAATAAATAGATCTGCAGAACAGAACCATATGGGTTGGCTCCTTTCTGCATAATGTCATGTCAATGGCAGGGTATAAGAAAATACTCAGTAGGGACACTTAAACGTCAGTGTCTAAAACTACACGAGTATACAATAGGCCTCAAATTGTTTAGGAATTTTAGAATTGTTCAAAACTTGGATCACTGTTTTCTCAGTTTGATCATTACATGGGTTGGTTCCTTTCTGCAGAAAGTCGTCCAATTCGTTTTACAAAAAAAAACTAACAATTTCGAAAATGACAGTTCGAAACTGTTTGAAATACAATATTATATGTATCAGTAGTTATTATTAAGCAAAACAGTAGATATCCATTATTATTCCCATTGATTTCTAAAGGGTACTTCAAAAAATATTTATTATTGTTTAACAATGGATTTAGTAATAGACGGGGAGTTTTCTTTGATGTGTATTGTATTCAGAATTTCACGTTATTACCAGCTTCATTTTTTACATGTATTACCAAGTCAGAAACATTTTATTAAAACTGATGTCGATGTTACATGTCTGAAAGTGATGCCCCAACTGTTTTTATTTTTACCCGAAAGAATGATGATTAGTAAGTCGATTAGAGTTACATATTACGGTTTTATTTAAAAAAAAAATTGCTCCGTAGCTTCCATTTTTGGCCACCTTAAACGATTGGTTCAGAAACATCTCGTCCAGGTACACTGTAAGAAGAAAAATGTAAATTTACATTGAAAATAAATGGCTACCCAGTAACCAATTATGTTATGTGTAAAATTACATAGAACTCTGTAACTATTTTTACCTTCGGAATTTCACAAAGTAAATGGTAAAACTACATAACAGTGATGTAAATTATACACAACTAATTATGTAGAATTACAGATGCCTATATTTCAGCATATTTTATGCGCATTAAATATTACTGAAAAATTGGAATTTATAGCGTTGGTATGAGATAGATTTATTTATGCTCGTATCACGTTGCAATAGATTCAATAATTAAAGACTTGAGGTTTTTTGACTTCTTCAATCGTCCGTAGAGGTCCCCTAGAGAGCGCACTAGTGGAGCGAGAGAAAATTCGCTGCTAGTGAATTTGATCAAAGGGAGGTTATATAACAATGCCCTGTAATATGCTAGGAGAGGCATCATTGGTGCGCCATCTATTGTCAGATTAAGTGAACTCTGTATACAGTAAGGATTTGTTACAAATTTTACATTTTAGAACGTAAATATACACCGTTTTAATAAATTTACAATATTCATTGTAATAATACATAAAGTTTGTTACTTTTACACAATTATTTTCTGCATTAATTCGTACCACACGTAAAAATACAAAGTAGATTGTAAATGTACATATTATAACATTTTACACAAATAATTTTATTAATATTCATATATAAAAATGGTATATTTACATAAAATTTTTACAGTGTACCTGCGACAAAATTATTCCAGCGATTGATATCGGAAAGAAAACTAAAATATCCTTCAGAAGGTAATGGGATATTTCTAAAATATTCTCTCAAACAAATATCCATAAATAAGTGGGCAACCAAGAGTCTGGGAAACTAGGACAAAATATGAAGATAATTGAAGGGGTCAATGGAAAAGGTGCCTATTCCACTTTGATGTAGATTCGAGAACAAAGCGTTAAAAGTTGAGAATAAAATGTAAAATAGTGAAGGTTATAAAGAGAACATGAAATGGGTTATTAGCACCTAATATACTATATTAAATGATTAGAAAATGTCGGATACAAATTATTAAAAATTGAAACAAAACAAAATTAAATTCGAGGCACTTTGCTATTTAAAATTAAAATCAATTCAAAGCACATTCCTGCATGGAGAATATAAATAAAATTTTCATTCCGAGTGTTCTTCTTCGTCACTGGATTGAACAACAGGATTGTCAGAGATCTAATTCATAGAAATCAGTTCCATAATGAATTTCATCTTTAGTATCTATCAATGGTTGTTCTTTTTCCAACCGAATCCAGTCGGTTTTTAACTACTGTACCTTTGTACCATCAGTATATTTTTTTCTGTTTGTTATATTTTGTTCTAACTTTTTGCTACTGAAAAAATCATCTTTTCTCATGCGAGTGACTTTGAATTTTGGATTCCTTTTTAAATTGAGTGTTTCTGAATACAAATAAAGAGAAGGGCGGTTTTAAATCTTTTTCACAACTCTCTTTGTATAGATCGTACATTATTCGCATATTCAAATCTGGAGGTAAGTAATACCTATTCATGTAGTCCTTCCTACTCTAGTGGGATTTGTAAGTCGGAAATCGTTGTATAAAATTACGCAAATAAGTAACATCTTCTGATTTGCTTTTATTAGCAGGTTCGTGTCTACCACGTTTGTCTTCCAAAGGAAGACTTTTAGTTTTTCTTTTTAGTGCATTGGTGATTGAACCATCACAAATCTATAATGTATCCTTGAAATATTGCTTACAAACAGTTATATTGGTTTCGCCGTCATGTAATTTATAAATTTGTGTAGTTGTACGTCGAGAATTGTTATTTCGAGTGTAAGATCTTTTAATGTTAACAGTAGCCACTTGACCCATTATAAAGGCATTTTTAAGGCCCCACGAAAGGGAATAAAAGTTGTCATGAATTTGAGTTCTCCTGTCAACAGATATGTTGACATTGCACTTATTCTTACATCCACATATCTTTTCAGGATTTAGTATTTTAGCAGGTACGACTTTTCCTTGTGATGTTACATACTCTTCACCCTTCATTCGTTTCAATTTCCTTACATTTTTTGTATGTTTTTCCGGTCTTAATAATCTCTTGTTTTAACATTTCTCTCAGTTTCGGTTTCACTTTCACCCGTGATTTCTTCATTCTGTGTCCATTGTGTTTCAGATGGGATATCTGGTTCTTGGCTACTCCCTGCAAAAAACATGCACAGTCAAGATACATAGTTGCCTAATCAACAAAAAAACCCTAAAGCAAAAATGCCTAACCCGAATTAACGAAAGACGTTCTCTCGCATTTTTTAAATCTTTCATGCCTTAATATGACAAACATTTATATTAAATAATAATCCTTACCTCTTACACCTTCATCTAACGATGATGGTTCGTAATCTGCATCACTAGATCGACCGGAAACACTAAAAGCATGTTCACTATCTTCACCGCTGGCGGCCATGATGGTTTGGTTTAGGCACATGTGCCGCAATAACACAGTTGCAATTATTAGCACCAAAGTTGTCGGTAGATGTCACTACTAGTTTAATAATTTTTAAAAGGTTAGGCAAGAATGGCAAAACTAATTAGACATACTGTGATATAACGAGCAGGGTATGGCGATTTTGTCAAATTTGTGGAATAGGCAACTTTTCCACTCACCCCTTCAATTGACTACATTAAGAACTTTAGGAAATTGGTAAACACGGCAAGAAGTCAAGGCAAATCTGGAAGTGCGATAGAGTAGACAAAAGAAAAAGAAGAATTCCATTTCAGCATATTTTTGTTTTATCTCAGTCTTAAAACTTCTCAATAGTATCATTACTCGATATTTCAAAAAAGTCTGCTATGCTATCATAATAATCTTCTCAGTGAAACATGTAATTTTATTTGGTACCTATTGCGAATGCCTCTTATAATAATCCCATCGTACACCCAAGGCCTTCAATAACAATAATTTATAAAAGAAAATTAATTTAATCTGCAATGTTGTTTCACCTTCGCCTATGTGCCTAGAGATGGGATTTCTAAAGCGAAGTAATTTCTTTAGCGCAAATACGATTTCCAGTGATAATTAAAGCGCGATTTTCAGTATGTAACAGTAAAGAGGTCGGTCTGGCCTGTATAACAGTGCGTCGTCCGACATGTGTAGTACAAAGCAAAGTGTGAGAAAAAAAGGACAGAGGCCGGGTATGGAAAGGCAAGACAACCTGCAATCATCTAACTTGTCCGCGGACGTGGTCGGCGTTTATTGCGGCTTGTCCCTTTATTACAGATAGCCGATATTATGTCTGCGGTGCTTCTTACAGTTCTTATCGTTTAACTCGTTTCAAACCCATCAACAATTTCCTGCCATTCCTTACTCGCTTTACTCCAGAGAAAAAAAAAGTCAATAATATATGCTTGCTTGTATACACTCATTGAAATCTTGAGTGACGGCAATTTGTGGCTCCCTTTTTGGCTCTTTGTGTAAGTCTATCCGGTGGTCGTAATTCTTTTGTTTGAACTAATCTCTCCGTAATCTTACGTTCAATATTTGTTAACTGCTACGTAAATATGCTTTAGCATAAAGTTTAGTAGTGCTGTGGGAATTTATGGGATCGTATTTATTCTGGGCCGAATGT
Source organism: Dorcus hopei (assembly GCA_033060865.1). NCBI lineage: Eukaryota > Metazoa > Arthropoda > Insecta > Coleoptera > Lucanidae > Dorcus > Dorcus hopei. Next base: position 23,760,065 of record CM065422.1, on the reverse strand, counting down.
TTGCGGCGTGTGTGGGATGCTGACCTGCACGAAGGTTTTAATGGCTTGGCTTCGTATAGTTCTTTGACTGAGGCGCGTTCGATTAAAACTCGGTTAATAAGTTCGCGTCCTGATTACCATTCCTGATAGATATGTTTGTTTGTTCCTTGTAAACCTTAACCGGAGATCATAAATTTTAATGTTTTCGGAAACGGCGATAAAATTTAGGTTTCAACTAAACACCAAGTGAGAAGAATTAATAATATTTATTGCTAAGAAGAATTTATTAGCTACTAATAATAAACAGTGATGTATTTTGGTTTCTGAATAGGAATCTTCTTTCATCCGACGAGTTTTGCCTTTGGTCATTTGGAACACTGACCATGAAGTGAACAACGTCTGCGGAAACCTTTGAGTGAAGTAATGCCAAGTTTCAAGAATATAATCGTTTCCATAAAAAAATTGTTATTATATTATTTTCTTTCTCGTTTCCTTCTTGTCGTTGTGTTTATATAATATATTGAAGATTTAAAAAATTATACCGATCAATTGAAAACAGGCAAATTTTTGGAAATGTTCTTTTTTGTTCCGTTTATTTAATCTTCCTTAAAGGCTCCATTAAGTTTATAACCAAAATGGAATAAATAATAACGGAAAGTAAAATATGTGCCGTAGGGTTACAAAAATACTTTATATATGCTGATGTTGAAAGGCTTTAATAGATTCAGCCTCGGGTAAAAGCTATCAATAGAAGACGTACAGTAATAAAATGTAAATTGAACAATAACATTCTAAGGAAGCAAAGTTTTATTTTTAATACAGAACGTTTCAAATGATGTATTTGAAACTTATAAAGTTATTAAAATTAATAAGCATTACGCGTTCCAAATAGTTTGCAATCAAACGTGTGTCGTAGTTTACAAAAATATTTTATATTTGCTGGTATTGAAAGGGTTTAATGGATACGACAATTTCGGTCTTAGGTAAAAAGGCCATCATCAAGAGGCGCAAAGTACTTAAATTTAAATTAATTAATAACATTCTAAGAAAGCAAAATTTCGTTCTTAATGAATAGTCTCCGTACCTTCGGAGTGAAGCAGTTTGACAAGCTTCATTAATCTTCGATAAATTCTTGGCCTGGTATTTCAGTTACAATAATCTCCAGTTTATTCCCATAGGAACAATAATTGTTACTGAAGTACCGAGCCTTGGTAATGTTTGTAATCAACATTTAGTAAATGGAAGAGAAAATACAATGTATTTTCCATAGTTGAATTAGATTCGACTAGTTTCGAGCTCAGATGAAGGCCATTACTGAAGTGTGATGTCGAAAGGCTTGTTTTTTATTTACCACCATGTACAGTGTAAGCCACTTAAATTAATACTGAAATCGTGGAATTTGCCAAAATAAAAATTTTGGGTTAAGCCAAGATGTGTTCAGAATGGGAAAAGTCACCCTGCCAACTAAAGAACCTAACAGGAGGGTGCATGGCAAAAGAAAAGAGAAGAATCAGCAAGGAAAAAGGCACAAACTTGAAGTAAGAAAGAATGAGAGCTACTTGAGGAAAAATCAATATGTAAAGTGTATTCTGTTAACAATTTTATGCTTTGTCGTAAGAAGAAACCATTAGAATGACGCAACTATATCATTCCTGTCATTAACAGAAATTATAATATATTCAATTAAAATAAAAATGAAATTGGCCAGTATTGCCCACATGTTGGTGGCCATAAAAGAAGGCATACCGACTGCTGCCTAAATAACCTTGTTTTAACAAATAATACATTTCTCTTTCACAACACAACATAAAATGTAATATGTACTGAGAAAAATACGAAAACAATAATAAAAGTACTTTAACACACTTGTTGAAGTATTAGGTGCAAAACTCACATATCCAATTAGTTTACAGTGTTGTTCTTTTACGAGTCCTCGGCCTCTTCAACAACAAAAGATACTTTTATAATATCAGGGATAATAAGAGTCACCTGTGGGTAATAATAACTTGGCTCTCATTACCTCAGATAGTATAAATATTTTAGGTACGAAAATTAGGGAAAAATAAAAACAAGATACCAAACATCAGAAAAGTAAGATGCAATCAAAACATTGTTCAAAAGATAGTATCTGACTATTTACTTTCTCGGTTAAAAAATACAAAAAATAACAACACAAGTCTAAATTTGAAACAAGTGCTCACAATTATTACTACGTATTGTTTTCCGCGATAAATGGATAATTCCATGCGTCCTGGGCGTACTACTTCACCAAGTTTCAATTTTTTTCGTTTGTTATTAAATTATACCTAAACCAGGCTGGCTCTTATTGCCCGCAGGCTTTCATTGCCCCACTCTCCCCTACTTGGAAGATATTGACAAACTGCTATATTTTTTTGATAAACTTTCTTTTTACGATGGTTCCATATTTTCAGTTTCGTATTTATAAATTTATCTGTAAATTTCTCGATATGTAATTTGCAGCCTGTATTATTTTATATTTATTTAGAAATACAATATTTACATAATTTTTCTATGTTTGTATATTTGTAGATTTCCGTACTGACTTATGTATGACGCCGGTACTGATATAAAACGCCTTAAATTTGAGGCGATGAACTTTGTTAAAAATTTTGTAAAAGTTACACGTACTGAATTCTTATTACATTAGATTAGAAAATTGCATTAGCGTACTTAACACAAGGACACCTTTATACAATCAAAAGATAAAATGTTTCCGGTAACTACTGTAACTATGCGCAGAACTAAAAGAATATGACGTAAAAATTAAACAATTATTTTAAAAAAATTCAAAATGTAGCAAAATAATTTAATGGAACTTTAGATTAATCTCAACTGTATAATTAAGAGGTACATAATTACTTTCACGAATTCAGGCTCTTATGAAGTGCTCAATTTTGTAATTTCCAACTTATTACGTTGACAATGGAAATTTATTGGTTCATTGAAAGCTACTAAATTAGTTCCGCAACTTTACCAATTGTCAGTGAATTAAAATGTATTGATTTTTCCAATTCGTAAATTAACCCAAATTCTACTTACGTAATAAAAGTAATTATTCCCTAACCCATTTCCGGCCAAGCATATACAAAGAAGAAAAATTGTTAATTTTTATGAATATTTGTTGATAAAATAATATTAATAAGACACTGAAATAAAAAATAATCAAAATAAATATTAATTTTTGCAAATAAGCAACGTTGCGTGTACGCAACGTTGGCCGAACGTATGAACTCTATTCTTTAGTTATGGAGCTGATACAAACAACTTAAATGTAAACGAACATTACATTTTTAAGTAAATAAATTGTTTGGCTGCAAATATAATTATTTCTTGCATATTGTAGGGAGTAATCGACAATCATCGTCAACAGAACGTCGTCAAAAAACATAAAAAATAATTCTAATGGCGACTTTCCTGCCAACTTCCCTTTCAGCTCTTGTAAAGTCTCAAATTTATTCGATTCTACTAGATGATTATGTATCATATCTTTTTTCGCCATATAATGTAAAGTAACTCCCTGGGTTTGTTGGACAAGTAATTTTGACTGCATTACAGAAAGAGGTTCGTTATCGGAATCACTTTCAGAGATTTCGACTGTATCAATCGACTGTACTACGTTTTACTTCTATTTCAAAAGTACTAGCTATTTCTTTATTTATTTTCCTCCGACGTAATCATATCCACATCTATATCTTCCTCATTTGTAAGATCATCAACTTCAGGTGGTAGGAAGACTGCATTCACAACTCAGAAAATAATATATAAATTATACAAAAGTATATTTAGTGTTTCATTATATGTCAAGCACATCAAAAATAAAGAAAAATAAACTCATCATTTCTTTTCTCTTCTTATTCTAATAACACTTCTTCTAAAGCTTCCTGTAATTGTTTTTGTGTTAAAATTTTAGTTCCAGCCATTGTAAGTAGTAACACTAGAAAACACCCTCTCCAACAAAGCAAGAGCAATCAAATAATAATAAAAATCCACGTGCAAGAAATCTTTAAAAGAAATGAACAAGAAACTTTACGTGTAACAAGCGAAATATTCTTCCACAGGAATTTACCCGCTGACTTCGCACATTCGGCCAACGTTGCGTATACGCAACACAATCTTTTCAAAGTTTTTTTTCTGTGAAAGATATTTTTTTATTGATGAGTTTATACAAAGTAACGCAAGTATACACTCTCAAACGAATAACAAGAAGACGAATTTGCTAAATTGTTAAACATATCTACCAATTTTCATCACTTTTTCATACATCTGCATACATTCCATACTTAGATCATTTTCAAAAAATTTTTTCAGGAGTGAATAACTTATCAAATACGATAAATAATTTTTTATGCACATGTGAAAACCTAATTAAATGATGTCTAATTAGATTTTCGTGATTGGACGCCTAATTATGATTAAAAAATAAATTAAAATTAGAGTTGCGTATACGCAACATTGGCCGGAAATGGGCTAATACACCGTAAAATTATGTAATTCAATTGAAGTTTTAATGATTTCTTTTATCTGGCATGTGTTATAGGAAAAATGTTGGAAATATCCAAGTCACCCTATGAATATTCTTTTGCTTATTTGATCAAACACCGTTGGATATAAACAGCTCATATCTTAATTTTTTTTAACTATGCTTTGGGTATATTTCACTACTTAAACTGTTTAACATCATCTATTAAAATACGAGACTTGACCAAGATCACACTCTCATCATAACTTATTGGCGTGATCGGTTTCGGTATCAACAACTTCATATTAATTTCTCGATTTAGATCATGAAAATACAAGGTGTGGTGAAAAAAGACAAATAAATATGCTACGTTTTATGACATTCTCTAGAAATTACAAATGTAGTTTTATTCTCGTTGGTTATTTTTATTTGCACCATCGCTTGGGCGTTCTTTAAGGTGCAGATAGACATGCGAGAAAACTTGCGCGAGTTACTGTCCGACACTGATGTCGCGAGTTACTTGCGACAAATTTCTCGTAAGTTACTCGACTCGCAACTTTATTTATATCAGCGACATCAGTGTCGGACAGTAACTCGCGCAAGTTTTCTCGCATGTCTATCTGCACCTTTAGAACCATTTATTTATTCACAAAAATGTAAAGAAAATTTTTCTACGAGCTTAACGTTCTCTATCACTACCTAATCGGTCGTGTGACCTTTTGAATCATACTGTATTTTAAGTTGACTGGAAAAATCAAACTATTCAACTTGAAACAATAAATAATAACTTTTTATTTACGGATACGTATTTGTTATAAGTGTGTTCTGCGTTCAAACATTTTTATGGGAGCAACAAGGCATTTTTAATAACCGACTTGCCCTCAGAACAATAACATTATTACCGGCGAGAAATTAAATACCGCGAACGTATACCGAGTGGAGCGTGGCTCGTATATTAATTTCGAAATTAACCGGCGAGAAGCAAGTCCGGAAGCGATGAAAACGAGAAGGAATTATTCGAGACTGCTTATCAAACAATATCAGTTCTCTTGAAAGCCGGTTCAGTGACTGCTGGAACCGGCGATTTCGGTGACATTAAAACGCCATTAGCAATTCTGGAAACACAAGTTCGTTGTATTTTAATTAAACGTATTAGCGTGTAATCGACTCATTGAGTCATTATAAAACCAACCCTGCTGCTGTTAGTTGGCGGAAAAGGCATCGTCGAGTGCATTTTCCTGCTTAATGAATGTGAAACACGTTTCGGCGAAAACCCGATGTGTGTTTATTGTGTTCTGAAAACGGGCGGCGCCCTGTTATTATGTTGGTTTAGTAATTCATGGCGGCAGGCAAAATTAAGCTTCTTTGAAATCGAACATTTTGTTTGTTTTCGCCTGAGTGCATCACTGGATGACATAATTCAAACAGTTTTGTAAAATTTTGATAATGCCTTATCTCCTTCGATGAATCGCATGAATCAACGTGAACAAATGTGAAATATCGAAAACTAATAAAAAGAACTACTACTTATTTGGAAGCTGGAATAAATACTGCTTTTAGAACTTAGTCAAAGCTCAGTGAAAGACGTATTAAATTTATTAAATAATATATAGGGTGTTCCATTTAAAATAACCTGGTAAAATAAACATCTGCGTTTTGAATCACCCTGTATAAAATAATAGGAATATTTTCAAAATGAATGTATTTTCTTATCCACACAGGTTACGTAATATTACTGTAAAGTTTAAGAACCTAATTGTAATAAACATCTGACCTATTAAATACCAAAAAGTACCATTTGTTACATTTAAATGGCAATATCTCAAAAACTATTAGTTCTGGGTACATAATAATAATAATAATAATATAATATACTAAATTGATCTACTCTTAAAGGCAAATCGATATGGGCCATAATATACAGTATATTCCATTTAAAAAGCATAATTTTGGTTTAGCACAGCCACACGAATCACCCTATACGATTGTAACTAATACCATACAGTATGAGCATAAATGTTTGAGGACAAGTTGAATTTCCCGCCTTTCAATATTTTTCTTAAGTTGGTCAAATGCATAGGTTACAAAAAAAATAGGGAAGTTATTTGTTTATTTTAAATACAAGAAGCGGCAATAACTACTGACAGGTATAGTCGCGCGCAGCTTAAGTGCTACAATTTGACAGTTCTGTAAGCCTTGTATCACAAGGTTTTAAGGGTGAGGTTTGCGTGCGGGAGGTGCATTTAAGGTGCGCGGGACCGTACATTAGACAAACGCGCCCCATTTTGTCTTATTAATTCTTGGAGCCGGCTGCAAAATTTACACAAGCGACACTGAACAAAAATTAATTTCTCAGGACGGCCACACACAAAGAGTAAAAATTACTAGATAGAGAGGCGGGAAATTCAACTTGTCCTCAATCATTTATGCTCATACTGTACATAAGTAATAGCGAAAACATATTTTAAAAATTTGCAATAATAAAGACGCTATCTTCCGAATACGCACTATTGGCTCACCCTGAATAAGTGACATGGTTAGACGTTTTCAATTATAACAGCATAACATAGATTCTTTGAGAAAAAAAATAAGAATAAAATTGTTATAAAGAATGAAAAATTAATTTTTGTGTATGCACATTATGATGAGGAACAAAACGGAATTCTAATGATTTATTAAAAAAAAAAATGATGAACGCTATTTCGAAATATTATTTTAATATTCAGATAAATGGCAAAATTTGGAAAAAAAAATTACTCGTCACTTAACGATTAGGGCAAGTGTAGACGTTAAAAATTGAAAGGTTTTAAAGATTAAATTCCAAAATTACGAAAACGATTTTGAAAAATTAATTTTAAGATAAAATTTAAACAATTATTTAAATGTGTTTTACAAATAAAAAACATCGAAATGATTTGAATAGACATGATGAGAAGGCATGTTTCTATTACAAAGCTTCAAGGAAGAACAAATTTTATTATTGTGTACTTACGAGTATTTATAAAAGTTCGTTAACAACAGGAAGGAGACTCCCAAGGAAGGAGATCACGTAGTAAAAGGCTGAAGAATAAGGACCTCAGTTCAACTGTAGATACCCTTGAGGAGACCATTGGTAAGAACATTATCGGCGCCCACATCAGTGTTTTGTTTGTCAAAATGTACTATGGTATTCAATATTTGGCTGGCTACTAGTATTGCTTACCTTGTCTAAAAGAAATTCTAAACTAAAAAGAAAAGAAGAACCCAAAAGGTAGGAAACCTACGGAAAGATTTTTATAGAGATATGTTGAGTGTAGTAGGGGAAGAAGAAGAAGAGAATGGAAAGAAAAACAATAGGGACAAAACTAGGACGAAATAAAACAGAGGAGCAAGAAAAATAGGGGATGAAATGGGAGGAGAAAATGTAGGAAACCTACGAAAAGATTTTTATAGATATATGTTGAGTACAGTACAGGAAGAAAAAGAAGAAGAAGAAGAGAATGGAAAGGAAAATAATGAGGACAAAACTAGGACCAAATATAAGAGAGGAGCAAAAAAAATAGAGGAGGAATTGGGAGGAGAAAAGATCGTAAGGTATATAGGTATATGAAAGAGCGGAACATGTAATGGTAAGAAAACCGAAGAACAAGAATAACACAATGGATTCCATTATGGCCAAGAAACAGGAAGACGAAAAAAGACGACAATTCAAAAAAAATGAAGATTAATTCTCATAGATTAAAAGCCTTAGCGTTAGCCAAAAGCCTAAGAACTGATGACTTCAGTCTTTTTCATCATTCTTTGAATTTCTCCGATTTTTCTTCCTTCGTCCTATAGTCTGGTCTTCTACAGAAAAAAAATAATTACGGTTTCTTGAATTGATTCGCAAAAATAACCTGAAAATTTCGGTTTTATTTCGATGGAAGTAACTGTAGTCTCAGTCTTTCTTCTTTCTCCAAATGTCTGTGTTTTCCTTTTGTTTTCTTCACAGGTGTCTTTCTTTCTTTGCTTCCTTCGTTGAGTAGCTTCATTGCGGTTTCGGTCTTTTCCTACTTGTTTTGAATTTCTGCGATTCTTCTTCACAGTTGACTTTCTTCCTTCCTTCTTTCTATATTTTGTTTTTTCCAGGATAGAAATTTGAATTGAATCCGACAGTTTAGTTTATTCCGGCCAACGTAAGACTGAAGTCTCAGTCTTTCTTCTTTCTTTAAACTTTGTGTTCTTCACAGATGCCTTTCTTCCTTCTTTCTTTGTTTGAATAACGTGATTGCGGGCAGATATAATGAAGGTTTCGATCTTTTCCTTGTGGTTTAGAATTTTCTCGATTCTTCTTCTTATATTCTTCTCAGGTGTCTTTCTTCCTTCCTTCGTTCTACGTTTTGTTTTTCCGGAGAAGAAAATATTGTTGCTTTTTTAATTGAATCCGACAGTTTAGTTTATTCCGGTAAACGTAATGCTGAGGTTTCAGTCTTTCTTCTTTCTTTAAACTTTGTGTTTTTCACCCTATTGTTTCGAAATTCCTCGGTTTTTCTTCTTATATTCTTCTCAGGTGACTTTCTTTCTTCCTGGAAAAACAGAATATAGAGATTCTGTTTTTCCAAAGAATAAACTTTTCTAGTTTTTCGAATTGAATTCGGTAAACGTAATTGAAATCTCAGTGTTTCTTCTTTCTTTAAACTTTGTGTTCTTCACAGATGTCTTTCTTTCTTTCTTTGAGTAGCTCGATTGCGGGGAGACACAATTAGTTACATTATTTTCGTCCTTGTTTTGAAGTTCTTCGCTTTTTCTTCTTATTATATTGTCCTCAGGTGACTTTCTTCTTTCGTTCCTTCTTTCTATATTCGGTTCTTCCAGAGAAGAAAATATTGTAGCTTCTTGAATTGAGTCCGACAGTTTTGTTTATTCCAGTAAAGGAAGTGAAGTCAGAGCCTTTCTTTATTCTTTAAATTGATATGATTTCTTCTATGTTCTTCGCAGATGTCTTCCTTCCTTCTTTCTTTGAGTAACTTGATTGCGGACAAATATAATGAAAAAATTTCCGCGATCTTTCTTCTTATAGGTAATCTTCTTCACGGGGGACTTCCTTCCTTTCTCCTTTCTTTCCATATTCTGTTCTTTCGGAGAAGAAATGTTGTAGTTTCTGGCAAAAATATTTCTATGTTTTTCTTTTGAGTTCTTCGCGGATACCTTTTTTCTTCTTCCAGAGAAGAAATGTTGCAGTTTTTTTTTAATTGATTCACCAAAGCAATCCCGAAATTTTGTTCGTTCGGGTGAAGTCTCGTTTTTCCTTCTTTCTTTGAACTTCTACGTTTTTGTTTCGAGTTCTTCGCGGATGTCTCTCTTCTCCTTCCACAAAAGAAATGTTGCAGTTTTTTTTTAATTTTTTAATTGATTCGCAGGAACAATTCCAAAATTTTGCTTTTTTAACTTTTAATTAACTTTAGTAAATTTGTTTACAGCGAAAAATTTTTACTTCACGAACAACGAATTTTATTCTAATTTTCTTTGAATTTTTTTTTTCGTGTGAGCGCATCTGCAGATGACATAATATGTGCAAAGTTTAGATAACGCCTTATCTCGTCCCGATGAATCGCAGGATTAACGCGAACGTGAATATGATATGTGTTTCCAATAATTTTTAGCGATGAATAGTTTATTTATAATCCAATTCATATTTTAAATATTTATTTTCCCAAGCCTTAACGAGAAAGTTTCTTTTTGTGTGTTCAGATGCTTTGTGTGGATTAAAATAAATGATTAATTAAGAATTTTTTAAAAATTTATTATTGTTTGCCAAGTACTTAAAAGTATAACACCACACACACGTAACAGGAAATGTTAAGATAAGGATAATGAATTGGTAGGATTTTCTTTTTAGATAGTGATCAACAGTGACAAACTAAATAGTTAATAAAATAATAATTGCTTAAATATTGATAATAGTTATTGCTTACGTTTTATTACTTGTACTTTTGAATGAACCATATTTTCTGAAATTATTATTAACAAACCATTAAAATTATTTTAACTGATTGTGAAATTTGTATATTTCAACTAACGGGACACAGAATAAAACCATTTGTCTTTTTCATTTTCTTATGTCCATTTCGAAAATAGGATTCTGTGTTCTGTTGTAAAAACCATCTGTAATAAAAATGCAATTTAAGGCCCGATCAAGTAACCTATAAATTTATCTATCTTGTAACTGAAAAATCTATCATTTAGCTGCCTATCAAGCATTATGCATCTCTTTCGGATTAACTAGACGAGTGCATCTATCTCAATTACATGAATACGCGTTGCTCTAGCAACTAGTTTAATGTTCATTTTAGTAAAAAGGGAGTTTACAAGGAAGTTAAAAGACCGGCCCTAAATGTTTCTAAATTATTCGATACATTTAACTGTCATATAAATAAGAATGTGTTCGCTGGTTGACGGTGACGGTGGTCTATAGAGATCAGTCATATTAGATTTGCCTTTACTCGCTCTATATTAAACAAAACAAAATTTAAAAATACGCAATCTTACATGCTGGTTTCTAAAATAACGTTTTCTTCCATCTTATACCATGTGCTGAACAGATTTGTGTTCGACGCTGAATGTCTCTAGTTGTATTATGGTGTTATTTATGTAGTCGACAACTTCACGAATCGCTTGAATCGTTTCATTTGATGATGAAGTCAACGTCGTCTATGTCAATTGATCAACGCTGGTAACGTCAACGGAACATAACGGACATACGTGTAACTAGGGCGGAACGCATCATCGAACATGACGACTATGCAAAGAAAAATCATCACAAGAAAATCATTTTGCTTCTAAATAAACTATAAAATATGTACGGTTGCGAGCAAAAAAATTGGTCATCAATGTCATCCAAAAATATGATGGAATCGCCACGAATTAAAAACCTCTTCTTGACTTCTTGTGAGGTGTGTTAGATTTTAATCAATGTAACAAATGGATAGCGCTTATCTAAAAGGTACCAAACGCTTTGGAAAATAAAGACTTAATTACTGTAAAAATATCCAAACTCCACACTGTTCGTAGCAGCTTCTGTTAGTGAGGTTACCAAGTTGCATAACACGAATTATCGAATTCTACTTTGTACTTTGGGTGAAAACAACTTTTTATTATAAATTATCCTTTTCTAAGTTCTTGATATTAACATTCTAATTATACAGAAACAAATGTTTCTTTGTTTTGCATAATTTGTATAATTTACACGATAATATCAAAAACCTAGAAAAAGATACTTTATAATAATAAAAATCTCGTCTCTAATAATAATAATATAAAAAATCAAGTAGCACTTGTTGTATAAGAACAGATCCATGCGATAGTTTTGCTTTATGCATAAGGATAGAAACGCCACAGAAACCATTGAAAGAGATCCATGTAAAAAATTTCACTTTAATCAAAAAAGAACCAAGCGCCATTTTTATCAAAAAAATCAAGTCAAAAAAACGAAATCGGTGAAAAATTTACTTGGATGCTTTAGGGATCTATTTCATGTTATAAAATATAAAGGCTGGTCAGTTTCATCCACAAACTTATTTTTTAGCATTATAAAACTTTAATCACCATTTGTCCAAAACAATAGTTTGGCAGTTGGTACCTTTTAGATAAGCGCTATCCAAATATAATACACGTGACACGTGTCACTGTACAAAGCTTATGACGGTCATAATAGAACTATTATTAATAAGAAGTATTACTGCGTCAGAGAATGGCACTGGCGAGTCTGGTGATCATTTATATCTAGCGACAGTACCATCGGATGCCTGGGAAAGTAAGTTTTTAGGTTATTTTAGTTTTGTAAAACTAACTTCTACATAGCAGTAATATCTGAAGAAAACTTAATTCTACCTTTTAGCTATTTTACACCCTTCAGCAGTAACACACATTGAATAACTCCTTTCTAACTTTGTAATACTCTGTATGGTATATGACAGTTAGTATATAGATGCATCTATAATCCATTCATTATCTATTTACCATCGCAATATGCCGTGAAAGTCTAGTGAGAATGTGGTACTCATGTAGGTATGTAAGTAAATTTTGACAATGATGCCCGGGTCACCAACTTTTTAAGCAGAGCTTAAATTTAAGTGGTGTTTAGACTATGACATTATTTATAGATTTAACAAAATGTTAAATATCAACCAGAATGTATTTGACATTATACTGACCGTACGTAAATGTCTCATTCTAAACATAACTTAAATTTAAGCTCTACTTAAAAAGTTGGTGCAACCGGGCATTAATGTCATGCCGATTTAGATTTTAAGGTGACTTCGAATTAGGCAATGTTGCGATTTCTTTTCATCACGAGGTGTATCCACGTCCAAATTCACATGCATAAATTGTAAAACGTTTTCCTTCACATTTAATTTTGGCTTCGTTACTTTTCAAATCTGTTTTGTTGATCTATGTATCTGTTTTGAATTGTCATAATTCGGCGTACATTAAAATGACATAAAATTAAATCTTAAATTTTACTATGATAGCCAGCCAACCTACTAACTTAAAATAACGGTCCACTACAATGGCAAATAGATAATGAATGGATTATATGTACAATAATTTTTAATCAATATTTGTGACAATCAAATGACATTATTTATATAAATAAAAAAATTGTAGGAAAACTCTGGATTTAAATTTTCTTCTATAACCAGCCTACAAACAGTCATGAAAACATACAATAATATTCAAAAAATGACATTGTTCTGTTATCGTAGTAACTAAATCAAAGGCAGATATACAGGAGCGATTTAGAGTCGTTTACTTTTCTATGTACTCGATAGTATATGAAAATAATCAACAATTGAAATTAGGGAGTACATATTTACATCTCCTGAAGTTTCCTTCGAATTATGATTTTCTACTGATTTTTTTGATCTTACAAACAGTTTTTATAAGTATGTGCCTATTTCAACTGATTACAGCCTTTACCGTTTTGAAGAATTTGAAAAACGCCATAGGGTCTTGTGCAACTGGCCCTAAAGGCCACTTTACACGGAACAATTTTTGCAAGCGACTTGCCGCATTAATTGCCCGCGGTGAGTAATTGCCTCATGTAGATGGTAAGTCGCAATTTTTTAACTTAGAACCTGTTCTATTTGCATGCGTTTTTTCCGTACAATCTATTTACTTGTCTAGTGACATTTAGGTAATTTTAGTAATATAAATATTTTGAGGTTATTAGTAACTGTACAGTTACAATACACCGCAAGTTTTTTCAATTGATGCTATACTGATTGTCAGCTTTGAAGTTGCTTAGTATTTAATAGTAGTGATTACGTTATGCAATAGAACGCTGCGATTAAGTGCCTCATGTAAAGCAGTTGCCAGGATCAGGGCCCTAAGGGCCATATGCACCAAACACTTTAATCGAGTTTAAATTTGAATGACATTTATATTGTGACATTTGAAGTTTTATAACATTGTGTAAGTCACATTCTAAGTGACGCTTAAAGTTAAGCTGAGTTAATTCGTTCGGTGCATACGGCCCTAAGGCGTTTTTCAAATTCTTCAAAATGACAAAAGCAGGTTCAACGTTGAACTTGATTCTATTGCTTTGGCAACAATTGTTACCTTGGTAATTGAATCATGTTCAGACCTGAACCATGTTTCAATGAAGTTTGTGCAACTGTCCCTTAGGTATTTAAAAGACTCGTTTTTCTAGCGTCAACTACAGGACTACGAAATTGAGTTGATTCTACATTTCCGCTCTCTTCTATTTTTGGCAAGTTTTTTTTTTATTTCATCTCATTCAATATCACTTTGGGCGTGTTCGAAAACTCTTGGCTGTTACTCTTGGGTAAGATTCTTTCTTTCTCATATGAATCATTTTGTATCCTTGTGCCTTTCACTTTATTCACTCTGTTGATATAACTCTTATACTTACTTCCTGTATTTTCGAACACGCCCTATCTGATGCAGTTTGTCTAACTTGTCCTTGCTACTTGTTTCTCCTTGATTTTACTTTTAAATATCATCTCAAGGAATCATTCCGCCTGTGTTATTCCTTCTATTGTTCTTGAAAAGCATTTCTACTCCATTTACTAAGTCTGTTTTTCTTTGTAAGTATCCAGGATTCACTGTAGTGTATTAGAATTTATTGGAGTAACTATTTTTTTATTGCCTCAGCTTTTACTTCTTTTGTTATCTCTCTTTTGCCAAAAAATATAACTATTTCTTAAGGCATTCTCCCAACTTTTCCTCTCTTTTTTATTTATTTCCCTGACCTGCCTTCCGCTTCCTTCTATGATAATTCCTATACATGTACTAAATTTTTTTTCTTGTTCGATGTTTTAATTCCCTAATATGTTATATATATTATAGAGCGCTACAGGCCTTGGAGGCCCAGGGCTTGAATTTTCTCGACGATCCTCCTCCAAATTGCTCTATCCTTTGCCTTAATCTTCCAATTTTCTATTCCTAGGTTCCTCAGATCTTCTTTGACATTCTCTATCCACTTCTTTCGCGGGCGGCCTCTTCTCCTCCTTCGTCCTTCTCCATTTTCCAGTACCTTCTTTGCCCAACGGTTATCGTCCATTCTGGCTATGTGACCCAGCCTTTGCTTTTATTACTTGTATTATATCTGGTCTTCTATACAGCTCCTTTAATTCCCTATTCGTACATCTTCTCCATTCAGTTTCGTTTGTTCTTATTCCTCCATAAACCCTCCTTAGGATCTTTCTTTCCCATGTAGCTACTTTCTTTTCTTCTCTCTTTGTCATGACCCATGTTTCTGCCCCATAGAGTACAGTAGGCCGAATTACTGTAGTATATAATCGCACCTTTGTTCCTCCTCTTTAATTCTCTAATGTCTTCCGAAATTATCGTGATCATCACTTTCTTTGCCTTAATTTTCATATTTATTTTCTTCATTTCTTCGTTCTTCAAGGATTCCGCGGCAAGGTTTATTCATATATTAGGTTGTTTGGAAAAAAATGTCCTTTTCTTTTTAATTCAGAACGTTTATACACTGTTGAACAAAAGTATGGAAACTTCTAACATCTCAACAACGGCTAGGGCTTTCACACTAACTTAAAATTGACGTTTACATATTTTTTAGCAAACGCCAATTTTGCTTTTTAAAAAAAACGTGCGCGTTTTAATGTTACGAACTTACAAATGTTGAAATATTTCGAAAACAGTGAACATTAGGTATAGGATATGTTACACGTGTTACATGTTATTATGTTAATAATTATTTAAGCAACTTAAACAGATAAAAAAATGTTGGGCGTCTCATTTACAATTACAAAGTTGGCAGCACTGGCGAAAAATCTGAAATATTGACAACACTGCCGACATCATCTTGACATCCGTGCTGTCACTTAAATTTACTGTTCCAAATTTCGCTTCGATAGCCCTAGCCGTTGTTGAGATATTTAGAGGTTTCCATACTTTTGTTCCACAGTGTATACATAAGTATATAAATTTTGATTAAACTATATAATGACCATTTGCATCAGTGACCTTTTGCCATCTTTCTGCTAGCAGTTGCATTCCATGATGATATCACCCAACTTTTCTGGAATCAAAAAATTCTAGACATAATACATTTTTTTTTCCGAACAACCCAATATAATAGATTTTCAACTTCTATCGCTTAAAAAAAATTATTAAAAGTTTAAAATTATTTGCGAGCTTTCGCGGCCACACCAGTGCAGAATTGATTAACTCTAAAGTTAATGCGACCTCTCTTCTTCCCTGCCGAAGAAAAAACGTGACAAAAATAATGACAGGATTGTTAAATTATTAAATGTTTAAAATTAATTGCGAGCTTTCACATTCACATGGAGATTGATTAACTCTAAAGTTAATGCCATCTCTCCTTCTCTGGGAAAGAAAACGTGACGAAATTAACGACACGATCGTTACCAGAGAAGAAGGGAGGATTTCATTAACCTCATTCATTAATCCCGCTCCGTGTGGACGCGAAAGCTCGCCAATAATTTTAAACTTTTAATAATTTTTTACGCGGTAATAGCCGAAAATTATTTAAACATGTATTATTGCCATGTCATCTGAAGACAAAAATTCGATTAGATTTATCCTTCTCATTTTCCAAAAATGTAGTGTTTTTTATTTCTTTTGATGCTGTATTTATCACGCAGGCAAAAATAGGGGGTCATCAATGCTAAGCTTAATATTGTTTCAAATTCGAGATTCCTGAAGTCCTTCAACTGGATAATGTAAACAATCAGTATTTTTTATAACTGAATCTAATCAAATTAACAAAATATTTGCTCTAATTATAAGATTTCTTAAAATCTGAATGGTTGTTATTGCTTTCATCGCTGGGATATTTTTAAATGTATATGAATGTGCTTAGGAGTAACATATGGTTTACATTTGTAGCCCCCACGCATTAACGTTAACTGCAAGATGCAAATAACAGCAAAATTCTTCGGAATAAATAGTGTTTCGTGACTGCCTAGTATAATGGCCTCATTCTATCCACGTCTGTGTGCCTCTTCACAATTAACACCAAGCTGATTCTGCATTCCGTTTTCTGAGTTTTTCCTTCGACTCACCTGCTAACCTTCGCACACTCACTTTTACGTGGCATTGTTAGTATTCACCGAGTTTGCGTCATCGTTATGTAGGCGAACGCAAGAGTTTGGCACCGCACAGTCTGTGCCAACGGAGAGTGACAATACAAGTGACCTATTAATAAGCGACAAATTTACCGCAAGCGAGTTCGACTCTGCCAAATTCTAAATGTATTCGGACACGTTAATGAGAACTGCGTTTTCGCGGAAGTACTCTTTTAGCGACCGCGTTTCAGCGCTTATCGAAGCATTTCCGAGCTGTTAATTAATTACTGTAGCAGACGAATTAATATCTCACATGGCGAGATGGTGAGATTACGTCAGGGAGTCATCCTTCAGAACGGATTATAGAAACGCATGCAAATTAAATTGGATCGCGTGATGTACGGGCTTTGTTACGATGAACTACATAAATCGATTTGTACTTGTTGGTAGGTATGCAGAGGCGTAATAAACGTATATCTGGGGGCTAAACATATTGTAGACATTTTAAAAGGTATGTCTGAATCACTTAGCAGTCAAAGATCTACAAAGAAACATACACACCAACACTTAATCAAGAAGGTGCAAACGTGGAAAAAATTAAAGAAAAAAGAAAGTTGAAAGGAAAGCTAAGTAGAAGTTTTATAGAATAAAGTATGTGCTACATGTTGTGATTTTATTGTATAAAGATATGCAATTTTTTTTTATCTATATCTTTATCCTTAGGCAGAATCACGATGTATGTAGTCAACTCAGTAATGAGTACATACAAGATGATGGTACATTAAAATTCTTGACTTAAAGTCACTTTGCATGACGCAATTTGTCTTGCAGCAAGAAGCAATTTTTATTGTGCGCATGCTCATCGACGTGTGTCAACAATAATTGTTAATTAACCTCAATAAGACCATTCAAATATAAGACACCGTATATTCAGAAAGTGGTACCTTTCATTGCAAATACTCTGAAATTGGTTTAAATACAAAACCATCAACAAATTTAATTTTGTATGCAGTTTTCATTGCATTGCATTGCATACATGTAAAGCGGCTTTTACTGGAAATAGTTTAACCAACCACGATGATTTTCTTTGAAAACGAAAACTGATTTTTACCGGAGTTATTATTTACTTTCTCCCTATTGTTGTATGACAAATTTTGCTTCTTTTTTTGACTACTATCTGTCGTTTCAATTAATGACATAGGTTTAGAGACACGCTGTACACTATAAATTTTATAAAGTGAATATTTTATTTACTTTTCAACAAATAAAATCGCACAACGTTGTCTTGTAAATTTCGAAACGTTTCATGTTTATTAATTTTATTTCGTTTCGTTGGTATTGTTTAATTAAACTTATGAAACCGTCTGAACGTACATTTCGTTTTAATTAAACGCTTCATATTTATTCAACTTTCAGTTCTCTCTTTGAAGTGAAACTTTTGTGTTGATTCAAGAGCTTTTGTTATCTTTACCGTTTGCAAACTTTCATTTTTATAACAATTTTAGAAAATGAATAGACGTCTATATTATTTACTCTCTAAAGACAAAATTGTGCAGTTCACATTTTCAAGAACCCATCCTAGCATTTACTAACTTTCTATTCTTTTGAAATCCTTCCTTCCTTCACTTTTAATCATTTATCAGACATAAAAGCGACTTATAAATAATAATTTATTTGGCGATATTTAAAAATAACATTTTTACAGCTGACACAATTTAAATGGAATTTCTTTGTATTTACCTTCAAAGGCAAATCTGTTTTTTTTTTTAAGAGGAAAGTTAATTTTCTTTTGCTCCGAACAATTATTTTCGAAGGTGTCTTTTTCGATCATTTCTAGAAGTCAGAATTATTATTCGAAAACAAATTACGTACCTTTGATTAAGTAAATTTTTTGTTGGGCTATCTAATTTCTTATACATATTTTTTTAATATTAAGTAGTCCGGTGCGTCGAAAGTAAATTTGGAAAATCAGCTTTAGCACTTCACATTAAATATTAAAATTCGTATTGTTTTCATTTAAAAATTTTGAGTTCATTTTTAATTATCATTGGTCCTGTAAACAAATTCACTTTTTCTAAACTTCAGGAAAGCAACAGATTCTTAACAATAGATTGTGAAATTCAGGCCCCAATATTTGTTTCTACTTTTTAGGAATGAAATATTAAAAATACAATCAGTCATTTTTTCTTCTGCTTTTCTTAATTGTCCAAAGCTGCCACACATTCACTTTTTATAAACGGTTTTCGTTTGACTTCTTTTACAGCAGATTTGTTTCCTAATGCAAAAGAGAAATGGGTTACATCGTTCGTTCCATTTCTTTAATTTCCTTTGACACCTTAAATCTTGAAAGTTCTAGCACTAACAAAATTCTACTAAAATTTGAAAGCTTAGGCTTTATTGTTTTCTTCTGTTGACTGGATCTAAATGTGCATACTCGGCGTTTTCGAAAGATACTAGGTAAGCGCCAAAATTTCTCAGCCTGACCATGAAAAAATCGGCGTGGACTTGGTTCGGTTTTCCTCACCTCTTCATTGTCATTGAAAAGGCGCTCATGAAGGTCCTTTTTCAAATTTCCAAGCAGTAATAGTATCTGGGGACCATATCTGGACTATATGGAGGGTGATCGATTTGTTTGAAACCGCAGTCACGAATTGCGGCCTGCGCAGTTTCAGTAGTAGTCACGTGCCCACGTCTTTTCTCCCGTAATTTGTGCAAGAGTACTGCATAATATATCCCGTCGGCGTTCTTTAAAGTCTGTGACCAGAATACCCTCACAATCTCAGAAAATCGTGGCCATCACCTTTTTTGTCGATTGGCAGATCCTGAACTTTTTTTGGCTTTTCCTTTCCGCTTTCCTTTTGGACAAAGCATCCTTGTAAAAGAACATAACTTCATTCCCTCTGACAACTGTCTTCAACACATCCACGGGTTTTCTCCACAGAGCTCCAAAAAAGATCTAACATATTCAACACGATGCTGGCGGGCGCTGAGCTGCTGAGATGTTTGAGGATCGATCCATTTTGCATTAACTATAAGTATTCATGCCTGAACAATCGTGGAGGATTCAGCAAACGCTTGTATTTGAAAGCCCCGGCTTTTTTGATGTTTCTTTCGAATTCAAGTGTCGATCACTTAATACGAGATCCAAGGGCAATCTTGTTGTCCATCACCACTTCCTTCGTCCTTCCTATTCTTGCGTCATTTTCAAAGGATTCCCCATTCGAAATCGTTTTGAACAATAATTTACCACAGAATAAGCCACCCCATCCAACCGAGCTTTGATGATTTGAAAAGAAAAGCCTGCTCACTACTTGTCAAGTAAGGAATTTGATAAGACTTCCATACTCAATTTTAGTGACTTCAGCTTAGTCTCGTCTTCATATCCATAATTTTTTCTGTGATTTTTAATCTTTTTTAAAGGAAGATAATTAATTTCTTTCCTTTTATGAACGCTTTTATAAGGATTTATTTTATCGAAGGAAACAAGCCTATTTATACAAAGCAAAATGTAATAGAGCTAAAGCATTTTTAAATGGAAATTGATCATCCTGCAATTTAAGATGGCGTCCGTATTCGTCTTACAAAAATGTTTTGTTTGGTATGCCACGTATTTAGAGGAATTCGCTTAGTTTGGGTTCGTTTGATTTTGGCTCTTTGTGGTTGACCGTCTTGGAATTCAATATGGCGATTCAGTAACAATCCTGTTCACTATGTGTTATGCAATAAAGTCGAAAAGTTGATACACAACTTTTGACGTCTTGCTAAATAGCAATTTCCCATAAGCTAAATAAGTAATTCTACTACTAAGGTGTGCCCCATATACATACGTACATATATGAATACTTGGAATATCCCATTTTTTCCACAAATGAGAGATGAATTGCAAAGTTTAAAAATAGATAAAATCATAATTGCGCAGAGACAATTGAGCGCTTCCTCTTCGCAACAATGAAACGCCGCAGAAAAAACAACGAATCATTCCGGCTGAATTCAAATTTGGTCTTCCCGGAACGCGAAAAAACCCTGTAACTGTAATTACGTTAGATTTATTCCGCGCCGCGCGTAATTACGACGAGAATAAATTAAGTTTCACGCGGACGAGCCTTTCGGGGTATCCAAACCAGGGCCCCCAATTCGGATAAGATTCATTAATTAAGTTCGACTTTTTGCGTCGACTTTGTAGAAAATTTCGTAATTATTTACTATTAAGCGTGTTTTTTTACGTTTTAATAAGTTACCTGGAAAAGTCTCGCATGTCGCGGTAGCACTGAGAATGGAAGGTGAACTTTGCTGTACTGTAATTTGGATAAAATATATTGTCGCTGTAAAGTCAAGGCGAAAAGGATTACGTGCTACGTTACATATACCACTTCCTATTAAAATTTTCATAGATTTTTTTTTCTCTCATGTTGCAACTTCCATGTTTTATTAACTCACAAGTATGTATAATTCTTTAGTTCTATAGTTAAGTATCCACATATTTTCTACGCTATATACATATAAGTCTAATATGGTATTACTTTTGATCATTGATGTATATTTTCCTTCAAGTAAATCGACACACCTTGAAAATTTTTTGAATCTCTGACTTTCACCAATAAAAACGAAAGGATACAGAAGTATCAATTTAGTTCAACGCAACTGTACATATTATATGCGTTAATATACGTCTATGATGGGCAAAATGCATCTCTTTAAAAATTGGTAATTATTTTTATTATTTCTAATAACCTCTTGTATCTTCTTCTTCTTGTTTTCCTACTTCCTAGGAGGTTGGCCCAGCTCCTTCAGGAACCACCTTGTTTGACATGAATTGTGAAACCGAAGGGTTTCATTCGGAACTAACCCATGCCACTCACCCTTATTTGGATTCTTATAGAACCTCTTATATGTTTAATCTCATTAAAAGAGTTTCTTTTTTCATTACCGTTCATATTGCAGAATAAAGCAAAGTGATATAACATCTGTTATTTCACTGTATACATATATATAGAATTTTAGTGTTTATTAGAAAACATACAAAACGTAACAAATGATTTTTTCATTGTGAGATGATTTCTTTAGTTTAGATATTTTCTAATTACGCAGATATAAACCTGGCAGAGCAAATCGTCAAGTGCTCGGTCATTATTGTTAACTTTTTACTGAAATCGCTAGAAAGAAACTCAAATGCGGCAACTCATTCTTTTGATGATTCAGACTCAAACGAAGAAAACTCCTGACCTATGTTAAAACAACAACGACATTGTATTTTCTCACCGTTGCGTTGTTTACAAACTGAATTCAATGATTTCGCAGAAATTTGTAACGAAGGTGAAAACAGAGTTTATCTCTAATTAACAGAACTGAAGTAAATTATCAAATGAATAAGAAAAGAACACTTTGTTTGGACTTGAAGAATGATAAGAAAAACTCGCGTGGCTCAAAATATTAACCAAATCGGGATGATAGAATACAAATAACTAAAATATTTATAGTTATACACAGTAAAAATATGTCTTTAGTTTTTTTGTTCTTAAACTATCAAATTTGACTAATCAGACCTGATCTAGATCCACATGAAATTGCATATTATACTTAAAGATGTTTTGCTTCTTTACTTTAATCATGATAAGCATTCTTTTGATTAAATTTTCCTGGAAACGTCGTTCAAATTTTGGACAGGAAATTAATTTTTTTTTGTCTTTTCGCAGGGTCAAAGATGGAGTTCATTACCCCTGGCCCGGCATGCTATCTCAGTTCATCCTGTATCCGGAAAGTGCGAACCAAACGATCTACGCCCAAAGTGTTAACGCCATCGACGCCGGCAACTACACGTGCATCCTGCGAAACGACACCGTCGTTGTGACGCATACGATACAGCTGTTCCTCTATGGTAGGTCTTTGTCTCTTTTTTTTTTCTTATAATATGTTGAGAACCGAAAATAATAACTATTCTTAACATAGATGATAAATTTATTCGTCTTAAAATCGTCATCTTTTTGACAGAGTTTTCTTGAATTCAAAAATTTTGCTACATTCATTTAAATTTAAAATTTAAAAAAATACAAAAAAGTTTCAATTAATGGAAAATTTGTCCTTGATTTTTACTGCATAGATTAAAAATATTATACTCATGGTATTTCTCGAAGATCATGAATTTTAATTTTTAAGTTCGAACCACAAACGAAACTAGACACTGTTGGCTGGCTGTACGTCTGTCTGGCAAAGAACAAAACTAAAAATTTTGAAGTCTCTAAGGATGTTTCTCTTTGTTAGAAGGGACGAACAATGTATAGGAGTTATTGTTTAGATAGTAAACAGCGAGACCACTTTTTTTATAAATTGCTAGGTATTTAGGAATACGGATCCATCAGAAAGTTTCGATTTGTGTTCGTTTTTGTTTTATGAATATGACATCTTGCTCTTATCGCTAAATTTTTGGGCGATGTCAGTATTTTGTTTCTTCGAACATTGCAACAAAATGAAGAGTTTGCAAAATCATTTATAAATTTTCTTTTCATTTGAATGACACTATTGACTTCTTTTTCAAACTATATTTTTAAGTGTTATTGTCTTTGAGTTCATTGGCTTGTTTCTAAACATGTAGTAATTTGTTTGAACGACATTCAAATCAGTATTCAAAAATGTGGATCTATGTAATAATAATTTTATTGAAGTTCTGTTGTGCTTAAAATTCGAAGCTCCGGAATGAATTTCCTTGCAATAGGCTTTCCTCAATTTAATTTCATTTTGGATTCTTGACACGCTCTCGTGACTAAGAAATTGGTAGCGTACTAAAGATTATTACTTCAGGTAAATGTTCAGTTGAGATATGAACAAGCTGTTTTCTCAAGAATTTGAAGAATCCCTAAGGGATCACTTGAAACTGGGAGTCTAGGGTCGATCTAGCCATTAGATTTAGATACCTAAGACGAGCGCTTTTGGCAAACCTTTCTTTCAAATTTATCCTTGTAATCTTATTGTTAGATTTGAATACTTAAGAGCCGGTATTATAGCATGAGTTTAAAAGTGCAGTTTAATTTAAAGGTAAAACTTCAGATCAGTATAATGATTATAATCTATTTTTCAGACTAATGACTGTGAAATTAAAGACGAGTAAGACAATAAAATGAGGAAAACTAGATCAAAACTAACCTCACTTATTTAAGCTTAGAAGCTATTGTCATCGGCACGTATAAAACAGGGATATCTTAGAAACAATTGTTCTGACAATTATTCCCTTGGAAATAAAACGAAGCTTAAAGTTAAACCCTGATTGAAAAACTGAACCTATAAATCTGAAGCTTAACTGCCAAACTGCAGTTTAAACTGATGCTATAATACCGGCCCTAAGTTGACTCAGGGGCATTTTTGGCAACTTCCAAAGCAAACCTTGAAAACTTATATTAGCATTCTTAAGTCGAAGTTGACATTAGAGCAAGCTGTTTTCTCACGAATTTAAAAATCCCTACAGGATCACTTAAGACTGAGAGCCTAACGTCGTTCTGGCCACTAGATCTAGACTAAGATGAGCGTTTTTGACACCTCCCAAAGCTTTTCTTGTAACCTTATTGTTAGATTTGAATACTTAGATTGACATTCTTAAGCCGACCCTAAAGCATGGTGACGTTTCTTATTTTAATCTGCTAGCCCAGAACATCGTTGGTCCAGAAGTTTGGTCAGGGTATCCGATTTAGAGCTACCAGCCATCTCTTCCGGATCATTTGAGACAATAAACGAGGATCTAGCTTCACGTCGGTCTATCTATTAAACCGGACAAAGTCCTTTGACCCCAAATCTAAAAACTGTACAAAACAACAGTCTTTTCTTCATTGCTTCTGTGGGATTAAACCAAAGATTACAATTAACCAGTTACTAAAATACCGATCC
Source organism: Dorcus hopei (assembly GCA_033060865.1). Classification (NCBI taxonomy): domain Eukaryota; kingdom Metazoa; phylum Arthropoda; class Insecta; order Coleoptera; family Lucanidae; genus Dorcus; species Dorcus hopei. The sequence continues at coordinate 23,735,198 of CM065422.1, read as the reverse complement.
TAAACCTGTTAGTCAAACACCTTATACGGTGTATTTTTTTTAAAATGCCATAAAGGTTGGCCATGAAAATTAAAACTCATGTCGTAGCTTGGCATCTAACACATGCCAAAACTGAGAATTTAAAGTAAATGAATGGAGCTAACACATGAATTTTTTACCACAGCCACCCCTTATGGCATTTTAGAAAAAACACATAGTATATCATGGCCAATTTTAATTCCACTTCTTCAATGAAATGGACATAACAGAAATTCCTTTGGCAGTCTACAAAATCCTGTTTAAGCATTCGAATATAATAAAAGAAGGAAAATGTTGGAGTCCTTTTATTTCTACACAGGTTCGAAGTCGCCTTCGAACGTTATCTAATAATGCATCTGTGATAATTTTAATGTGTTTGTGTTTGTCCCCCTTCATACGTTTTCGCACTTACCCCTGATGATGACCTTCAAGTCGAAACTAGTTGGGTTTTGAAAATTATTTTGACCAGCATTTTTTGTGTAGAGATAAAAGGACTCTAACATTTTCCTTCTTTTATTAAATCAATTCTACACTCTAATGGATTTTCGTCAGAGAATTCGAATATAATTTAATTATTTTTCAAAATCCGCACACGTGACATAAAAACTTTAATCTGTTAAGTACATGATGAACAGAAAAAGAAGAGAGTGAAAACGGAAGACACGAATGTCAAGTACATAAAAATACTTGTAAATTAATAACAGACAATATCATTATAAAACAAAAGCGATTCGTTTCGCGTTACATTTATTCTTCGAGTGGGCTTATTAAATGGAGGAGAAAAATCCACGTGACATATGGCCAACAGTCACCACCACCTTAGGTGCACTGAAAGCGGATCGCATTTTTCTACCGGATATGTGTAGGACCGGTATTAGAGGCCATTGTTTGAAATTACTTGACACATTAATATTGTATAGGCGGAACAAATAACTGTGTCAGAAATTTCAATTTAAGCGCGCTGGTGTCGATTATCTTGTGAATGAATCGATGAAGGGGGGGCCGCGCTGGAAGGGACTAAACGCTTAAAGGAAAGGTCAAAGAAGAAATCTTGATATCTAATATTCGCAACTGTTACTTCATCCATTCGTTATTCTGTTGACGTACGTCGAGTTAAAGTTAAAATAAATTATCCACCCTATACTGATTCCTAAAAGGAAAAAGGGAAGTAAGAGGCCTTATTGTATGGATAAACAAGAAGTAGTTTCATGTGAGTTAAAAAAAAGTATTTAAAAGAAAAAGCAAGAGTTATGTACCTTACTTCAGATCGAACGGTAGGTGTAATGTAAAGATTTTTGCAATCGCCCCAACTTACGTATTGTTTAAGGTGATTAATGGTGGAAAAATCTATAATGGGCGGCTGTCAACGGTGAAATAATAAATGAAGTTAAAACGAATACGTGAGAAATGTTTATGAAAGCGACATGTGAATTAACCACGTAAGTGAACCATATGGAACAACATTCCCCTTTTAGGATTTAGAAATTTTTTTGTGCAATACGATCCTGTATAAAGATATGCCAGAGTTTATACAAGAAAGTATATGATTAAATTTAAAGACTCAATTACAAAATTAATTACGAAGGAAAGGAGGTTTGATATACCTCTCAGCTTCATATATTAAAAAAAAGAAGGAAGAAGGCATGTTTTTTGAACTATGTAGGTATCCAAAAAAATTAAACTACTGAACTACATAAAAAATGGGAAGTAAGCTAACCTCAATTATTAGGTCTTTTCGCGGAGACAAAATCAAATGCCCAACGAAATAATGAACGATTTTAACATGCTTTCAAGTGTATAACTTTCATGAGTGCATGGATTTTAAGGTTCCGAACTAGTTCGGAACGTCTCTGCGAAAAGACCTATTATCTTTAAAAATGTGCAGTCTTTTCAAGATATCAAATATTTTCAGTTCTTTCTACAATATAATTTTACGTTACAACTAAAAATCAAAACAAGTACACGAAGGTTAGAGCTTCTAAAATCACTCTTGAAATGATTTAGGGGTCGATTACGTATCATAATTAAAAGGCTGAAACTTTTGGCATCTTCTGGAAATACAAAACATTTCCAGTTCGTTCGAAACTTTATGCTATTGACTATAAATTACCAGAAGAACAAAACTATAAAAGTCTCTCTTTATAAGCTAATCAGTTGTATTCAAAATCGGAAGGCTCTTCATTTTTTAATTCTTTTAATTTTTTTCTCTTGAAACTTCAACAGAATTAAGGTAGGTGAGCCAAGGATTTTTAATACCGTGGCAGACATTCTGAAATAATAGGGTGAAATAATCATGTTTTCATGTTCTCCTTCTTCTATACCTCTTCATATTCTGTTTTTACTATCACCTCTTTTTCATCTCATAATTTTGGATACACTCTTAATAAAATGATCTGGCAACTTCCACTTTAAATTATTCTTTAAAAGCAGTTTTCAAGTAAGACCCCGTACGTGCGGCGCCAATCGGTTATTGATTGGCCTTTTTTCTTTGAAACGTTATAAAATTAGTAAGGAGCCGGAAACACGTTCTTAATTGAATTAAAATGTTTATGTGATAACGTAACGTTAACGTACCGTACAATTCAGCTTCTAAAGAATATGGTACGCAAAGTTTATAGCTTCACTAGACGCGTTAATTAAAAAAGCTCTTTCCCTAATTTTATTAATACTGAAGTAATATTTGATCTGATTCTTTTAACTTTAAATTCACATAAACATCCGAAAGCTCTTCGTTTTTTAAATTTTTTTAATAACAACGAACTACCTACAAATACCTCCACAATTTTTATTTTTGAGACGTGCTGAAATAAATAGTTCTGTGTGCAAATAATTTCGAAGAAAAATCGTTCAGTTTTATGTTGCATTTATAAAAAAAAATTGCAAATAGTATTCGATTCCGCAATATGTATACCACATGACTCTCCATCCTATGGCTTAAGGTAAATTCTCCACTGAATATCTTTGAAATTGCTGACTAATGGAAATTTCGTTGTATCAATTAATTGACAGCGATGGTTAATTACGTTCTTTGTCTTTATTCAATACATTTGCTCCTTTGCATTTGATCGTCATGCAAATGGCTACGTTACATTAAATCTATTTACACATAGTATAGTTTTCTTTGTGTTAAATGAAACTTTGTTACGTCTAAGCGTAGAAGCTTTCCTTCGAAAACTTATTTCGAATTTCCGTCTTTCTTAGATTACATTTCAATTATTTACTCAAAATAAACTTCTGCGGGCAAAAGGAGTCCTTCCAATAAGCAGCGGGGGAGGGGGACGGAAAAGTTCCCTCCATTCTTCGCAGAAGTCATCGGTTGCAGAGAAAGAAAATTCCCGGTAGTTCAGCTTTGTTTGCGAAGCTGAGTGCTGACGTTTCCGAGTTTCCGAGGCCTTGAGTCTTTTCCAATTACGATTTTTCTGCGGTTTCGCCAAGTCACCAGCGTTCGTTGCTGCATCGCTTGCGCTTCACGGAATTTCCGCCTGCGACGCAAAACCGAGTAGGACGTTCTTATTTTAGCGTCTTCATTCCTGGATGGGAAACTCGCTGTGTGTGTATTGATTTTGTGCTGTTTACAAAGGGGCGGATTTTATCTTTAAATATTTCAGGATTTCATTTTGCCGTCTGTTCTTTCTTTCTTAAACGATCTGAGAAATTGCTATTCTACTATAAGAATCATATTAATTGTTCTATTGATTCCCGTCCCTTACTGAAATTACAGTATTTTTTGCTCCATTTAAAATTACATTTTGTAAATTTTTGATCTCTCTAAAGTCTAAACGAAGGAAGATTACGTTTCGTTAAAATAAAGTGAACGAATGAAAAACGAAAAGTTGTAATAAAGAAAGAACTCGAAACAAGAACAAGATCCAGCAAATAGAGGAATCGTGCTGCAAACCTCTAAGAATGACAGGATAAAGTTACATCATCTTCACTTCAACAACAGAGCCCTTAACGCCTTCAGAATTAAATAAAGTTCATTTTCTCTTAAATAAATAAAGTTGAATAACGGCAAATATTTGGTCCTTCGAGCCGGATCGGGTTATTTCACCCCTTTTTATATTGCCATGTATTTTTCTCACACACGTATTAAATTGAATTTTTCTGTCATTTTTCTTTATTTTCTTTCTAATTATAAGATACTGTAACATCAATAAACAAGTTTCATAAGACATGATTTTAACGCACGCGTCCAGGTTTTGAAAACGAACCGAAGGTTTAAATGTAAAAAAAATCTGCGTTATTTTGTAATTTAAATATAGGAAAATTCTGTTTGAAAATGTGGCGGTGACATTGGTTGACGTTTGATATAATTTCAAGCAAATGTCAATTTGAAGGTTATTTTTGCAATTGATGTCAACAGATACAAATATTGTCAAACAAAACTCAATTTGGAGGTAATTTTTGTAATTTAAAATGTCAACAAATGTCGCTGTATATGCTGTCGCCAATCTAACAAAATAAAATTTTAAATGCTTTAATGAGCTACTTTATGACACCCAAATGGGTTTAATAATGTAGTCGTTAAGACACCAAAATAGAAAAAATATATTTTCAATGTTTCACCTTTTCTACTCTCTTAATTTCTTATCTTATAAAAAAAAATTAAACTTACGATCCTTGATAACTTACCAGTGGATGCATCATCACAACGGCCATTTTTCCTCTATAAATCGAGCTGTCAACAGGCCGAAGAGGCGCAATTTTTGAATGCGGCTTCGTGAACTCCAGGACCTTGTCGGCTTAAACAAATAAACTTGAAAACGAATGTGCATTCGAAAGCGCACATAATTTTTGAAGAACTTAAAATTTATTGCAAATTATTACAGACTAAGTCACATATTATACAGGCTGTTTCACGACCTTTCCGACAAATTGCAGAAGGTGATAGTAGAGTTAAAGGGGATAAAAAAAGGCCCCTACCAATTTTGTCTTGGAAGTTTTTTCTTTTTGTAGCGAATCTGACCCAAACGGTTGGGAACTGCAGAGACTGCACGTGATACATATTTACATGTTATAAGCAAGTGTCGGAGCACGTCCAGCATCGTCTCGCATCGAGTATACGAAGAATTAATGAAAACACAGCGGTTTTCAAACGGTGAGGGTCGCTTTTCAAAAATTCTTATCTCGGTAACGGAGACCGAAAAAAAAATTATTACATGCCTTTCTTACTCTGTAGTGTCTCTAATATTATACCCCGAAGTTTGTCGGAAAGGTCGTGAAACACCCAGTATAGTGTAATCACAAAAAATGCATTCACATTACGTCATAATAATTGCTTTCAAAATTGAATTCTGTAAGCAGAGAACACACGAAAAGGATGGATTAAATGTTAAAGTAAAACTTATTGCAGTTTATTAGGAACTGACTCCACAGATTAGTCAACATATAGTGTGATCAAAAAAACAAATTCAGATTACGTCATAATAACTATGCACTTTCAAATTGATTGTAAAAGCAGGCAGTATACGAAAAGAATGAAACGTGTTTTACGCGGTTTATTAGAAACTAACTCCACAAGTTTGGCCAATCTACAGTGTGATAAAAAAACAAATTCGGATAACCCCTTGATGACTGCTTTCAAATTGAATTGTGTAAGCAGATATTACACGAAAGGAATGAAATGTGTTTTACGCTAACAGCATATAACGAGTGTTTTTTTTTTTATTTGGCGTCGAAGTTGGCCGTGAGAAGGTGATTATTGTGAACGCTCCAAAATTTTGGTTATTTGTTGTAAATCTTATTTTCTTATTGTCTGTGTTCATTGTCACAACAAGTCTCATTTTTATTGTCGTTTTTCATTTATTACAATAGATTACATTCTTGTGTTGTCTTATCGTATGTTGAGTTCCCAACCTCGAAAGCAGGTTAGGAATTGCAAGTTTAAATAGGGTAACAATTTTTCCTGCAGTGCAATCCGGGACATTGAGCTCGCTAGAGGGGGGGGGGTTAAAAAAATTAAAAAATTGTCATAGAAATCACGTAAGCACTAGAGTTTTTAAAACTGATGAGCGAGGCGCAAAATAAGTGAAAAATTGTGAGTGAGAAATATGCTATTACACACCCAGGGTGCACTCGAAGGTATAGTTTATGAACACAACCCTGTTGTGATGCAAACTTCATCGCGAACAAATGCGCACGCGCATTTATTCATTATGTGCATATATGACCAACTGCCCAATGCCAATATTCCGAAAATAATACATACGTGAAAATACATACTATAGAAACTAAATTATTTTGTTAATAAACGAGTTCCACAGTGCAGCTCCTATCGTTGGACGCAGCACTTATCGTATGTTGAGAACACAGAGCTAGAATCTGGGACGAATGGTCACCCTAAGTTTAAACGTCAAATTAACAACTGTCATGACGATAATGGTTCACAATGAAATGTTCATGGCCAACTTCGACGCCAGATTTTAAAAAACACTCTTTACATATAGTGTGATCACAAAGAGAAAAGAGTTCAAGTTACGTCATAATATGATCTATCAAAACAGGTTATGTAAACAGATATTACACGAAAAGAATGAAACGTGTTTTACGCCAGTAAAACTTAACGCGGTTTATTAGGAACTATTTGCCCAATATACAGTGTGATCCAAAAAAACAAATTCGGATAACTGCTGTCAAATTAAATTGTGTAAACAATCACAAAAAAATGAAATGTGTTTTACGGTAACAGCACATACATACCTATAGTGTGATTACAAAAAATAGATTATGTAGGCAGACATTACACAAAAAGAATTACGCCGGTAAAACTTATTGCGATTTATTAGGAACCAATACACCGTGTAAAAAAAAGAGAGAAACAAATTACGATCGATTTAAAAATGAAGTTCGCCGTAAAATTTCATCGAAAAGATAGCCATCGAATAGAAAAACAACAACTTCAAACAACCAACAAATGAATCTATACAAGATGTCTCAAAAATGGTGTCCATCCTTTATAAGCTTACATTGTCAGTCCCTATACAGGGTTATTCACGCAAACCGTTCATTAAAAGTTTTCAGGGAAGAAGTATAGATAGAATGTCAACTACAATGTCAGCTATTACAAATAAAATTGCTTCAATCATAGATGTGTTATAATTTTTTTGAAAATCAGATTGCAGAATCCAGATTTTTAAGAAATTTCAAAATATCTCAAAAATGATGCATTTTAGAGATAGGGAAATGTATTGAAATTTAACATATTTTTACATGTAGAATTCAAAAACGTGATAAAAAATATTGCATTCCATTTAAAATAAGCGAGTTGTTGGCGACTTCCGGTATAACCGGAAATGACTGGAAGTCAATTTTATTTTACATGAAAAGATCCTTTAGAAGTATCTCTCCTCCGTAAATTTCAAATTTCTATCTAAACTTCATCTTTGAAAACCTTTAATGAACGGTCTACGTGAATAACCCTGTAGAATATACAATCGATTGCAGAAAAAATATTTGACCTTCCATTTAAAAGTTATGTAAGTTTTAAATAAGAGAAATTTGGCAACAGTGTGCATGTTAGTAATGAATGACTTTCATGGCCTGAGCAATTGTAAGTATTTCCATAGTTGCCAGATATTTTTCGAAGTTTAAAAATATCCATTTTTCCCAAAATTTGTATTGAAAAATTAATTTTAACGAATTTTTTGTTTAACTTTGAATCATTTTAAACGACTGTCACCGAAATTTTTGGAAATGTATTTATAAATAGAGAATTTTCACAGCGCAACTTCATACTCTTGTAACTTGAAAAATAACTATCATAGGAAAATTTTGTTTGTGGTTTTAGAGTCGGATTGGTTAAGTAGTATGTGACGTATAAAGGATAGACACTATTTTTGAAGCACCCAGTATATTTTGCGCAGTATTTGAATTTTTTTTTTAATAACGAAAAATATTTTTCCAGAAACGTAAGAAAATTCTAAACAAAATTAAAAAGGCTGTTTATTAATGCCTCATTTGTAGTTGCAAATAATTTATTGCTTGCTATATACATATCTATATCGTCTTTTGTTTTACCTCATTTATTGATCTTCCTTTATTTAAATTTACGTTTTTGTTTACTCTACTTAGGCAGTATTTGATTTTTTTTTTAATAACGGAATATATTTTTTCAAAAAACGTTAGAAAATTCTAAGCAAAATTAAAAAGCTGTTTATTAATGCCTCATACTTGCTGTATCTATCGTCTTTTTGTTTTACCTCCTCTACTAGTCTTTATTTAAATTTACGTTATTGTTTACTCTGTCCTTCACTCTCGTTCTCTCTCCCTCTTTTCCCATCTCCCCCCGTCCGTTTTCATTATTTAAGGCAACTTTTCACATAGAAATTTCTTCACTTACTCAATTTTTTTTTTTACATTACGATTTTGTTTGTTATTTTGTTGGATAAAGAAAACCAAAAATTTGTTTCGTAATTTGGAAAAATTACGTTGAAAAAGAAATAACAATTCGAAATACTAACAAAAATCAACGCCGTCATTTAAACAAAAAACTAAAGCACCATGTCGATCAACTTTGATATTCGTGATGTTCCATTTGCATTTTATTTTGTATATTTAAACAAAAATAATAATTTTAAAAAATTATTAATTTATTATTTGAATGGTATTTAAAAAACCTAATTCAAAGTTCCTTCAAAATCAAAGGCGTCATGTCGATCGTTATCTTAAAAGAATTCTTCTGAATTCAAGTTTGTACAGAAAATTGAAATAAAATTACGTTATCAAGAGGAATCAGCGCTTTTTCTCGATTCTCAGCAGTTATATCAATGATAATAAATCACACTAATACTGTCCTTTTCTACTTTTGCATTCACTATTTGCTTGATAAATTATTAATTAATCAATTGTTGTCAATGCAAATTTACAGTTGTACTGTCTACCTACATTTGCTTAATGAATATAATGGAAAGTGAAGGTACGTTTCAAGAGCGGACTTTCACTAATAAAACGAAAAGATATAGACCCAGTTTTTCTCGTTATACCATTTTTATTCTTTCACTATAATTTTTACTAATAAAACTTTTAAAATGTGACTTATGTGTATCTCTTTTATTATCTCATGATTATTTTTATTCTGAAACGGCTTAACGCCCACCCTCATATTCCGCGTTTTCACTATTTCGCGAATTCTGATATGATGAGTGCACTTCTAAACAAGCAGTACGTTGTACTTCACAGGTTCTTGCACGCAAAACAGATAAGATTAAAAATGTTTCACGCGCGTTTCCAGGAATGCAACCTTATCAGCATTTAGTTGGCTCAGCATTTTTGCGACGTGTGAGCGAGTGTCGGCCGGGGGAGGGCACACATGTGCCATACGCTGTACATACTCCAGGTGGCCGACTATGGGGGCGACGCACACGCGATTTCATGCACAGGTGGTCACAAATTATTAACATAATTCTGTCACAACTGCGTTCCCATTTCATCCGTTTAATTCAAAAGTCGTCATGCATACCGCTTATTAACGTTAATTTCTTCTTATTGCTGTGTGCGCACACCTATTGGTCCATGAGTTTCGCCTTGTGCACGACATAATTAACGATGTGTAAAGTATCTTTCCACTCACAAACTATAAAGAAAAAGAAAACACTTTTTATGTTATCTTCTAATCGTCGCTGGTAGTAATTTTCTTTTTGTTTGTGTTCCTTTTTTATGTTTAAAGCTTCCATATCATGTCGACGAAAGGTTTGATTATGTTGGAGGAATTAGGAATCATCTTGTGTAGATGTGATAAACAATAAATGCAGAACAATCATAAAAATGCTGCTCCTAAGTCAGACTCCTTCAGAGCTTTCGATTGAACAAATTCATTCTCTGAGATTATTGATTAGTTAAAAGCAGAATTGAATGGAATGATCATTAAAGATTTTCTTAGTGCAGTATTTTTTTATTGTTATTCATTGTTGCCAATAAGACTCATTCATGAAATCGTAAAGCGTGGTGTCAGGCAATGAAGCCAAATCGTAAAACGAACTCGCAGACTTCTAATGGACTTTTTATGAAGGACATGAACTCGCGTAAATTCATGATGACATTGCAGGCACACTTTTAAATTATTACTGTTAAATTATTATTGTTAGACGTCAGTAATGTTTCAAGAAATTTTTAATTAATTAATTAACAAGAAATAATTAATAACGCCATGAAATAATAAAAAAATAATTATTTTAATATGACTCAGAAAACGGGTTAATAATTAATTACAACTTAAAATCCGTTCGTTTATTTAATTAGGTACATGTTGTTAGAAAATCGCATTTTCCCAAGCTTAAAAGTAGGTATTAATAAAGCTGATTGATTTTAAAGTTTAAAAATAAAACTAAGATGTAATCAAGAAGAGAGAGGAAATGCGGAGACTAAACATGCCAAAGAGTCATTTAATTTTAGCCAGAGCGACATTCCTCTTAAGTAAATTTACCGAGTAGTCTATCTTGTGGTAAATGTCTTCGCTATTGAGTTGTTGCCACAACCACACCTAAAATTATGAAAGCCACAGAATAATTTCTCATGTCTGTTGTTAAAAGCAAGAAAAACCTCAGAGACAAATATTATTTAAGGAAGTTGTAGGTGACCTCTCGGATTTATGATTTTTCGTCCGGGTAAATGCACTCTTCTTTTCATGGCGTATGCATTTTCTTGCACCTGTGTGCACGTTTGCGGTCTCACTGCAGTTCCATTTGTTTCCGTTCGTTACAGGACGTAAAAGGTTTGCCGTTTATTAAGACGTGTTCTGTACGGAAAGTTGCTTTTACGACCTCTACCCATTATGATGAAGAATCGCTGAGAAACGAGTAATTATTCTTGCATTCATTTTTAATGAAAGCTATTTACCAAATACAATTCACATTTTTTATTTTTATAAAAGAATTCTTAACGTACGAATTGAGCTACAAATTCGAAAATCTATTGTACAAGAGCTTTCTTGTCGGCTAAAAGATGGAGCTTTGGCTTACTTGTACAACTGGAAACCTATTTGTAAGTTATTTTCCAGAAAGTCGAATTGACTGGATCACAGTCAAAAGTTTCATACGTGATTGACTCCATAAAATAGACCATTATTTCGATGGGCATTAGATTATAATAGTTGCGAAGTAGTCACTAGGAATAAACCTAATTAATTATTCATTGCAAACGAACATGTTTTCGCTTTTGATTTGGAGATGGCGCTCATCATTTGCAAATTTATTCAATCCCTTTCAACTTTCTTATAATTCTATATAATAATAAGTATAGTATCATTAGTTAGCTTCTGAAAGCTATGATTTTCAAGTTTAGTAATACTTGTTTGCTGTCTGTCTTGCAAAATACGTCCATGTTTGTATGTACAAAGCTGATAATAAGGACAGAATTTTCAACATAATTTTAATGTGAGATGACTTGTATTAATGATAAAGAGAATGACAAATGTTTCTCTGTGATTTAAGACAAGCCTGAGGTGAAAAGAACATTTTCCTGTTAATTTGTTATGTTCTGGTATGTTTCGAAAGAGTAGATAACTCTTATTCCTCTGGTTAAGCAAAAAAAGTTTCCAAGTAACTTCGGGTTAGTCCTAGTATAAATGGGCCTTTTTTTATATTATTAATTTTTTAACCAGTAAAGCGAATGAATGATATTTGCTGTTGGAAAAGACGTATTATGAAGTAACCTCAAAGTTGAATAGAAGAAGTGGCAGTTCAGTTTCGGCCCATTAACTGAGGCGACTTGGCTTGCAGAACGTGTCTGTAACAAAGGACAAAGGCAAAAAAACTGTTACACGGACGAAGTCAAAAACGCTTCCCATGTTATTACGATGGCGTAATTTTGCACGGCCGTCGCTTTGGAATATGTCATGTGCGTTGGTCTTCTTGGAACACCACCGCACACCGCAGTGTTTCGAATCGCTCACACTCGGAAATTACTTAACCGCGATCCAACACACCGTGGTGCTTAATTCGTGGAAGCAAATTCAATAAGCGTCACGGTACTTAAAGGCATTGTTTCTTTTTGAGACATCATCGTTTACCAGAACCGTGTCTTTTCATTTTTTCGGCCTGCCCACATACCTACATCGATCAAGAGACGGTCCGTGAACAACGTAATGAATATCATTAATCAATGGTCGGGATGGATTTTTATTTTGTGGTTATTGGCGTTTTCTTCTCTTCACCTTAATGAAACTTGCTATAAATAGAATGTGAGGTGCAGTACTGCTTGAAAGGAATCGTTCGTGGAATGAACGATTAACAATACAAGTCACCACCCTTCTTTCAATTAGGTGTAATGTTTTGTTATACTTCATCCCTTTAGGAGTGTAATGAGATTATGAATGTTTTTAACAATCATCAAATCCAAGTGAACAACTGGAATTTGATTATTAAATTCTATTGAGGAATCCGAACTAATTTTGAACTCGTTTGAGCCATGTTTGTATTTTATAGAAGAAGCTGACGATGGGGGTACTTGATGCAACGTCGTAAATGAAATTTAAGGAAATAAAACACTTGGTATTATTTCAATAACAGTATGATCATTTGAATCAACCTTCAATATTCAAAATTGGTTTTAGTTGTTCTGAAGAAATTAATTTTGAAACTTACATCGTCAAAAAGTCAGCAAGGTACGAGTTCGAAACCAAAAATGAAATGGAACGTAAATTATTTTAAAAAATAGAACGTGTTCTATGTTTCCAAAAAGGTCAAAAATTTCATGTTCCAAAGATTTTACAGAAATTGAATCAAATCATATTCAAAAAAATAGAACAGTCTAAAGCGACCTTTAGATAACCAACTCTTGATTTTTCAGAATTGAACTAAAAATCAACGTTTAACACAAATCTAACGGGATTAATAAAAATCCACAAAAATTTTAAATATGTAGAATCAAGAAAACATAAACAATTTTATTCCACATTTTGTAAAAAATAAATGTGTTTCAATTTTAATGATTTCATTGTAAAAATTGCTTCACATCGCTAAGCTCTTTAGGAATTTCGGAATGAAGTCGATCACCAATTTTTGAAAAATTCGTGTGCAAACATATAAATACCCTTCCAAGTTTATGGGTAGACACAATCTTGATTTATATGATAAGGAGAGTAAATTGTCATGTAAGAAAACGAGACGACCGTCAACTATCTACTATATTTATGAACCTGTACCTTACACCTCCTTTTTAGTTGCTCCGAAGAAATAAATTTTGAAACTTATATCGTCTAGTCAAAAAGTCTACAAAGTACAAGTTCAAAATTAATTAATGAAATAATTAAATATTTTAAATGATTGTGGTGGAAATCGTAAGACCTTTACGGATAAATAATACCTCACAGTTTCGTAGAGATGAATGAGGAAACAAACACGAAACAAAATGAATAAAATTATAATGAAAATCGAAACTGAGAATGAAAAAAGAAAACAAGTAGTGATTTAATTTTTTTCGTGTAATTTGTTTCTCTTTCTTTCTTCTTCTGGCTTCCTTATGTACAACGCACAAATTCTTTTTCTGCCGACGTTTAATATTTTCTTGCAAAAGACTCTCTCAGTACTGCTGCTGCTGCTGATATTCTTCTTTCTCACTACTGCTGCTCCGTAAGGTCTTGATGCTTCTTGCTCTAATTCTTTTTTAATTCTTATTTTCATCTCTTCTGAAATCACATTTATCTAAACTATGTTATGCTGTTTTATCCCAAATTTAGTTGGGACATTATTTCAAATTTTTAAGCGTGCAAAGATTGCGTTTTCTGCTGCAAATTCTCCTCAAAGTCATTGTATCTTGTTTTTTAACTCTACTGGAATAGAAGGGTACTTATGGTACTCCTATATAATACTTATTGATTTTATAGTTGTACAGGAATTAAGTTCATCTTCTTTCTCCCCCCCCCCCCCGTCGCACGTTTCGGCGGGCGCCGGACGATTTCCAGAGAAAAAGTTCTTTATTCGTGATGTAAACGGCGAAAAAGGAACTGTAAATTATTTTAATAGAGAGGATTAGCTTTATTTTCGCTTACAGGACCACGGTCTTTGCATTTCCTGTCCCCCCCCCCCCAAATCATGTACATAGAAGCCACGGTCAAAGAAAAAGGTAGTGGAATCAATCTACTTCTTTTATTGTATGTTAATTATTTCTCTCATTTCCCTGTTCATATCTTTACCATTTATAACTTGACCCTGCCATCTTTTTTTTGTTATTACTCTTTGCCTGCCATTGTCTGATTATCGATGCGGTGATTTTCTTTGTACTTTCATCTTCCTATTATAAATAATTACCTCAGTGTTCTCGCTTGGTAAACTTAACCATATTCTTTCGTTTCATCTTTCATCATTATGTGTTTCTTCAAAATAATTTCGTCCTTGCTTGTATTTGTAACATAATTTCTTATTATGAAAAAGATTTAATTAGTAAAAAAACATAGAACTTTTCAACTTAAGTAAAAAATTAACCAACTCAAAATTCAGCTTCAGTCGCTCTTCTAGGCTCTTACGTATATAATAAACATTTCTAAATTCTATTAACAAACTTTGCAGGTCTCGCTGTTATACTTTCAGCACAAACATCCACCGAAGCATTCGGTTTTTCTTTCGCTAAATTTCCTCGACGCTCTGAAAATAACAAAAGAGTTTTCAGCATTTCAGCGATCTGTTTACGTTACATTCATTGAGTTTCTCGATGGCCTCGAGATGTTTTACAGTTAACGGTAGTGTTTATCAAATGTATGCGAATATTTGTTTAAAAATGTAAAGTATGGCACGTGAGAAAAATAATGCATTTGTGTTACCTGCAACTACATTTCATATCAGATTAAACCTTGTCATTTTGAATGATAAATTATCTCTCATTCGAGTTAGTGGAAGACTATGTACAATGATGGCCATTAAAATCGTTACCCCCGCATGCTAACCTTGCCCTTATTGACCTCAGGTTACGTGTCCTTCGAGTCATAACGATTTACTTGGATATGTTAATGACGACATTAAACTTTAAATTGTCAGTAATAATTTGTAATGCAAGTGTAAAGTTGTTATCATGTATTTAATTTTTGTTGCAGATAAGAACTCAGTTCCTGATGATCCGAAGCCAACGTTCATCTCTCAGGACACTCAGGTTTCAGTAGGCGAATCCGCACGCCTGTTCTGCGAAGCCTTTGTTGGTAATTATCAGTCTCTTACATGCATACATTAAGATTCAATTTACGGCCCCGAAAGCAATTAACATCGTCGTAAGCAACGGGAAATAAAAGCAGCAAAAGGAGCAGAACTGGCCCGGAGTGAATACAAGTAACCCGCCCGTCATGCTATTAGATATTAATGATACTCTCACCTCTTTGTGCCACCATCCATCGTAATAAATAAGACTTAACAATGCCTTTTTTTTTACTAATACCAAAAAAAAAGTCAGGACCACTTTGTGTATTTAATAATTTTCAATTTTGTCTGTTTCAAAATGTAAATGCAATGACTTTCATAAATCACATCTTTATTTGTTTACTTTTAACATTTAACGAGTTGATGCATCGGGAAAATTTCACTTCAGATACATTTTGTTATAGTTTAAAAAAAAATAAGATAGTTCTATAAGTAAATGTTTCCATTTTGAATGGAAACGCTCATCCTGAAAATGGTCTGTTTCAACAAGGCACATTCTGTACATTTATCTCTTATCTCCATATTCAGAAAATAATTGATGAAATTTTGTTCTAGGTCATGTGGATTTACCCGATGCCCACAATGAGGCGATTTGGTTAAAGAACGACTCCGTCGTGCAAATGCCCCACATACGCCAGGAAAAAGTGACGAGGTAAATTGATTCTGTTTAGTTGCTGGTGAGCTTGCGAGACGATTCAATTACGAGTCGCCATTTCATTTCGCCATAAAAAGACCGCCTTAGTACATAATTCATCTGACAAATGATTTCGTTCTTCTCTGAGAACCGACTTTTCCCGGAATATCTAATGTCGATCTCCATGTACGTCGTGAATTTCACAAAATCGAACGGTTTCATTTCACGCTTTTAATTACTTCAGCGATGATACATCAAAGATATCCCCTTTTACGGCAGCATTGCAAAATTGCGAAATAACTACATTTTTTGGACTTTTTTTTAATCATACATGTTACTCGTTTTATCGCAAATTTATGTAGCTAACGAAAATACCGAGTATAATGCGAAATATGTATCTCAATCAAGAATTGTTAGGGTGCAAAATAACATCCCCAAATACGCAAAGTGTCTCAGAAAAACTAGCACAATAAAAGTCTGTTTTCCTTTTCAAATGACATATACCTACTAAATATTTTCACATATTCAAAAAAATACTACATACTTATTAGTAACATTAATCTAAGCATTAAGTATTAATTACTTTTTTAATGAAACAAACAGTAGACACATCGATGAAGATGAATCTACTACTATACGCAAACGATATCAGACAGACTGCCGTACTGTTATTTAATCTTCTTATCTATTTGTTTCTTTTCCAATGGGATTTATTCAGCACATATATAGGTTATCTGCCTTTCCTTTTCCGTTTGCTGTACCTTCATGTATTCTTCTATCTTGTGTTATTAAACTGTGTTATCGATTTTCGGTTCTTCCCCGTTTCCTTTTCTATCCTTTACTGTCATTATTTTACAATTGTCAGTATTCTTTTCCTTTCATAGCATTTCGAACTCTTCTGTCAGGTGTTGACTTAGTCCCTTTATCTTAGTGTGATCGTCGATCAGTACTACAATAACGTATGCAAGCGAATCCTGAGTAAAACAACAAATACATTAAAAGAAAAAACCAATGACAAAGAAGAAATTCCCTAGAAAATGACAAGGAAAAATTAAAGAGATGAGAATATCAGAAAAGATAGAGAAGCAACAATTCAACTGGTTTGGTCATAAAATTAGAAGAGAACCGAATACAATATTCGGAAGGTTTGGACGTGGGATGGAAAACAAAAATTAAAATTCCAGGATTGGTAGAAAGGATTTGGGCCGAGGTAAATCACAAAAGAAATAAGAAACTTGGCCAAGGAATCGGAAAGCGAAAAACGCAATGAACCAAAAATCGGTCAAAGCGAAATACGTGTGCCATCATTTCAGGTGCACAGGATTAGAGAAGAAGAATAAAACTTTCTTTCCAATAATGAGTTATGTAAATGTCAATATGTATCTTGAAAAAGTGAAGTAAGAAAGTGAAAGAATCACGAGTAGGAACAGAGAAGCTTGAAGATTTTAACCTAAGGAAATCAGATATGAGGAAATTGATCAAAAACAGGAAAGCGTGAAGAAAATGAACCAAGAACTACATGAAAATACAGTCGACAATATTTAGGGCAAATGAGATTAGAGTGGAATAATAAAAGATTTTGTTTAACAGAGCATTACATAATATATTATTTAAAAAAAGGTATAAAATAATAAAATATTTAGTATGTCACTTAAAAAAATAACAAAGTTGTTTGGTATCCTGATCTTTTCAGACACGCTGTATATTTCGAAACCTGAACTTCAAAATGTTCAATTTCAATTAACTTTTTATCTCTCTCTGCCATGAACCGTTTAGGGATACCTGTATATCTATATTTACTTCGGCAAAAATACGGTTAATTTAGGCACATATTAATTTGGAAAAAAATGTAGAAAGCTTTCTCTTTAGAAACAGAATCAAACTAGAAATATTAAAAGTTCATTCAACAATCAATAAAATAATTTACGGCAAACGTAGGAATTTTTTTTTTTTTTCGATTTCTTTTCTGAAAGTAGAAATTCGTTTTCCGATCATGTACTTTTACAAATTCAGTTTTGCGCATTTTGTTGTATCGCCATCTTTTAAGCAATTAGGGCTCTTTCTTTTTTTCTTTAAGAATTGCTTCAGGTTCTGCTGATAGAATGCACCATTTTCGACCATAAACAAAAAGTATTGAAGAAAAGAAAACTTTTTTGTGACTTTTGGCATTTCGTTCAACTTGAAAAGAAAACTGTTTTAGAACTATCACCTTATGATCAGCAGCAAATGCTTACCTCAAGTTTTATTTGAAATGAGATAATTTTATTTTTTGGAATTTCAATGATCAATTGTATTTATAAAAATTGAAAGTCTTCGCAAAGGGTGCATAATATTTATATTTTTTTGTTTTAATTGTTATCAGCATATTCCAAGAAATTTAGAAAATGTCATCAGGCTTCTTTTAAAAAAGATATTCGTTAAAGTTAAAACAATGCTGCGACAATAATATAAACTGACTCTTGACTTCTTGAGGAAGCTGTCAACATTCACCAAAACGTCATGTTAAAAAATTTCAATTAAATATAAATAAACTTAAATTAATCTAACCTTTCCTAGTAGCTGGATTTAATAAAAGAAATATTATAGTATATTAAATACTAAAATCAATTTTACACAGAGAAACGCGCCTACATTTTTTTTCAATTTTTAACCCTTGCCTATACAAGGGGAGAACAGGAACTGAGCCGTAGGCTTAAAGACTCACCATGGTTGTGAGTAATTACATGTTAAAACCATGTAATTTCTTGATGAACGGTTAACAAATTGATGATAATAATAGCAATTTATTGATGATATCATACCAGCGCATTTAAGTCAGCACATAGAAAGTAAATTTTATGTGCATATGTAAACACAAAAGGTTACTTATTAGTTGAAAAAAAAAACGTTCCTTTTTTACATCCGTAATTGTAAAGTGCACTCCAGTTAAGTTTGACGGCATATAAAAATTTTAATACATACATAAAAGAATAGAAGACATGCATGACCAAAATTAGTATTTGAAACGTGTAATTAAGTAATTATTCATATATGGGATCCAAGGAAAATAATAGCTTTATATTTCTTCCATTTTTTTTATACACGAGAACGGTGAATTCAATATTTCAAAAGAAAAAAAATCATTAAAATCACAGAATAAATTTCAGCACTGATATTGATTTGTTTCATACCTTTCATATCAGAACATTTGTTTTTTTGTTACGTTTACTATTAGTCTTGTAATGTTCACAAGATTCAAAGATACAAATAGTGAATTTAATTAGACGTCTCTCTATTCTTTTTAATATTTTATTGAGAAATATCCTGCCTTAGCATATGTACCTATGTATACAAACATGTATAACCGCAACCAAAGATAATGTCATAAAGAGAAACACCGCAATGTCGCCTTATCCGGCCGTCCTTCAAATTAAAACAAACAGGTGATAATTCACTGCGATTTTTACTGCTTCGATTGTACCTACTTATTAAATATTCATTGCTTGGCAATGAGAGACTTTCGAACTTTTATAAAACTTT
The DNA here is from genome assembly GCA_033060865.1 of Dorcus hopei. NCBI lineage: Eukaryota > Metazoa > Arthropoda > Insecta > Coleoptera > Lucanidae > Dorcus > Dorcus hopei. The sequence continues at coordinate 23,715,908 of CM065422.1, read as the reverse complement.
CCAGTTGTCTTTTAAAAAATTGACTTTATTATTATGATCCTTGAAATTTTTTGTTTGACCGTTCTGGAGCTTTATTCTAATTCCAGGAATGAGTGTGCAACTATTTTGAGCCATTTTTCTCGGAGAAAAAAAAAGAAATTCTATCGATTCCTAAAGTTATCAAGGTGAATGAAGTTATCAAGATGAAAATTGAATCGCCCTGTACATAAGAAGCTATCTCATTAAAAATTGTGTAACTCTTTTCCTCACAATTTACAAGAATACTGTGCCTTACTTTTGAAGAAACGGAATTACTATTTCCATTCGATTTTTTTTCTGTCAATTAATCGTAAAAGGATCCACAGACGCGCGAATTGGACTGTGCTGACCAAATCGTATGGTTTTTTTACTCAAACACTAACTTTTAGTACAGTTCGTTCAGTTGTATTTAATGCGCGAAGAATGGTACCACATAAGTGTCTCCTAGCAGTGGCGGCGGTAAGAGTTGTAAAAAAGAAAAGGAAGAAAAATCTTACAAAATGGTGCAAGAATTGGCTTTTGAGAAGAAGGACGTTTTCTCATATCAATCTGTTAAGCGAATTACAGTTTGCACCAGGAGATTGGCATAATTATTTGCGTATGGACGAATAAGAATTCTTTAGAAGACATCGCTGTGCGTACTGAGTGGAACGAACAGCACACACACTACAATTTAGGAATGTACACTCCTGTCCGTACGTTCAGAAAATCTGACCAAAACAGATTTTGCATGACGATTAAACCGTACCGTTTTCTTCTCCACACACTAAGTGTTTAGCACGTTTGGACAGGTCCGCGCGGTCCAATTCGCGCGAATTGAACAAAGACTGTGGGCCCCTTAAGTCAGTGGCGGATTTAAATCGAGCACCCCCTCCTCCCAGAACTAACTGTGGGACTTTTTTTTAATGATTCTTAAAATAAATATACTAAATGACAAAAAAATGAAACACCAAGAAAGGATTCAATTTTTGAGACGAAACTTGGCATACGGTTTAAAGATCAAATAGGCAAGAAACAATTTTTTCTTTTTCTATAATTGATAACATTTTGGTTTTGTGCCAACAGTTTAAAATGTATCCAACTTTAGAGTGCAGTTTTTTTGTGTCAATAGTGACAAATCATGCCTCCAATCAGAAGATGCAATCAGTTTCATCAGTAGTTAAGGCCTTGTGAACGAGGGCGCAAATTGGTATATGAGAAACAGAATTGTCGTATAGGCTAATTGCAGCAAGAACGCACCGTGGGGTCGAAACTGTGTTACGTTGTTGTCGAGCATAGTTCGAAGAAGGTAGAGAAGCTCGTGCTCGTGGCTCTGGTCGGCGAAGAAGAACTCCAGCAGCTCAAGACCGATACTTAAGAATATTGGCTTTCAGAGACCGGCATTTGTCAACAAGTCGGATAGGAGATGAGTGGTTTGCTGTAGAAGGTCGACCAATACATATGACTTCAATTCGACTTCAATCGTACCGTCCACATTTGATACTGCGCTTAACAGCAAACCACAGACAGCATCGGTTAGAGTGGTGTAGAACACGCGAACACTGGGACATGGAATGGAACTCAGTAGTGTTTTCTGATGGATCTTGCTTTTGTTTAGGGCATCATGACGGTCGGGAGAGGGTCAGAAGACGACGCGGTGAAAGGCGCAATTTTGACTTTTCGGTTGAGCGCTACGTACCTCGCTAGTGGACGTTATGATTTGGGAGGGCATCTGCTAGGGAAGTCGATCTCCTTTGGTTTTTGTTCTGGGTTCTATGACCGCAGAGTGTTACGTCCATTCCTTATGTCCAAGCCCAAGAAGGAGCACTGTTTCAACAGGATAACGCTCGGCCACACATAGTACGGAGATCTATGGCATGTCTGGATGAGGCTGATGTAAATGTCCTTCCTTGGCCCTCTCGTTCTCCAGACCTGTCGCCCATCGAACATGTTTGGGACATAATAGGCAGAAGATTATGCATCCTCCTCAGACACTGGCTCAGCTTAGGCATGAAATACAGATTGCTTGGGATAGTGTGTCTCAAGAGGATATTGATCATTTGATCAGATCTATGCCACATCACGTGGCGGAGTGAATACAATCACGTAGAGGAGCCACCCATTATTCAGATTTTACCAATAAATGTTATGCAATTTCGTTGAAATTTTCATCATTTGTACTTGCAGTTACTACAACTAATTTTACGAAGTTTCGTCTTGGTGTTTCATTTTTTTTTGTCATTTAGTATATTTTGAAGTGGTCTCTGGATCTGGATATTGTTGGAAGTGAATTTCGTTCGTTATTACTGAATTGTTATTGTTAGCATAATAAAATTTTAAATTTAGAAAAAGGAATGAAAGTTTTCTTCACAGCACACCACATTTTTTTGTTTTGCACTGTTACTTTCAACAATTTCTTGCATTTAGAAATGTTTTATTAAATAGGGATGTGTGATATATGGAAAAGCATCAGAAAAGTAGGTTCTGTTTAACGGTATTAAAATCGAATGTGGGGGCCATAAGAAGAAATGAAGTTGATGATAATAGTCAGAACGAAACGAAACATTCCGAGTAAAATCTAATGATATCATCGCAATGAGCTCAAAAAAGTGCCTGTAGAATATATTAACTTTGTTGTGATCTCTGTAATAATAACTTCAGAAAAAAATAAAAAAGAAAATTACGTTTTTCAGTGTTTCAAAAACCACAAATCGTAAATGATTTTTCAAAACGGATTTTTCCAAAATACGCAACTTTGCCCTAATTTAACCGACTCCGTATCTCTGACCATTTTCGAGGTCTCAGTGGTGAGGTTCGAATTTGTAACAGCCTGTATGTATAAGATCGTAGATGTTCTTCTTTCTGTTCTTTATTATTCTGAATGCCGATTGGCCACGAATATTTTTTTCAAATTGGCAGCTCTGTATTCAAATTAATAATCGCACAGTACGACAAAACTAAGCATTTTGACAATACGCGGTAACTGACTATCGTTCCCCCAAATAAAAAGAATAATAATAAACCTGTAAGAGAATGAACGTTATAGATTACGGGAAAAGTGTTAAAAAAATTCTACGGAACAGTTTATAATTAATTAAAAATTTACCCCAAAAGCATGCTGCGGCACTGCGTACGAAATACAACGCCACGTTTTATAAATGCAGCTGTATAATAAGAATATAAAGTTTTATGATTATTATTTTACTGACTACTTGACTACTTTGACACATATCTCAATTTCGTTTTATTACATGTTTCACATTTTTCCCATAGCTCAGTCAAATGTACTTTTTCTTGCGGATAATTTATCATTGAATCTATGTGAACGGAAAATGGATTTCTATTTGAATTCAAATTACGGAATAGGAGTGAGTATCATCGTTTGTTTCCGTCGCTTTACGGTTTTCCGTTGACAGTTAACTCACGCCACTCGCCACTATGAATTTTTAAAAGTTCTAATTTTTGTTATACTTGTATTCTACTTTTTTTTTCATAAATTAAAAAAAAAATACTTAAGTAATACATGTTGTTGTGTTAATTTTACAAATAAAAACTTAAATTTATTCTCATTTCGAACAAATTTCAGATTTTACGATCTAGCATGTAACCGGAATTTTGTTTTGTAAGCCACACTACAGGGTGGTCCCGAAAGAAGGTGCCAAAAAGAAATCAGTTATAGGAGACGATGAGTAAAACTCATGTACAAAAAAATTTCTAATAAAAGTCTTAGTTTTTAAGATAAAAATAATTGAAAATTTGTTGAAAATTTGCTGTACGCTAATGAGTTAATCGGGATTGAAGATGTTGCAGGTACCGTAGCTAAAAAAATGCAAATATTGTTGCCATACAACCAGAATTATCTTTTCAATTCCGATTAACTTAGCATGCAGCAAATTTTCAATTATTTTTATCTCAAAAACGAAAAGACTTATTAGAAAAAATTTTTGTACACGAGTTTTACTCATCATCTTCTATAACTGATTTCTTTTTGGCACCTTCTTTCGGGACCACCCTGTAGAATTAAATAACATTTTACTATTACTACTAGCACCTACACCACTGAAATAAGATACTATTGCGCCCCACACCCTCTACAAAAAATTTAAAATCCGCGGCTGTCGTAAGTAACCGCAGAAAAGAAGAAATTCTTTAAAACGAGCAAGGTATAAAAATAAAAGCACTGCACTGTACAAAATTTATCCGCGACCCGCGTTGCGCTGTGAAAAAAATTATTTATTATTCGTCTTGTTTGAATTTAGAAACTATGCATCTACTCACCGAATTGCAATTAATTTTTATTATACTTTTTCTGCGAATTTCGTCTATTAATTCTTTACGAATGACATATTACAAAGCCGCTTTATATGTCAACTTCGTGCGGTTACTACTTTTGAAAGTTACTAAAGGAAACTGCACAAGGTCGGTTTAATTTCAAGACCTCGAATCTTTTCCAAAACGTTTCTATTTTCCACATCTGTAACGCAATTTTATGTTTGTTTGTATCTTCATAGAGGTATTTCAGTTTGCAGGAAATGGCAAAACATCTTTTTAATCTTCATCACACCGAACATCTAAGTATGTACATCTTTGAAACTCATATATTATTTAAAGAAAGCTATTGGGCTTACAGGGTGCGTTCGACATTATGCTCGGGGCACGCTCTGAGCAGAAGTGTGAGGGAGAGCGAATGCGTTTCAGTGCTTTTAAGAGTAACACAAAAGAACACCCCGGACGCTCCAAGCGTTATGTTGAATGCACCCTCAAAAGAGCCTGATTTATGATTAAATGAGTACCTACCATTTTCGAATCCATCGATTAATGGCCGTATGCACCGAACGAGTTAACTCAGCTTAACTTTAAGCGTCACTTAGAATGTGACTTACACAATGTTATGAAACATCAAATATCACAATGTAAACGTCACTCAAATTTAAACTCGATTAAAGTGTTTGATGCATATGGCCCTAAGTATAAGAGAAAAAAATGAAGAATTAAAAATTATAATTTACGATCGACGGTACTTTCGTGTTGTCAATGGTAATTGGGCCCGTGCACAAATTACCGCAGACAAATTTCTCTCTGTTGGAAATCACTACCGAGAAGAACATTAAACACAGAGTCGAAATGTCGCGCGATTACCGTCGTTTTCGTGTCATTAAGAGGGCGCTCGCGTGACGGTAAAACACGACTTTGCGCTTTTTTGCCTCCGCTCAGTATGCAACGCTGATTTCATTACGGCCACTTGTAATTTTCGAAGCCTAATTTGCGATAATTTCGCGTAATTGCAAGACTTAAACATGCGTTGCGTCAATCCAATAACCAGCCGGCTACGTCTTACTTCGCATCCGAATTGCGATGGAAAGGGACACCTTCGACATTCTTTTTCGTTTCTGATTTTATTTTCGGTATTTTAAGATTTGTGTGGTTTCTTCTGAAAAAAACAAATTGTCTTATTAAAGCGATTATGAAAGAGGTTTTGCTTGATTTTATGTATAGAGGATGCAATTAATATTTTCCTTTCGCATGCAACCACTATCCGGTGTAATTTGTTAATGGTTTCCGTATTACACCAAACTAACGTCCATAAATTCCTTAACTTGTCTTTATGCACCTTGCAAGATAAAGATTTATTTACAGTGCGTATGAGGTCGAGCCTTTTGGAAGTGTACTTCGGTAAGATTCTACTTTAATTGTTGAACCTCTTGACACAATATTTAATTAGAAGGATACCCTCACTATCAAAAAAATAGTACCCGTCAATTTTCCTGCAGAACTTGTTCAGTGTGTTCTTGCCTTTTTTGGGAGTGCAATCATTGCATAAGACTCTTGTTTTGTCTCTGGGTCCCAAAAATGTACCCGAGTTTCATCGCCAGTGATAATTTGTGAAAGTAGGTTTGGATTTGCCTCTAAAGAGGTTAAATTCTGCGCTTAAATTGCTTGCAGCACAATTTTTGTTCTGGCGTCATCAGTGTAAGAAGTAAGAACCCAGTGTGCAGACACTTTGCTGAAGCCTAAGTCTGAGTGCGATATTCTTAAAACTGAAGTTTCAGATATTCCAACTTCTGTGACTATTGATGACACTTGCAGACGACGGTCCTTCATCACTAAATCCTCAACTCTTTTTTACCATTTCTATATTTCGAACTTCTAGGGGTCTTCTTCCTCTTGGATCGTCCTGAATGGATTCTCTGCCCCAACGAAACTTGCTTTGACCAAAATTTGACTTGAAAATATGATGAGCAATCATGGTTATAAATTCTCTCATAGATATTTTGTTAAAAATTTTATTACACATCGATGTTCTAATTTTAAATCACTCATTTTTTACTTTTAAAATTTTAATAACTCCTATTTTTTATCAAACGAATTGGTGTGTCAAAACTTTTCAATTCATAACTATCAAAAATCAACAACGTAGTTCTTTTATTTCATGACTGGGTCACAGACTGGGTAGATAATTATTGAATCTACGCTCGTAAAAATTAAACAAGTACCTTAATGTAAGATGATGTAATTCTTTGCTCTTACTTCCGTTCTACTCTCCACTCATTTGAGAATGCTGTACATGCAACTTTACCGAACTCCCATCACTTTGAAATAATCCCTGATCTTCCCTAATTGCTTTCTAAGTTACTCAAATCTCTCCGGGTGAGATTTCTGCAAGTAATCCCTTTTAACGTTTTCATTTCGTTAATTGAACATACGAGTAAATGAAGACCAATAATGTTTTAACAAAGCAAACTAGGTTAGTAATAAGTCTAAGGATCTCAAGCAGAACAAAGATCTGTGTTTCAGACTTTTCCAAACTTATTATTTTGGAATAACGTTTTGGAATAAAGTTATCTATTAATTCGTATTTTTATACGTGTCTTCTTCCATCTAGAGACAACCAGTGTCTGCTCGTTCCACCTTTCATTAAATGTCCAGATCATTGGAACTTCAGACTATCTGTACTATGTTGCTGTGTCATTAATGTTTTTCTTTCTTACCTTATCTCTATGTTAACCGAAGAAAACTTGTATATACACTGATAAAAGTTTTTGTGTAAATTTACTGTAATTATCGATGGCTGCCAGTGACCACCGATAATTGTAGTAAATTTAAACTCATAATTACAGTAAATTTACACAGTGTATTACGTAATAAGGTATACCTTAGATAGGTAAAGTTTTTGTGTAAATTTACTGTAATTATGAATTTAAATTTACTATAATTAACGGTGGTCACTGGCAGCCACCGATATTTACAGTAAATTTACACAAAAACTTTTATCAGTGTACGCTTGGAGACTATCGCCCGTATTCATAAACAAAACTTAGGCTATGCGTTTGATAATAATTCACAACTAACAAGAGTTTAAGTACAGTTTATAAATTACTTCCTGTAAAAGAAATATCTGCAATACATAAACACATATTCGCAACTTTTGTAAATTTTCAAGATCTTAAGTTTCCAACAATTAAATATATTGCTTTGTGTTTCTTTCCTTGATTTATATATTCTTCTTTTTTTGTGAATTTTCAAGATCTTAAGTTTCCAACAATTAAATATATTGCTTTGTGTTTCTTTCATTGATTTATTTATTTTTACTTAAAAAAATGAAGCCTTAAGCTCGATTTAGACGTTGCGATTTTTCTTACAAATATTTTTTTCACAGCGCAATTTTACAAAATGGCAACGTGTAATATGTAACTATTTGACTCATTGACATATTACACGTGATATCTTGTAAAATTGCAACGTGAAAAATTATTTGTAAGAAAAATCGCAACGTCTAAATTGAGCTTTAATTACGCTAACAAAAGACTGACGACTTTTATTTATTTTTTTAAGCAGCGTAATTAGAAAAACGTTCGACGTTTATAAAGTAAATCTACCCTTTAAAAGAAGTGCGTTTCCTTAGTCTGCACAGCATCGATCACTAACTCAACTCATCTTCAACCTTTTAAAAGCTTTGTCAAGGTTTAAAAGATGGAGTCTTTACAGAATATGGGGATCATTAGTAACTTGTGATCAGTACGCCTTTAGAAATTTTTCCACGGTTTTCTCAATAAATTTCTTTGGTTGCAGTGAAGCGAGTTTTTTTTTGGTAAACTTCAAGACTTAAACTTGATTCATGGCTCTAGAGCAATTTCAGAGTATTTTCATCTCATTTCAACATCATGTAATAATAGAATATGAAGATACTGTTTGAATGCTCTAGAACAATGAATCGAAAACGCTGTATATTTCAACTGCAAATCGAACTGAATCCATTTACCTACTTTTCCATTAATATGGGACTTTAAAAGAATTTAGTATCCATTTTAAATTGGTTCGTCGATCTACCAAACTGAAATCTAATGTCTTTTTATGAAGCTTTTGAAATAATATACTATTACTCTTGAACTCAAAGAAAGAAGTTACAATACATTTCAATAGCAGGCGATTTTTTTAATACTACTATTTTTAATTAATTAAATTTTTTAATACTACTTTTTTTAATACTAATATAATAATAAATAAATTAAATAATAATAATAATAATAAAAGTGCAGGTAATAATTGATTCTGCTAATAGCGTTTCAATTAATGTAAATGTGAGAACGTTTGAACACGTATTAAAAAATTAAAGTTTCAATTTTTTTTATTTTAAATCTAATCGCAACGCTTTTAATTTTAATGTGGAAAAGGAAACAAATTTAATTTTAATTTTTCAATATAGTAATATGACAAGCAGGAACTGCACCAAACTCATCTATGTTTTCAAATTTCAAGGACAGATTTCTCGTAATCGATTTTTGGTTTTGATTTTTCGAGCAGGTATTTTAAAATGTTTCAAATTTATCTTATGTTATCTATCTATCTATGCATTGTTTTTTTATATTTATTTATTTATTTACATTTCGGCAAGCGCATAACCTCATGAAAATCCAAGTGCCTTTACTTTTCATTGAGAATTAAAAAAAAATTAAAAATACTGATTATAGGTGGGTTTATACAGCTAACTAAGAGTTAACAGTTAAGCAAAACTAACAACTTACACTTAAGCAATGTTATTTAAGCTTAGTTATTAGTGAAGTTGTATAAACACCTTCTGCTTATGCATATACTTTAACCTCACTTTTAACTGTTTAATTATTAATTACTAAGCGTTAGTTGTTAGTGTTAGTTACTGTATAAACCCACCATAAGAAATTGGAATGTAAAGCAATTTTAGATATACATTTTATGTTAGAAATAGAACAATAATAATTCAATTTCTAAGACTCACTTATTTACTTCATTTCAGTAAGCTAAGCTCTTTTTAATTACTTTATTATAGTTCAGTTTTTATACACTCCACACCCAGCATTAATTTTTATGTGATTTTATATCTTTGATGTTCATTTTATTGGTTTCATTATCAACACTTTCTATTTTTTACGTTTTTCTTTTGTCAACTCAACATTCTCATAAGCGTGCTTTTTACCAAGTTGTAACAACATTCTAATTTAATTTTTTTATTTATGTACATACTTTTCATTTTCCGTAAATATTTGTTTTTAATAATCATATTTAAAGTGTATGACCAAAGGAGGAGTCCAATTACTTTTTTAAACAACTCGCTACGTGCTACTTTTGATTTCAGACACATGGTTTAGTTTTGCAAAAAAATTCTATTACATATTTTTATTAGGGTTTTATTTAATTTTTTTTTATTGTATATTGAAAAATGATTTCTTTAAAATTTTACGTAGGTTTTATTGTATCTTAAAAGAAGCGTTTACTTTTTCTGGAATCTTTAAGTACCGACTTTTCTTAAAATCTAAGACATCAGTATCACATCTTAAAGTCACAAGTAAATTACTTAGAAATTAGAAACTTTGTAGTTTTGCGGCTTGTGTACTTCAACTTTATGTTTGTTTGTTTTCTCGCGGCAAGGAGTCTGAACGACACAAGTTTGTAAGTAAAGAAAATAATAAAAAGTATACTTCTACTACAACACATCATATCATCTTTTGATTGCTTATACCTACATAGAATAGAAATGTGATACACTAGTACACTTCTAGTTTTCTAATCTGCTTCTTTTACATTCACACATTATTTAGTGACTGCCTAGAAATTACATGATTTTCACCCATGCATATTCGATTTAATAAATTTCTTAGTGCATGGGAATATGTATACGTACGTACAAGATACTTTTCTTTGCTGCTTTTAACATGGCTATTTTATTTCATCAAATCCAGTAGATGAAGAGGTTAATGAAACACTCCGTACATTTAAGCAAGTACATATAACTAATTGTAAGTAAACAAGTTTTTTTTTTTAGTTATTTTAAAAGCGTGAAGGATGTTATAACTTATCGCTACAGTGTTATAGATATTTTGTATTCAGTTTTTTACTCATCGCAAATCGACTTTAGAATTGTTTCTTTTTTTCTAAATGGTTTCCGACATTCATCTGTTAAACCGTTGCACTGCAAATTCATTTAAATTCCGCTGAATTACCCGAGTGTAATTTCATCTCGCAATCGTTGTTCGTGAAACCGTTTTGAAAAACGTTAGGTTTAAAGCACTGTTGGCCCAAGGAATTAAGAGCGGTCCGGGTTTACAGTATTATTTTACGAGTTAAAGGAGCAAATAAACGCGAGCAGTTAATGAACAAACAAAAGGCCGAGAACGAGAGTTTGTTCTCACGACGACGGTCACATATTTATGGTCGGTCTACCAGTGTTTTTGCCGGCAAAGAGCAACCATTATCGACCGTCTACCGGAATCGCAACTAATTATCTATAATTACGCTTTTTGTAAAGAACACATGCGCACAGGTGGACGCCGTATAGCTATTTTACGACAAATTATTAGCCGGACTTCAAGTTATCTTCGTTTCGCGATTAAATCTTTTTGTTGCTAACTGCCTTATGCAAAGCTGATTTTTTTCGTTTTTTATTTTTAGAGAGGACGGCTTGATTTTCGGAACTTATCTACTCATCGACAAAGTCAAGCCTCAAGACTTTGGATTGTACGTCTGCCAGATTAGCAAACCCGGAAAGTCCAAGGATTTAAATGTTTATCTCAGCGAAAAAGGTAAATCACTGCTTATATCATAATAAAATATAATTTTTGTCTTTAGGCAATATTTACACATGTAATTACGTGTTATTATACCTATCATCGTTCGTGGTTACGGAGTGAAATCATTTTTCAATTAAATCAACTTTGCTTCATTGGCCATATACATCACGTCTACTGTGATATATTTACGCAAAGTACTCACTCGAAATTGCGCAAGTTAAACATATTTAGCTTTGAGGAGTTATGCCACACCTAAAATACGCAACCAAGTAATTTCCCCGTTGAAAATCATCAGCATACATAAACATAATTTATTACAAAATATTTTTTTAGGCCTCGATAGGCACTTATAATGATGCTCAAAGAACCGTTAAAACTAAGGTCTACGTTTCTACAAATTTGTTGTTTTCGAGCATCACCACGAACATGGCTACACGCATGCTAACCTTAAGCAACTAATTTCATTATCTTCTAAAAAGAGATTAATGTACTATCGCTGACACTATAAACAGAACGAGAAGCAATAAAACTGTGCGAAACTCGACCTTATTGCACCGGCATGATGTGAGCCTTACGCTCAGGTCATAAAATGTGTTAATCTAGGATGCCAGGTATAAGTCTTGGACAGGAAAAATACGCTTTAGGAAACGGGTATTAAAATTGAATATTGAATTAGCAAATATAAATTTGGGGTCTCATGTTCGTATCTTTTATTTCTGCATATTCAGTCAAACACAAATAATTTCGGTTTCAACAATTCCTTTTTTGTAAATAAATATTTCTAGGATGTATTTTTTATAATAAATTTGATGTCATCACTTTGTACTATTATTTTTTCTCGGATAAGTAAACTACGATCAAATTCTTTTGTTACACTAAAATTAGCATACATATATGTGAGAATTCCTTATATAGTGCTTACTTTATTTTTTTTCTGAGAAAGATTGGGTCTGCTTATACTGTAAATAATACTAAATCTGTTTATATTTTTGGAAATCGTTTAAAGAAATAAATATTAACATTTTCAAGTATTTATGTAAAAACGAATTTTATTATATGTTATATAAAGAAAGTTATTTTGAAATGTTTTTCTTTCTAAACAAAAGAACAATATTGAAATTAGAAATTAAAAATTATATTCCACAGCTTAACGTATGAAACTACTGAACATGTCTCTGGAATTACTTGTTTTTATTCAGCAGATCAAATAAACATTATTATTATTATTATAACGATAAGAAGTTTTATTTTCCACTGGAAGTGCGTCGCCAAGAACCAGCAACTCCATTTTTAATGGAGTAAAAAATTTGTCAGTATGAACAAAATTTCAAAATCTCAACTAAATGTTGGATAAGTGGATAGTTATTTCTTTTCCATGTTTTACTGATTATTGTTATTGATGTTTAATAAATTTTACAATAATAATCATTTGTATTTAACAATTGTTTACTAGTTTTTTGTCTGTTCTGATTGTTGCTGTTTTTAAATATTTGTATAACTGAGATTAATTAATATTACCTACAGTATCTTCGCAAAGACTTTCAAAATTTAGTAGCTTAATATTTTAATTTAGCTTTATTCATTTTGACAAAACGTCTGTAAATTCTTTAAACAAATATAGTTTTACTGGATAAAAAATTGTTTTCTTCTCCACATAATACTTACAGGCTATCCTAATTTTTGCAAAATGCTTAATATGCATTAAATAAATCAAAATGGAGTGCCGTTTCAGAAACTAACTATAAATATTATTTCTAAGTATATATTTAACTGGAAAATAGTATAGTCACTGGCTTACTAATCATTATAACATTGGTTTTAATTATTTAAATTCTTAAAATTAGCTCCGAAATGTTTAAGCTTATAATATTATGCTGGCTAACATAATTTGTCCATTTCATTACTGACTGAATATAAACGAATTCTTATATATTTATGAAATATTAATAAATTAATTGAAAATGACTTTATTATTTAAAACGAATAATTATAATATTAACATCAGAAAATTAATTCTAACAGGATTCTAATATAGGAAAACAACTGATTTGCTTATTTTAATTTCAAATGAGCAAACCAGAAGAGAATACTCCAGATGTTTACCCCTGCACCGGCAGGTAATGCAATAAAATGTGCTATAAGGCTCAATTTCGCTAGGTCGTAAGAGGCATTAGTGCCAAGCAAATTTTCAATCGTTCTGTTTATAGTGTCAGCCATAGTACATTAACTTTAAGAAATAACCTCACATACTACAAGAGGAACATTAAAACTTTATTAACGTGAACACAAAAATGCACCAAGGAAAACAGAGAAATAATTAATTTAGTGTGGTCTTGTCCATTCTGATCACCATAACAATTAAGCGGCTAAATAAACATTTACAGGAATTCGATACGCGGCCGTCCACTTGTCCGCCTACTTGTTATAGCGGGCAGAAATGATCTGATTACTTTTTTTAATTTTGACTTTACCCATTGGCAACTCCAATCACCGATGGGGCGCTGACAATCAGGGTTGGGTAAGGTTACTGTATTTAGAAGGTACCGCCATTCATTTCCGCGACTTCGTCCCCCAAATTAAAAAGGACGCGATGAAACGCTAAAGAAGAAAAAGGATAGATACATAACAAGTTACTGTTGCTAACGGTGCGGCTACATTAATGTTTAACGTCACGCCTAACGTGATTTTTAACATCTAATTTGACATAAATCTACGGTTACACTTAAGTTTAATATCAAATTACTCGTTATAAATTTGTTTTCTTTTCCATAGTATCATATCACAAGTAAAAACTACACCAAACTAGTCAAATTAGACTTTGAAAATCACGTTAGGCGTGACGTTAAACGTTAATGTGGCCGCACCGTAAGGAGTTTATGAATGAATTTGATTAACCCCAAATTAAAAAAGATAGAAAGTTGGCGCTACCTTCTCGATACAGTAACCTTAGGGTTGGGTCGTTTATCGTAGAAAATAGTTTTTTACATTACTCGCAAATAACCGCATAGAAAACATGAACACGTAGAAAACTGTAAAATACGTATTAACCCCCTCCCTTCAGTATTTTACCTTGCATTCTGCATACTAAAATAATTTCTGACAAGTATAAACCTATCTCCTGTCATCTAGCTCTTTTAAATTATTTAACTCTTGACACATTTTTTGGATTTATATAATATGTTGTGTGAGGATTTTTATATTACTGAAATTTTCTTATCGCAACTTCATCAGCAATGACTGATGGTAGACCAACTGCCAAGACGTAGTTATGAGCAAGGAAGTGGGTTTTCATTACAAAAAATTTCCGATAAATGCAATGTAAGAAAGAATATTATATTAATTTGTTTTGCTTTCAGTTTTAGTAACTGTTTTTTTTTCTATAATACCTGTTAAGCCCCTGTCACATCATTAGTCAATTTGATCAAACTGGACTGACAAACTAAACTAATGACCTCACATGACGTCATGGAAGCTGTTTGAGCAAATTTTCTAAATTTTAGGGGCGCCTCTATATCCATCAGTCAGTTTGATCAAACTTGCCTTATGATTGGTAGATTTAAACGCACAGGAAGAGACGCGAAACGGAAGTCTAACATCTAACCTAACCTATAAAGCTAACACTGCCACTGCTTTTTTTCTGTCCATTTTTGAGTAACTTTTTTAAAATGACGATTTCCAAAAAAAATTTAACCTCAAAGTTTGGTCAAATTTCTAGTACTAGTGTGACAGCGCAGTTTGATGAAATAACGAATTTGATAAGTCTTGACGTCATTGATGTAGTTTGTCAGTCCAGTTTGATCAAACTGACTAAAGATGTAACAGGGGCTTTACTCTCAAAATTCTAGGGTCTCTGTTAGAACTGCTTTTATCACTAAATGTAGAACAGATTTTTTTTAAATTTGCTAACATTCAGGTAAGAGGTACCAAGATCAGAAATATTTGACAGATATTGTAGAAAAAAACGGAATATAGTACAACTATTTTGAAATGTACCTTGAACCATTAAATATACAGTTCTTGTAAACATCCAGCCAACTTTCGTCATTCATGTTTATGACGTAATGCTATAACAATGTTGCCAAGTATTGAAGTGTTTACATATGATCGGTGGTTAATGGTGTATAGGTTATGTACGTGTTGTATATTCAAAGTAAACACATCTGACGTTAGTGATAATTGAAGCGGTGGCAACATTGTCATTTTCAAAAGCTTGTAGTAACAAAATGTTACTAAATTTCAACGAATACATCGTACGTTACATCTTGAGTTCAGTTGGTACTGGTTTAACGTCATTAATGACGAAAGTTGGCTGAAAGTTTACAAGATCTATACTGTTGTATTGAAAAATATATTTTGTTATACTATTTTACGGATTTTTTAGTTTTCTACCTTGTTTACATGTAAAATATGTAGAAAAGTCTTCATGTAATTTACTCATTATTTTACATGTAGAAAACCATGTATGTATATTACAATACGTATTCTACTGACCCAACCCTGCTGACAATTGTAAACAAACATGGTGGAACACGAGTAATGTTTTGCATACATAACCTCTTTAAGCCGTTCTCGTTTTACATCGTGAAAGAGCTCCGAACAACTCCGCGCAATACAGCGTCTTGTTCTTTTTATGAAGCGTTTGAAGCTCTTCTGAAGTTCAATTTTGGTTCTTTAAAATTTACACACAACCTATTAGAACGAACCTATTACTCGCTAAATAGTTACAAATTTTTTCCAGCAGAGGTCTCATTCATTTTTGGAGTTGCCAATAGGTCTGTTCCATTTGACAGAATTTCAAGTTCCGAACCGTTCAAATCATGCGCAGTATGAAATATATATCCAATTTTGTGCACTGCTCATGCTCAGTACGATTTTAAACGGTTCAGAACTCGAAATCCTGACGAATGGAACAGACTTAATAGCACAGCATAAGAATCTACACAGTAGCAACACTCGAATATAACTGTCACAGTTGCCATTTAGTTTGATACCTACTGGTTTGCAAATTACAATGAATTATTAAGCATAGAAATAGCATCCAACATTAAAACTTTGAAGGCGCCATAACCTCTAAATTTGTTTACATTTCCCACAGGACCAATAGCGTACCGTCACAGCAGGGGAATGTTTCTCATTCTTTCAGCACAAAATACACAACTATGACCTATTGGCACTAAATAAAAAGCTCTTACCAAAAGTTTTGATCTGTAAAATCCAATGTGTGATTCTAAACGTAAGTAAAACCATTGAAAACGGACATTCAATTTCGATGTGTAGAACCATTGTCGTCTTGAAGTAATGGCAATGTTAGAACACATCCGACGCTGCTGACTTATTTACATTTCAACAAACGTTTACGAAACTGATAAATGTTGCTACAAATAGCATAAGAATTAGTCATAACACAAGTTATCACATTAATTTTCATTCAAAACTACTTATTAATTCGCAAAATGAACAATTATTTGACTCCGGCAAGTCAGCTGTTCACGAATGCGTCCATGATATGCCCATCGACCAATCAGACGCTGTGTCTGATCAAAACAAAGTCACAGGTTATGCCGAATTCAATAACTTGTATATCACACTACAGTATGAGCATAAATGTTTGAGGACAAGTTGAATTTCCCGCCTTCCAATATTTTTCTTAAGTTGGTCAAATGCATAGGTTACAAAAAAAATAGGCAAGTAATTTGTTTATTTTAAATACAAGAAGCGGCAATAACTACAGACAGGTACATTAGGCAAACGCGCCCCATTTTGTCTTATAAATTCTTGGAGCCGGCTGCAAAATTTACACAGGCGACACTGAACAAAAATTAATTTTTCAGGACGGCCACACACAAAGAGTAAAAATTACTAGATAGAGACGCGGGAAATTCAACTTGTCCTCAAACATTTATGCTCATACTGTATTTCTATTTATCCGATTTCAATGGCAAATTACATCACGGTGAATTGAATACTAACGGTGGCAGCATTCAAGTGAGATAGCGAGCCGTTACGTCATCGCATACCCACTTCTCCCTCTAATACAACTGTCAACCGTGACAGTTAATATTGGTTAATAATCGTGTAAAAGGAGAAGCGGGTATGCGGTGACGTAACGGTTCGCTATCTCACTTACCGAAATGCTGCCACCGTTAGTATTCAATTCACCGTGAAATTACGTTACATTTGCATATAGGTATCAAACAGTATGGCGGTTTTTTGACACTGATGTTTTCAGTGTCACTGCTAGGTAATTACTTAAACCTACTGTGCCTATAGGTCTAGAGTTGGCACCTTTCAGAAGTTTCAGCCCGAGACACCCCTGTCAAAACACTGAACCACTGTTGCCAATTTACTAAAACAAATTTTAGTAAATTCAAACAAGTCTAAAATTTAGTGATTTTGTGAACGGTTTAGTGACATACCTACAGATCATTTTTTACTATATGTCGATCGATTGATCGATAAGTCAAAGAACTTTTATTTAACTATCTCCATCTAACTTTCGTGAAACGGCCTTGCGGCTTTTGCCATATCATATGATTTCGTCGTACATTTTCTTAACTCATAATAATCCATTCATTATCTATTTACTATCGTAGTATGCCGTGAAAGTCTAGTGAGAATCAAAGTGAGAATGTAGTCACAGTATAAGAATCTACACAGTAGGGACACTTCAGTATAACTGTCACATTTGCTATTTTGTTTGATACCCACTGATTTGCGAATTACATTACTTTTTTTTGCATAAGGGTATCAAACAAATGGCGTTTTTTTTATACTGACGTTTAAGTGTCCCTAATGAGTATTTACTTATACTGTGATGTAGTACTCATGTATGTAACTAAATTTTGACAATGAATGTCCTGTAGATTTAGATTTCAAGGTTACTCCGGATTAAGCAATGTTGCGATACTTTCTTTTCATCACGAGGTGTATTCATGTCCAAATTCACATACATAAATTGTAAAACGTTTCCCTTCACTTTTAATTTTAGCTGGGTTACTTTTCAAATCCGTTTCGTTGATCTATGATCATCTGATTTGAATTGACACGATTTGGCGTAATGTTAAAATGATATCAAATTTAAGGAGGTATTCTGTAACTTATTAACAGGCTGTTAAAATTTAAGGATACTTTAAAATTCTAAATAGAGTCTTGTGATTGGCTGTCACTATGGTAACAAAATTTAACAACCCTTTAAATTTAACGTTTTCGATTCAGAATAGGCCCTTTAAGGGCTTTTGTTACCATAGTAACAGCCAATCACAAGGCTCTATTTTGAATTTTAACATACCCTTAAATTTTAACAGCCTGTTAATAAGTTACAGAATACGCCCTATTATCTGTCTAATTTAACATCATAGCCAACTTACTAGCTTATAATCACGGCCTACTGCGATAACAAATAGATAAGGAACGGATAATACCGTGCGATTTTTTGAAAACAGGCCAGAGTTGGCTTTGGAATCTCCAAACGTTTGTCTTAAATAAATTTAATTAATTTCCAAATTTATCAACGAACAATATTAAAATATTCTTAAAATCATGATCAGAATGATTTCTAATGAACAAAAATCATTTTTATTAGAAAGTCTTTTCATCTCCAGTTAACTTTATCTGAGGATTTATTCCCATAGAAACAATTGTGATCACAATCGTTACTATGGGAATTAATCACCAGATAAAATTAATTGAAGCTGAAAAGACCGGGACTAAGTGTAAAAAGAAGAATGCAATTATGTTTTGCAAGCGAAGACAACATTTCGAACATTTGTTGTGATAATTTTGACATTAAAATAGGTTGAATGATTTTGATGTTTGTTTTAAAAGTAATCTTATCAAAGATGTAAGTTTGCACATTTCATGGCCCATTTTGGCCTGTTTTCAATAAATAGCATGGTAGAATGCTCAGTCAAGTCTCCTTTGAGCATTACCGCACTAGATTTAAAAAAAAATCAGTATTTTTTTACATATGAAGCAATTTGTTACTTTTGTGACAATCTCGGTATTTTTATGAGAATCGGCAGCACCCTAATGCAATAAACCTGAGGACCCTGATTTAGCTTCGGTGTTTACCAAAAATTTTTCTCAATAATACATAATTGCGCAAAATCTGATATTGGAAATTTCGAGACAATCCCGGAATAATTCCAGTGACAGGTTACAACCCAAACTTATACACACATACAGAATTGGAAATTTGGGTACTGGACATAGCAAGTTTGCTTCGATTCGGTTCGGTTCTAATTGCAGGGTGGGCGATAGCCAGCATCGAAAACAAATGGGCGTAATTAGTCAAATTAGTACGTTCCTTGTCGCACGCATTATAACACAATGTCAAGTTGAACATTTACCGAATCTGTATATAGCAGGCATTCTACTTTTTTTTCTTTTTCTTTTCCAGTTTTCGTCCGGTACTTAAATCCTAATCCGCTACCCCTGAAACAAATGCTGCTTGCAAGTGCAGTGCTGATACTGATTGCGGTAACTTTGTTAACGTTGTACGTCCGATTTGGCCTGCGTATGCAAGTCTACATGAAGGACAGATTCTACACACTGGAAGCAAACGATGGAAAGTCGAACGATGTCCTGGTCGTATACTCACCGGGGGACTCGGAAATCGCACTGGGAGTTTTAATTCCGACCCTGGAATCAAGATACCTCTACAAATGCGGATCTCAGGAATTATCTAGCAACATGAGCTTATGTAAGTATTAAATGGTCAAAATTAAAAATCTTGAACGCAAATTGAGAGGAAAATCACACAGAACCTAAATTATACAAATAATCATATCGTAAACCCAAATCAAAGATATTCACGAAATTTCGAACTCTTCTCTTAGGTTGTAAGCAATATTAATGTTTTAACTGTTAACTTACATAGTGCATAAAGCGCTGTTACTTTTTATGTATGAAACTAACAAAGGCAACAGATTTATATTCCAAGGGCATATCTATGACTTGGGTTTTTATTGCTCTCACTGCACAACAAGAGGACAATTGAAAAACCGTTCAAACCCACTTTCGTAGGTTTTTCTGTTTTTATTCATTTGTTTCTGTTCATTTTTAAAGACTGAGCTGCGTAAAATATTTAGGCTAGATTTAAATTAAAGCATAAGTTGGAATGTAAGATACATTATGACGTATAGCATATTGTCTATCACATCATAACTTAGGCTTAAATTTAATCGTACCTTAAATCTTTTATGCAACCCAGCCTAAATTCTATAGCTATTTATTAATGTTTTTGATTTATCTATTCTAGGGCATGCTAGTTTATTGGAATCGGCAAAGAAAAGCCGACGCA
Source organism: Dorcus hopei (assembly GCA_033060865.1). Taxonomy (NCBI): domain Eukaryota; kingdom Metazoa; phylum Arthropoda; class Insecta; order Coleoptera; family Lucanidae; genus Dorcus; species Dorcus hopei. Next base: position 23,695,568 of record CM065422.1, on the reverse strand, counting down.
TAGTGGCTGTGATATCTCCTGCAACTCTGAACCAAAAGTGGGACCCCAATTCACTTTACCAAGCTCTGAAACAGCTCCAGTACTTTGGACCGAATGTGACGTGCGTCCTGTTGAGAGAAACCCCGAAAGCTGGCGTCGAGGTCAAAAACGCGCAAGGAGAGACTTTGACCTCCGTCATGGCCAACATGAATATCATCACCTGGGAGAGGACTAAAGACGAGCGATTTTGGCTAACCCTGAGATTAAATATGCCGCCCATGCGTCACGACGAAGCCGTCGCGACGGAAAATATCAACATGACACGCGCAAATAAATCTGCAAGACTGACGAACGGCTGCGGAGATAGCCTGGATGATTTAGTGTAAATATTTATTGTAATATTTTTTTTATTATTTAAAATTTGTTTATTTTATATTATTAGTATTATCTATTTGTTCCATTGTGTTATGTATACATATATTATTAAAAGATTAAGCTGAAATTCAAGTGCAACCAGATCACAGATCAGTTGTTTTATTCTAAAACTATAGTATTTAAATACCTATGCACGACCTTCCTGCTAAATAAGTACTACTGCAAGTTTATTGCTTTAGAACCGCTTCATTTTTAAGATTATTTTACCAGTGAACTTGTTTATTGCAAGAATGTAACAAACTGGCGACTGCAGTGCAAAATGCAATACGTCCAAATAAGACAACTTTCTAAGTAGGTAATCATTTAAATTTTGCATTGTTACACCTATAACAAGAAATTCATTGGAAGTATGGAAAAGGGATAAAGAACTGCTCAAAAAAGGCCTTTTCGAATTGTACAGGGTTTTTGTTTATGTTTTGAACGGTACCTTTACATTTTATTGTTAGACATACAAAAAAATGTTATGGCCGTTTTACACTATGACATTTTAGATCTAAAGTCTGTCACAAAGTGAGTGAGAAGTGCCAATTCAACCAATCAAAATTCACTGTGGTAGCCTATCTCTCTCACTTTGTAACAAAAATTGGTATCAAATTTAACAAATGTAAAACGGGCTTTAAATACAAAACTTTTAGGAATTTACCTGAACCGCCAGAATTTACTAAAAAAAAAGAAACAAATGAGTATCAACTTTGTTATTTTGAATGGAACAGTGGGCGCGTTCGCCAGAACCAAGCGCTCACGCAGCATTCGCTTATTTCAAAAAAATTCTAAAAATCCACCAATCACAAATAAATGCTACTTGAGCGATTGTTCTGATGAACGCGGCCACTAAGTATATTTTCTCGAATTAAGAGACATTTTTTCCTAATTCCAAAAATATGTAGTTTGTCTATTTTTGGTTTCATACTTTTTGCGATATTTAAGTTTAAAATTAAAAAAAAAAATGCATTTGATTAATAAGAATTTTATTATGTGTGGCAAATGTTAAACTAATTAAAAGACATTTTATAAGTCAAAACGCTAATATCTAAGACAATTTAACATATTGTAGCGTTTTTACGGGTTCGATTAATTTTTATTTTAAGAACAAAACACGATATAGTTAATAAACTAATTTATTTAAAAGCAAACTAATTAACACTAATTTATTTACAAGCTTATACCTAATTTATTTTAACAGCCGAGCGAAAATCTAACGCGAACTTTAATGCGAAACTGTCTAACGCCGAATTCCCTTTTCCCGGTCGGCTTGCTTCCTTATAAACCGGGCTCTTTCTTCGAGAATCGCCTGGAACGCGACGGAGAGTCTCGGATTGATTCCACCGATGAAGTGCCCGAAGTTTCTCGTCTAAGACGCGTCGGCGGTGACGCATGAGACGGGCTGGCACCGGAATCGTCACACTGCCCCCTTTTTAAAAACGTTTCGTCTCGGAACGTTCCTCGTGATAGCCTTGAAGGAGGATGTCGAAATCGGCATGCTGGCCTCTCTTTACAACATCCGGCCTGGAAGAAATAGCAGTCTACGGTTTTCTTACTGCCGACAGCTGTCTCCCGGCAGGGGGGTTACCCTGCTTACTAAAGCGTGGATCCAACGGCTTCGGCCGTAGGTGACCATTGTGGACGTATGATAGAGTTCCTATGGGTGTGACGAGCCCACCGTCCCGAGTTGGCGTACCAGTGCCTGGGTTGCACGTAACCTAATCTGTAGGACTCAGCCGACTTGTTCGGTCGTGGCCGAACTTCCCACCAGTGAAGCAAACTGGTACCGTGGGGACCGGTTAGCCCGGAGGATACCCTCCCCTCCTCTGGAGTGGAGCGAGCAGAGGGGACCTCCACCGGTCGACTGGGTTGGACTCACGAGGGCAGTGGTTGATGGCCCGCATGCTAGGGCTAGGGATGATGCCCACCCCATCCCGACGTGTGAACTGCGGATCTCAGTTCCGGCACTAGCCTGGTTAGCTAGTAGAGATTAGATAGGTCTCCCTTGACCAGAAGGGGCTAGGGGCGTGCAACCCCGAACCAGTCTGGTAGCAGGACGACACTTTATAGTGTCAGCCACCGAAAGGTGGGCTGCCCTGCGCGTTGATTGGGCGTATCTCAATCCGATGGCTCTGGTCGGGGCCCGAGCTGGAGAAGGGCTAACTCGCTCAGGTGCCGCTCGTTGCGTTTTAGGGTAGATTAGGGGGCTGTCTGTCTGCCGACAGCTGTCTGTGGGTGGTGACTGCAGACTAGAACTTCAATTCCCGTTCCGTTGAAGATGACTTCTATTCTGATCATATTCTGATACGGAGGCCATGCCAGATTGCATCCCTCCCCCTACGAGGACTGTGCCTGAGCAGAGATATTTATAACTAGATAAAGAGATATAGCAGCAACTGTGGGCTAACATGTATGATGAAATCCTCGACTGATTGCAAGTCGGTTTACTTTGTTCAGCATACAAGCGTCCTGACATCAATGTGTATCTTTCGTCGTCTAGAAGCTGAAAATGCATGCATGCGCCGGCTTTTAAAGACGGAAAACATATAACATGTGTTTTTTTAAAAATGCCATAAGGGGTGGCTGTGGAAAAGAAAATTCATGTCTTAGCTCCATTCATTTACTTCAAATTTTCAGATTTGGATGTGTTAGATGCCAAGCTACGACATGAGTTTTAATTTTCATGGCCAACCTTTATGGCATTTAAAAAAAAACACATAGTACTTTGAATGTATGTCTAACAGAGATAGAATAAAACGTATTTCTAGATGTTGTCCCAAACGTATGTCCAAATTTATATACAATCCCTTTATCTAGTTATAAATATCTTTGTGCCTGAGGCTCCCGAAGCTCCAAACGTCCCGGTCAGGAAGGTTGGGTCAACGGTTTTGGAGACGGTCGTTTCTAGGCAGCTGGATGATTGCGAATTCGAGGAAGCAGTCAAAAAGCTTCCTCGAGACTTCCTGAAAAATCGCCGGGGGAACAAGCGCCGTTCCTTGCTGCACCTTCCTGATGGGTCTAATGTTAAGATGTATAAGGTGGAGGCCCTCCGTGTAGGTCTGATAAGCTGGCCTACGAAAAGTTAATTTAATTTTTTCATGTTTTGGATTATATAGAATCACGTTTTTAAGTTTAGTTTTGAAGAATTTTTAATTTGAAATTTTGGTTTTGAAATATATCTGGGAATTTTGTTTTTTTGGCAACATACTTCAACAGGTGGTGGTTTTGTAATTTTGAGACAGACAATGGGCAAGTTCAGCCGGTGTCAGCAGCTGACTCACAACACAACATGTTAAGAGTGCTGTATGCAGCGTATTGTTCAGCCGACACCGCTGACTCAACTTCTCAGCTGCTGACACCGGTTGAACGTGCCCAATACAATGAAAATATTAGGTCTGTTCCAACCACGCATCCAGCTTTGTGACCGTTTCGAAACCGTCACAAGCATGCACGCATCAATGTTTTACACTCGACAAAGTTTACTTCGGTGGGCAACTGATTATGACGGTTTCTTAAACGATCAGAAAGCGTGATTGGAACAGAGCTAATGCAAAATGTTTTTGTAACGCCAAAAAATGGCTATACTTTTTCGAATTCGAAGTCGAATGAGATGGCAGTACTGGTCATAAATCATAACTAACGATTGGCAATAGTGGTCAATGACGCTTGCTAAAGCTAACCTAAAATCCGTAGTTGATAATCTGAAAATGAGTATAAATAAATGTCCCCTGGTATTTAACGTAGTTGCAGAATGTAAAATATCAAAAGCAAGAGTAGGCAAAATGTCTTTACCGCACAGTGAAGTCGACACACCAGTCTTCATGCCGGTCGGAACGCAAGTACGGTCTAACCTTACTTTTTAATTCGCTCTTAACAAAACATAATTTTAGGGTACGTTAAAGGGTTTACTGCCCGAACAGCTCGAAAACTTAGGCCTTCAAATAATGCTAGCCAACACGTACCACCTAGGAACACATCCTGTAAGATTTTACTTGACCACGGTAATTTTGACTAAACGAGACTTAGATTTTAGGGACCTGAAATACTGAAAAAGGCTGGAGGTTTGCACAAATTCATGAACTGGAACGGCGCACTTCTAACTGATTCGGGTGGATTTCAGATGGTCTCACTTTTGAAGCTGGCGGAAATTACTGAAAAAGGCGTCAAGTTTCAATCACTCAGTGACACCAAGTCAGAAGTTATGCTAACGCCAGAGCACTCAACCAAAATACAGAATGCGATTGGAGCAGATATTATTATGCAGTTGGACGATGTGGTAAAAACCACCAATCCAGACAGAGCTAGAATCGAAGAATCCGTTGATAGGTCCGTATCTTATGGTTTACTTTCGTGGAGGTATTAATTAGCCAGGAATTTGCAGAACAACTCGATGGTTGGATCGGTGTTTATCAGCTCATGAAAATCCTGAAACACAAAATATATTTCCTATTGTACAAGGTACACTGTTTGCTGATTTACGTGAGAAGAGTGCTAAGGATCTTATTCAAAGGGATGTTAGAGGATATGCCATTGGTGGGTTAAGGTTAGACTTTTCTCACTTCACATTGCACCCACATAATAAAATTGAAACAATATTGTGCTCATTAGTAACATGTGTTTTTTTAAAAATGCCATAAAGGTTGGCCATGAAAATTAAAACTCATGTCGTAGCTTGGCATCTAACACATGCCAAATCTGAAAATTTAGAGTAAATGAATGGAGCTAAGACATGAATTTTCTTTTCCACAGCCACCCTTTATGGCATTTTTAAAAAAACACATGTTAGTAGTAAAATATGTTTGACAAAATATTAAAGTTTTTTTTTATAAGATAAATATATGTAACTGTAATTATTATAGTGGTGGGGAAAGTAAAGATGATTTTTGGAAAATGGTTCATCTCTCAACCAATATCCTTCCAAAAGATAAACCACGATATCTCATGGGAGTTGGCTTTGCAGTTGATTTGGTAGTCTGCTGTGCTCTAGGTGTGGATATGTTCGACTGTGTTTTCCCCACACGAACTGCAGTATGTGATGAGTAATTTTATTGTTGACAATTTAATTTTAATTACTATGATTTCAGCGATTTGGTTGTGCACTTATGATGAATGGCCAATTGAATCTGAAGCAAAGGAAATACCAAAAGGACTTCAAACCCATAGATGAGGACTGTAACTGCACGACATGCAAAACGTACACGAGAGCATACTTACATGGAATTGTGACTGTACATCCTGTGGCTTGTCATCTATTAACTGTACATAATGTAGCATTTCAGCTTCGGCTCATGAAGACTATTAGGAATAGCATTCAGAAGAATCAATTTCCAGAATTTGTATGCAATTTTATGAAAAACTTGTATCCAAAGTTAGATTATCCGTCTTGGATTATAGATTCACTAAATGCTGTGAATATTAAATTGTGATGTTTGTAGGTTATTAGTAGAAATGGGAATTTTATATTTTGTTCGATTAATTGCAAACGAGGCAGCAGCAAGTAATGCTACAGCGATGAGTTATTGTACACATGCACATTGCCGCCTTTTTCAAAATAAACCCTACAAAATATAAAATTCTGATCCCTAGTTATTAATATGTATTAATTTTTTTATGAAAGTTTTTAGTCAATTTAACTATTTCAGCTGTATTAAAACTTTACAAAATGCTGAGGAATAATTTTAATAGTTTCAAAAAATAAGTTTATTAACTGCTATTGTTAAAACGTAATGTTTTAGTGTATTTTGTACGGAAATACTTTTTACAAATAAGAAATTTAAAAAATTTTTGATTTACATTTTGATTTATAATTTAAGAAAATAATGATGTTTAGTTAAATAAGTGTAAAATAAATAAATCACCTTGCGTGTATTATACATAGTTTAAATGTTATTGTAATAAATTCTTGAGTCATTTTTTAACTTTTCTTTTTATTGTTCAGGCAAATAACATTTTGTTCTGTCAGACTATTAAATAGCAAATTTTAATATAAAAATGGTTCTACCTCCTACATTGTAGAGATATTATTTTTTTTAGAAATGGAAATGGCGCGGTGTAAAATCTCATTTTCTCAACAATGAAACGAGATAAAATAAAAGCTTTTCATTGAGCAACAGGCTCTCAATAATCACATTTTAGCACAGTTGGTAAAAGATTCATCGAAGTATTTTTTTATAAGTATAGCTTTGTAATTATACATGTATTATACCGTTTGTCCATCTGACAATGAGACATAGGGATTTAACATGGGAAAACAGAAATTGCTTTATATTATCTACCTGAGTACATATATATGAAATTCTGGGTTATAATCACAAAGATTATTGCATTTAAAGTGTTTAGATACTAAATTTGTGCAATTTTAGTTCTTAATTATTTAGAAATTAAGAAAAAAAGTTATTATTTTTTTCCGGACAAGATTAGTAAGTATTTAACGAAGAGTTTACAAACGGATGTCGTGGTCAAGTTAGTTTGTTAGTTAGTAGTGTTTCACAACCGCAAGGTTTTAAATATTTTTTCAGATTTGAAATCACTTACTCTTAAACTACTTTATTATTTTATTTATAAGTTTCATTTTAATATTAATTATGTAACATAATAAATAAAGTTATAACTTTAACATAATAAAATTTTGCAAACGAAAAAATACACATAAATGAAACATAATTAATATTAAAATGAAACTTATTAATACAATAATAAACTAGTTTAAGAGTGATTTCAAATCTGAAAAAATATTTAAAAAAAAGAAAAAAAATGTGTCTTCATTCGTATTTGAACTCGTGACCTTACGGTTGTGAAACATGCACAAACTAACTTGACCACGACATCCGTTTAGAAAGTCTTCGTTAAATACCCACTAATCTTGTCCGGAAAAAAATAATAACTTTTTTCTTAATTTCTAAATAATTAACAACTAAAATTGCACAAATTTAGTATCAAAACACTTTGAATGCAATAATCTTTCTGATTATAACCCAGAATTTCATATAAATGTACTCAGGTAGATAATATAAGGCAATTTTTGTTTTCCCATGTTAAATCCCTAGGTCTCATTGTCAGATGGACATACGGTATATGTATCTTAGAAAGAAGGCTATACAGCGTGATTCAGAATAAGTGTCAACCCGTTAACCGCAGATAATACATGAAAAACAAAGCAAAAAACACTATACGGATAGGGGGTCTAATATGCATAGTTTTTGAGATAAAATTCATTGAAAATTCGGATGTAAATTGGTTGATGGTGACTGGAATAACTTTATTATTTTTTGTCGTTATAAAAAGATGCCTCGACGGTAACAAAAGGTTTTACGTAATTTTATAAATACGGCTAATGCCGTACTTAATCGGTTTCAATTTAGGACTCACAAGACGAGGATTTTTCAAATGTCTCCAATAAATTTATTTCCTGCAATTTCGTACTTGTGTGACTTTAGTGAATATGCCCCTAACGGGTCGGATAATTATTCTGAATCACCCTGTATAATAATGCAGCCGTCCGATAACGTTAAACAATCAATGCAAATGCAATCCATTTCTTACTAATTTTGAGAAATGTTTTTTAAATGTAAATAAGTGTATTTATTTGTGTAAATTCTCAGTATTCAATTTGAAAATGTTCGTTTTATACAATATGTACGTTTATATTTTCTGATATTTTTTAAGTAGTGACTATGCTCAAAGAGTATACGTATCCAGCTTTTTGTAAGATTAACATAACAGATCATCAGGACATCACTTAGGCCGGGTGTCCACCGGATCGGGCCGACCACAGTCGGCTCCATTGGGATCGTGCGATAAAGATCGTGCAAATGTATTTGTATTGTAGCCTGTCCACTGAAACGATTTCAGTCGCGTCTAATTACACGCGACTGAAATTATTTATTTATAAATTATTTAATGGCCAAAAATATATTTTTGTTACTCATTTTGAAAGTGCACATAGCGCATTTTGCATGCACAACGACGATATGCTTTCACAACAAGCATGGCCGCCTCGCATGAGATGACTTATTAAGTAGCGAAGAGCGAACTAGCTTCAATTTGTCTGTTGTCAATCCTACTGCGATGTTAGGTCAAAAAGCGATTGCAAGATGTCGCTACTTAAGTTGTTTATAAAATTATTATAACTCAATAACAAAATTTTCAGGAAAATTACGAATCAGATTAGATTTATCAGATTTACAAAGATTTAGATTAATGGCACAATTCCGAAAAATTGATTTTTCTGCCAGGTCTGAAAATTAACCTCTTTATTTGAGCCCTTAGGGCTGATTGACCGTATCGATTTGATATTCAGTTGTGCTTTGCGCCGTTCGATCCGATAAGATAACGCGAAAAACCAGAATTTATTTTTTAGTATTTTTGGCGAAAGATTCAAAGGGAGTGGCCTAAAATTTAAAAAAAAAAATAAAAATTCGTGGCAGTGATTCGTTCCTGCGCTCATCTTGATCTTGTAGATCTCGAAGTACCATTCGAAAGGGGATCTTTTTTATCCAACTGGCATAACCTACTGTCGAAAATCAACTGAAGGGTTGATAGCAAAAACATCACTAAACAGAAAACGAAAAATGAGTTAGAGGTGCCATCTTGTTGTTAAACCAAGTGCTAACAGGAAAAAAAAATCGGTAAAAACGCTATTGGAGTTTGCAGCTAAGCGTTCGCCTTTAATAGGGAGCGCTGAGGGGAGTACTCCACGGCATGCTTTCTCGGAACAGAATTTTAGGCGAATTGAAAGGGCCATACATACACGTCAGTGAATGTTAATGGAGCTGGCCATCGTCTGCAGTGAAGCCTGCCACCAGAGTGCTCTGATGAAATCTTTATCAACATTAATAGCGCTGTTGTCCTGTTTGATAATATTGCGACTCTTGTCCCGATATATGATTTTTTGACTAGTGTAGTTCTTGTGAGAATTCCAACAAAAACCTCACAAGTCAGGAAAAAATTTAGGTCATGAAAGTAGTGACAATACATTTCTGATGTCAAGAGAGTTCACTGTGTAAAATACCACATTTTTGTGTACGCACATAAGGAAGGTGGAAAGTTTTTTTGTTTTTCCATAATTCAAAATTTCTGACTAGTGGGGTTTTTGCTATCAACCCCTCGATAGGTAGGCATAAACGGACACATTTACTGGCACACTTGCATGCCGTAAGCAAAAGTGACACATTTACTCGTGGTGGGCAACAGCGAGCATTTTTACGACCGACAACATAAACATCCACGCCGATCATACGAATTATCAGTCGTCCTGATCCATTACGAGTAAATTTGCCTGTTTATGGAAGATCCCGGCAGGGGGGTAACCCTGCTTACTAAAGCGTGGATCCAACGGCTTCGGCCGTAGGTGACCATTGTGGACGTATTATAGAGTTCCTATGGGTGTGACGAGCCCACCGTCCTGAGTTAGCGCACCAGTGCCTGGATTGCACGTAACCTAATCTGTAGGACTCGGCCGTCTTGTTCGGTCGTGGCCGAACTTCCCACCAGTGAAGCAAACTGGTACCGTGGGGACCGGTTAGCCCGAAGGATACCCTCCCCTCCTCTGGAGTGGAGCGAGCAGAGGGGACCTCCACCGGTCGACTGGGTTGGACTCACGGGGGTAGTGGTTGATGGCCCGCATGCTGGGTTAGGGATGATGCCCACCCCATCCCGACGTGTGAACTGCGGATCTCAGTTCCGGCACTAGCCTGGATAGCTAGTAGAGATTAGATAGGTCTCCCTTCACCAGAAGGGGCGAGGGGCGTGCAACCCCGAACCAGTCTGTTAGCAGGACGACACTTTATAGTGTCAGCCACCGAAAGGTGGGCTTCCCTGCGCGTTGATTGAGCGTATCTCAATCCGATGGCTCTGGTCGGGGCCCGAGACGATTAAGGGCTAACTTGCTCAGGTACCGCACGTAGCGTTAACAGGGTAGATAAGGGGCTCTCTGTCTGTCTGTCTATTTATGGAAGAATGTGACGATTTACGCGAAGGATTTTCATGGCTCCAGGCCTTTTGGAAATTTCAAGAGATCACAAGCCACGCCAACTGCATTTACGGTTCAACTTTTGTCGGCAATATCTGTCACTTTGGCTCGTCGCATGCAAGTATGCCAGTAAATGCGTCCGTCTATACCTACCTAATGCGCCATGCAGATTGTCAGGTATGCATGGCTCATGATGTTGCGCGTTATGTCGGCAATAAACGCACGGATTTATCTGTCACTTTGGCTCATCGCATGCAAGTGTGCCAGTAAATGCGTCCGTCTATGCCTACCTAATTGCACAGAGATTTTGAGACTATAGAGCTCGTCGAAAAGAAGACAATCATAAAAACCGTAATGTTCTATCTGTTATTGTTTTCGAAGTATGAAAACTTTTACGATTTCAGTGCCACCTCAATCAATTTGTAATTGAAATATGTATACCATTTTTACTGCTACAAAAAAAAAAAAAATACACAAAAAATACTTTGTGGGGTTTTTTTTGTTTCGGTAAGGAAATGATACAGTCATTATTCTACATTTTGAGTTTAATATTAACTAAGATGTTTAACATCCAGTACCTTTTTAAAAACGTTGGAGCAAAAATTTGAAACTGAGTGGCATCATAAATTACAGAAATTTAATTTCGTAATTTGAAATATAATTTATGCAGCAGACATTATGTACAATACAGTCGAACCTCCATAACTCGAATCTCAAGGGACCGAAAAATTACATACTTCAAGTTATAGAAATTTCGAGTTAAAGAAAGAGATTTCAGTTATACACAATGTGCAGGGACATCAGTAAACTTCGACTTACAGAGAGTTTCGAGTTGTGGAGGTTCGTGTTATAGAGGTGCGAATGTAATTGCATTTACCAAGAAGGAATTAACTAAAACTATGTATTTATTAGAAATAATTTTTTTACGCTCTTCTTAGAAAACTAGAAAAATATGCTTTACACTCTAAACACTCCCTTCAGATCAAGCATTAAAATATAAATACATATTAGTTAACGACAAAAATAAGTTTCTTTACACTATAGATAGTTAAGAACACACAAACAATATCTACGATTGCACATATACAATTTCACTGTAAAGCAGGGCTTACAGTTTGCAATAATAACTGCTGTGTATGTAATAGTCATTCATGTAGTTAATAGTTTATGTTCATTTACAATGAGGAAAAATCTGAAAAAACAGTTAAATTGACATAGAAATTTTTACATTTTACACGAATTAATACAATATTTAATATTATTTAAAAAAAGAAATCCATTTATAAGAGATGTATTGTATTTGTTTACCATATTTATAATAATGACTACTGATCTCTTTAAAAATTATGTATTAAACTTGATTTATCATCAAATTAAGTCTTATTTCATTGATTAATACAGTTTTACTGAGTCTTAAGAACAGTTAGTATTAAAAATAAACCTTCTTCTGACCTATTTTATTTATTTACAAACAAAAATAATTTTACCAAAATAAATATTAATGGCATAATACTATGTGAAACATAAGAAATGCATATTGAAAATGAAATATAACTTAACTGACACACAGCAATCGTTTGATAAATCTAACTTCTCATAAATCATTATTCTATGCTCCACCAGACATCACATGAACTCATCGGAGTCGTTTCCCTTATCATAATGAGCCATATTGTCAGGATTCATTAGTGTTGTGTAGCTACGTAATTCACCTTCTTCCTTTTTCCTTTTTTCCTCTTCTTTCTCTCTTTCCTTTTGCTCTCGCAACACTTTCTTTTTGTCTTCTCGCTCAAGTCGATCTCGTTTCTCTCTTTCTGCTCGTAAATCTGTTAGCAACAAACGAGAAACATAACTTAACAGATTAGAAAGGTTTGAATGAATATAATGAAAGTGTACAATTTAAAGTTTTCATTAACCCAATAAGCAATTATTAATTTATAACATTAATCAATATGATGTTTTACTTTTTATAGTTTTAATGAAATTTATGTATTAAAGGAATCACCTGGACTATCTTCTTTTTTAGTCTTGTTTAATCTATTCACAATTTCGTTGATTCTCTTGGCAACCTTAATTTTACGAACTTCCTTATCTTTGAAGAAACCAACTTGCCCAACTTCCATGCCTTGCGTCTTCTTCAAATTTGCCCACATGGTGTAGACCACTTCAATGTCGTTCATTTTATTGCCCATTATACTGTTTGCCTTCACCAACTGAGCAGCATCCTCTAAGACAGCACTAGGAATATCATCTATCGTTTGACCCTACCAAAAAAAAAAATCGCCTTATTAAATACAGTCCACATTAAAAAAAAAATAACTTACCGGTTTTAGACGTAAATATACGTGCGCTGACGACAATTTGTCCACGTGAAACCAAACGTCCTCCGGCCAGCCCCATCTTATCAAATCTTCGTCTGTAACAGCATTCGGTAAGCATAACCATCTGCAAATTTGAGGTTATGTTAGTGAACTTACTCTCGTTTTTATCTATGCCCATGAACAACATAACTGGCGGAGAAACGATTTCACTTAAGAAATAGAACACCATTTCTAAGACTTAATTTTGGGTTTGTTAGTAATGAAACATGCTCTCGTATAAAAACAACGCTCAATAATTTGACGCATGTCAAAAATTAATGTTAACAGAGTCGCCAACTCACTAAGGAAAGGTTGAAGACCCCAAAATTGTAATTTAAATTATAACTCATATTAAACTAAATTACTTAAATAAATTAAATTAGTCGAACAGCGGTTATCATTTGAAAGTTGGTGCCAGAATTAATTAAATTAGATGTAAAATAATGATTTAAGAAAAGATCTGCCGACATTAAATATCTAGACCCTTTACGGATACCGGGGGTGGTAAGGTTACTAGCAAGTTATCGCAACCATCATCCAAACGTTAACGTAAACGTTAGGATCATGTGATCCAATGGGAAATGAATGGGGCCACGCAATTTTAACGTTTACGGTAAGTTAACGTGATGGTTGCGATAACTCGCTACTAACGAGTGATCAATATCTTTTCTAATCAATGGAAATAAAATCGTGTGTTTTTGATTAGTTTAATGACCGGCCGTTCTCTTGTAAACACAAGCGAATTCTGCGTTTTAAATTGTTAATAACATTCGCTAAGATTATTGGATTGTTATTGAACTGTTCACAATGCAACAATAAACTCTGATGAACAAAGATTTCTGTTAATAAATTAAACTTACTGACACTGACAGTTAATAATTAAAATGATACTTGAAAAATGAATTAATCAAAGACATACAACTTTTTTCCATAGGTCACTTGACTAGAAAAGATATTGATCACGCGTTATATTTAGAAGGTACCGCCATTCATTTCCGCGTGTTGCATCCCCCAAATTTAAAAGAACGCGATGAAACGCCAAGAAGAAAAAGGATAGATACGTAACAAGTTACTGTTGCTAGGGAGTTTATGAATGAATTTGTTTAACCCCAAATTAAAAGAGATAGGAAGTTGGCGCTACCTTCTCAATACAGTAACCTTAGGGGGTGGAACTGTAATGAAAGTCAATTGCTATTTCACGAGAATAGAATTAGCGATTGATATTAGTTACAGAGTTCCACCCCGAGTGTGATTTTGATAGCTAAAGACTTTAAAAAGTAAAGGGTGTAAATTTAAGAGTGTCCCTATTTCAGGCGCTTATATCAAGAAAACGGAATTCAATAGAAAAATGTATTTTAGCTTAAATTAAACAACAATTAAAGTTTTTATCAAAACAATTAATATTTAAAAATAACATCGTTTAAATGTCTTCCACGAGTGTTAATGCAAATCTGCACGTGTTTCAAAAATTTGCCCATTACTCGTTGACACATTTGTACTGGAACATTTACAATAACTTCCTTTATTGTCGCTTATTAATTTTTCCAGTACTTCTGGATAATTATGTAAACTTCAGGTTTGAGATAACCCTAAAAAAAGTAATCAAGAGACGACAAATCGGATGAACAAAGGGGCCAAAGTTTAGCGATATTAAACGACCGGGAAACATTTAAATTAACTGATGTGTCATATCCAAAATGATGTATCATATCCAATTTAAATTAACATTTGAAGTGTGCAGTTAAGCCAGGGCATGGAATCTTAAATCATCAAGGCCATGCGTGTATGTTTAGTTCTGCACTAATATACTAGATGACACTAGATGGTATTGTTTAGAAATCTGTAAAAATGCTGTGAAACGTAAATCTTAAATAACGATGCGTATTGCATTAAAATTGTTAATTACGTTTATAATTGAATTTTGTTATCATATTTTGCGAACGTATGTACTCAATGAAGCTATTTTGTGTTCTGGCGGTGGAATTTTGTAACTGATATCAATTGCTATTTACTGCTAAGTCTTGTCCCCAAAAAATCACACAACGTATACAAAACAATAATTATAAAAAAGTAATAAAATATAAAGCTTCCACACAAAGCCGTAACTGATAAGAAAGTTATAGCAATGGAGATACTAGGTGGGGAAAAACTTGCTTCAAGGAAATACGCTACATTTGGTTCAGGTTTCCAGTCTATTCTCTTTCAATGTCTCCGATAACTACCTACTCAGTTAAATGGATAACATTTTGCGGCTCTCGTGCAGCATTTATGATTGGCTCATTCAAAATCGTTCAAAATTGTAGCCAATCACAAATGCTATACGAGAGTAGGTAACTTTAACCCAAGGTTACTAAAGAGAGAAGGTTACCTGGTAACTCGTGGAGTGACGCATCATCCAGTAGGCCATCTATTTGTGTAAATGCATTAAATGGGCCTACTGAGTGACGTTATGATGACGTTGAAAGTTACCAGGCAACCTTGTCTCTTTGGTAACCTTGACTTTAACCCCCCTATTCTGTAACTCATAACTGCATCGTTAAGTGACATATTTTAACCAATCATTACTTAGATACAACGCATTTCTACGCACTGATTGTTCAAAATATGTTATGCGTTATAGAATAGTGGGATTAACCTTTTAAGAGCAAAGTATAGTGCGATTCAAAATTATTTAAATAAGGGAAAGGCTATTGAAAAATATTAGGTTGTTCGGAAAAAATGTCGTTTTCTTTTTAATTCAGAACGTTCATATACATAAGTATATAAATTTTGATTAAACTATATAATGACCATTTGCATCAGTGACCTTTTGCCAAGGTTACTAAAGAGACAAGGTTGCCTGGTAACTTTTAACGTCACTGCAACGTCACTCAGTAGGCCCATTTAATGCATGTACACAAATAGATGGCCTACTGGATGACGCGTCACTCCACGACTTATCAGGCAACCTTCTCTCTTTAGTAACCTTGACCTTTTGCCATCTTTCTGCTAACAGTTGTATTCCACGATGATATCACCCAACTTTTCTGGAATCAAAAAATTGTAGACATAATACGACATTTTTTTCCGAACAACCTAATAAAATCAGTGTCAGCTTGATTCGACACTTTTAGTTTGACAGTAGGCGTTTGATTTTAAGATCGCAGCGCCACCGTGGACAAATCTGAACCTCTGTAAGCTACACGGAATTTTTGTAATGCACGTGTTTAAGTGCGTACTAATACAAATACACAAGTTGATTTAATGTGAATGTCACGTATAACACAATCCTGATACATCATACACTCAGGATCGACGCCAAAACACGATTTGTTGTGTAGCATACAAGGGTTTGTTTAGTTGACACCAGGTGGCGAACGCTTAGCTGCAAACTCCAACTTCCCCTTACCTAAATAATTTTGGATCGCCCAGTATTATATTAATGTCTAATACTTCGGTCCGTCTCCTTTTTCATTCAAATGTCAGTACCTATCTATTTCGAACTAGTTTTTTTCACTTCACATGATATTTTCTAGTCATATACCGTTCATTCAATTAAATTCCTAATTAAAATAGGCTCTGATTTCAATGTTTTTTTCTCCTCGGTATTTGCGGCATTACGACCGATGATTTTGTCAATGTCAGGTTATAAAAGAATTTGGTAGAGGCCATATTTTTTTTAACCAATTTCTTAACCTGTCGGTAGAAATACTAGAAATACTAACATTCACGTAACATTATTTTTAAGTTGAGTACAATTAATTTATTGCAGTTTTTTAAAGGAAGGACATTTAGAGGAACAAACACCTAATAGGGTCCATACACGGTCAAACAATTTGCGCAAACCTCTGTTGTACAGCAACTGTTGCACAACAGCTCAAACGCAAACATACACGATCAAAATGTTTGCACAACACCCTTTGTTGCGCAAATTGTTTGATCGTGTATGGGTTCTATAAGACACCTGGTGTTTAGGTTTGTGAATTTATGAAATCTTATCTTAACCAAACGAAGTAATTTTCTTCATTAGACGAGGGAGGTTGTTGATCTAGCAACAGTTGAATAAAGCTATAAATTACAGATTTAACTGGCGGACGCTGGCAAAAATGCAAATCCATTATTTAGCACCTAATTATAATTTTAATTGCAAAACGTGAGCGTGGTTTTTCACTTTCACGACCTTCACGAATTATCACACTAAGATAAAATCATACACAGAAAAATTGATGATAGTTACGCCGTCCGTATAAGGAAAATAGCGAATGCGCACGCGGTTTCGAAATATTTTTGCAATGGTCATTTATTATAATAATAACCGCATTCCCAGCTAGTAACCACTTATGCAATTTTCGGCGCGATTACTCGTCGCTTTTAAAAAAATATTTATTCCTTTAAAAGCGTCGTAAATTATACATAATCGCTTTAGGAATTGTTTATTTAATTGCTGCCTAATGATGTTTTATGCAATCTATACGAACTTTCTTTCTTCCTATTGTTGTTGATAAATAGTTTCTCGACATTTTTTCGAATATAATTTTATTTCAAATGGCAACTTCCAAGACAAAATAATATAATAATCGAAAATATACAGTGCCGTTTATATAGTCGAATTATTATTGTACTATGCCCGACAAAAAAAATCTAGGACATCTCTACTGTATATACGACGAATTAAGTATTGTTAAAAAAATTGGTCCGTTTGTTTATTTCTGTGCTTTTTTACGTTATCATAGTACGAGCAAAATCAATCGTTTAAAGCTACATTCCAACTAAAAAATAACTCAAAAATGCAATCCTAGATTTTTTTGCCGAGCATAGTAACATACATACGACCTCTGTACTGGTTTGGTTTATGTTGTGAAGAAGAGGCGATTCACATGAAAACTTTTGTCCTCAAGTGTTATTTTCATTTCTGGCTTTCTTAAAATCTCTGTGGTTTTGTCAAACTCCTCATTTTGGTCTGCTTGGTTTGAACATTTAACTTTACCCTGTTACAAATTTTTCCTAAACTACAAGAACTCACATCTATGTTTAAATGTTGAACAGTGGAGCTGTTTATAGACATTTAGGTCCTTAGGTTTTCCATTCTATTCTATTCTAGTCAATTTCTTGACTGCACTGAGAAAAATGTATATTAAAAACCGTGTTGTAAAAAAAGTATCATTAATAATAAAATAAATTGTTTTAAAAGTAGCAAAATTGTTTAAGTAAAGCAAGTAAATTTTTCTCTTAAAAGAAATGAGAATGCGATTATATTACATTAAGCATATGATTTTGTAACATTTATGAGTTCGGCCTGCAGATATAAAATTTACAACATAAAATTTGTAGGTCAAAAAGCGATCGAAAGATGTCACTACTTAAATTGTTCATTACTTTCACATCGCAATGGCATATAACCTAGGAGAAATCGATTTGGTTTGCAGTGGAGTTCATAGACAACACAACATAACATAATTTATTTATGTTTCCTATGGTGGAGTTCTGGAGCTACGGTTCTGTTGATGAAGGCCCAATGAGGCCTTAAACAGCTGTACAGAGCATGCTCGAGGAATCCGTTGTAATCAAAACCGATTTGCACAATTTTCTTTTATAAAATTTGTAATTTAATATACGTTTTTTCTTAAATCCAGTACTTATTTTTTTTGGTGCAGCTGCAAAGGTTGGTGATCGTGTGAATCCCGTAGCTTCTTATCCGTGCGTAGATATAAATGTTAAAATATAAATATATTAAACGATATTATATTTTATATTTTAGCCATTTTAGAATATCCTTTTTTTAAATTTAAATATATAACAGTTAATATAAATATGTTTTTAAGTTAATAAAATGATTTTGCTGTCACATATAGTAATATAAATTTTTGTAAAAATTACTATATTTATATTTACTTTTACAACGTAATTCTCTCCGTGTGCTTCCTTCGTTTCTGACTTCTGGTCTTCTCCTAATGGGTTTTGATTACCTGTGTATTAGTCATTCTTTTTAAATATCCAATATCCAACCTTTTTAGATGACCTTCATTTTTAAATTTATCAATTTTTGCATTATAATTTTCGAATCCTTACTATGTCGCATCCTTTCTTTCATTTATAAAATTCGTGTACTTCTCTTCATTTGTTCTGTCTTTGCTGTTTTCCTTCATAGTATATTGCTTTCCCAAGCTCCAATCTTTTGTTGTTTTTTTTTGTTCGTGTTCCAACTTTAGTAGGGTTACCTACTGACAAAGGGGAACATTTAATGGGAAAAAGGAGGACTTTGCAAGAAACAAGAGGACATTTTTGAAATTATGAAAATTCGGTTCTACTAATGATTAAATCATTTGGTATTTGGACATTTTAAAAAGCCGGACGGTTATAATTTTCAGTAGGGCATGTATTCTCTTTGGTGGACAGATGGTAACCCTAAAGTCTAGCAAACAGGTTGATCATACTATTATCTTGTAAACTCTTACTTCTGTCATGCGTCAAGTGCTGCTCTCAAAATCCTGCACATTTATTAGCCTTTGAGCAACTTCCGGTTTATTTCGATTTTTTTCAAATTTTACAGATTTTTCTTCCTTTAGTTATATGTAGTTCTAATTTTCTATCCCTCCTCTCTGTTCTTTGCTGCGCTCGACTTTGTAATGACCGTAAAATACTTGTGTCCGTTTTAGATCACGTGTGCGATGAGTAAACTACTTGATTGAATCTGCAGATTTTTATCGTAAATAATCGAAGTTTTTCGGTCTAATAACTAAATAAAAGATTGCCGTTGTCGAGAATCGGTATCACACCGTCAAGATTCAAGATGAGTCTGTTAACTCGTCGACACAATTGACGTTCGAAAAATATCTTAGTGTGATCAAATTCCAAGTTCCGTTTCTCTCTCTCTCTTTCTCTTTCTCTCTGTATCCAAAATCAACATTTGGTGAACAAAAATCAATTTAATTGCCAATTAGTTATTACTAACAACTGCTTCTCTCTAAAAAAATATTTTGCATTTATTTTGTATTATATCATTTATTTTGTATTATATGAACTAATCTTTCATTTGAATTTTATATTTGTCTAAATTATTAGTTTTTTTCTTTTCTTAAATTTTTCTTGATAGTAATAATACCTATATGATTTTGAGTTATTTTTTAACACTTATACTAAATTTCTATCTCAATTTGTAATTGATTTTTTTTTAAATTTTGAATACAATTTGTTCTTAGAAAAGAATCTCTATTTTTTGCAGCTAAACTTTCACAAAAGAAAAAAAGGGACGTAATTTCGACAATACCAAAAATTATACAGTGTGTTATTGAATGTTGTACAGATATTTTAGCTGACGATAGTACTCTTTAAATAGATGCTAAATACCTAAACTTCCTATACCGGGTGTCCCAAAACCCTCGTTTGAGACTGAAACAATATACAGGGCGAGTCATAATTAAGTGTAAAAAAAATTATCAAAGCTTCTCTAGGCCAAAACAAAGCAATTAACCTAATGTATCTTAGTACCAAAATGCTCCCTTAAAAAGATACAGGGTATTAATGAAAACATGTTTATTTATAATTTTGGAAAGTAAACATTTGATTTTTTTAAATTTAGTAGCCTGATTTGCTGGTCAATTTTAATTTTAAAATAATATCAAGACAGCGGCTGTCATAAACCATTAATTTTTGAAAGTCACAGTTGTATTGTTTTAAAAGAACGAGATGAGTGATTTTACTTCAAGAGAAATAGCAGACGTCGTTTTCGTGTATTTTTTCATTTGAACATTTTCTGTAGTTTTCTATTTTTCAATAATTATTTTGTTGATTTTGTGTTTATTATAATATATTTTCAAATTAATCGAATAATCACCTTCCAAGTTATATTCTCAAATGGAAACGGTAATATTTTTTCTTTAATACCCCATATCTTTTCAAGGGAGCATTTAGGTACTAAGATGTATTAAGTTAAATTGCTTTGTTTTGGCCTAAAGAAGCTTTGGTAAAAATTTTTACACCTAATTATGACTCACCCGGTATAGAGAAGCGCAAAAGAAACAACTTTTTTCAATTTTTTTTTTCCAAAAGTCAATAATAAAGGAATTATAAGCTCTGAAAGAGAGTTGGAAAATATTGTTCTTTTGGCAATATCTTCTGGATCCTTAAAGTTATGAAACTAACATTTTAAATTCAGGTATAAGGCACCTAACTACGCATTTACAACGTATTTGTTAGATCCTCCCTCCTTTTTAAAGGGTAGTTGTAGGGGGAGATTTTTCAGTATTTTATTGACTTTTGGAAAAAAAATTATTGAAAAAAGATGTTTCTTTTGCGCCTCTCTATATACTGTTTCAGTCTCAAACGAGGGTTTTGGGACACCTGTATACACAATTTATTGTCGCTCCACCCTTTTCCGGAAGTCCGGCGCTATAGCGATCTTTCACATCCCACATTTAAGTAGAGTGTGAAAAGATCGCCTGTTGTCATGGAAATAATATAAACGCAAGATTTTTTTAAACGGATGAGCGAGATATAAAATAGATTAAAAATCGTGAGTAAGAAAGATGAGATCATCGCTCCAGATGCATCCGACGTATAATTTTCGAACGCAGCATTAATTAATGTTGTCTAATTCTTTCAAAAAACGGAATAATTTTCCAATAAATGCCCTCGAAAACGAACAAATAATTTCACTGCACATATCTTACAAATTATTTATAAATGAGCATCGTAAAGTCACCGAACAAATATTGAATCCATTTCGTCCGAACTTTCTATTCCTCCATACGTTTATGTCTACATTATTCTTCGGGACGCTGACTTTCTTTCGACCATATAATTACTAGTATGGTGCGTGCCCTCATAAATATTCATGAAATTAATCGTGGCTATCGGGTTCTTCGACAATGCCGGGCGGGCACATGATAAATAATACAACTTTTACTGGTGGATCCTTAATTATTTTCCTATTTAGTTAACGGAGTTTACTAAATATTAATTACGCACAAAATACTTTCTCATGCTGAGATGAGATGGACGTTGGAAGACTCAAATAATTAAAATCACTCATGCATATGCAATTTTACTTTACTTAGGCCCGATTTTTTCACCTCCAGTTAACTTTATCAGCGATTAATTCCCTTAGTAACCATTGTGATCACAATTGTTACTATGGGAATAAACCGTCACATGAAGTTAACTGGAGTGAAAAAACCGGGCCTTAAATATAATGATTTACTATTTTCGCTTTTTACAAACTATGAATTTGTACAAAAACAAAAATAGTAAATATTCAATCGCATTCTAAAACAATTCAACTTTCAATTCTTTTTTTTCTTATAGCTTTTATTTTCTTTCGAATAAAATTGAGAATCAATTTTGATTTACCTATATATTGCTTTCTAGTGTTATCTTCAAACTTCTTCTCTACATTCTTCTTGCTCTTATTTATCCTGCAGAATTTATAATGAATTAGAAACGTGAGCTTTATCAGCAAATACATATTTTAAGCACGTGTAGTTAAAAGTTCTCAACGTGTTCCTCACAATAACGACGTGTTGCATAAAGAAAAGTGGAAATACGCATCGAATTGCACCATAATTCAATTGTCCTTTCGGTGAACGGTTAATGGGATAAGGTGAGAACAATTCTCACCGAAAGAAAGTGCTAACGACCCGACACAAAACCAAATAAACATGCGGCCAGCTAATAAGCTTTGCACTTGCAATGACGAAGTAATTGCCGACCAGAAAGCGCATTTCTTGCGAAAATGTGTACTCATCATCATCATCACATCCCGTGATATTTATTGTATAAGTTTCTTACGCAACGATGTAGTTAATTTATGTGTTTGTATGTATATTGCCCGTTTCCTATTTAAGCACAATCGGTTTCTGTGCCGAGCAAATGTTAATATGCGCTTTAATGGTTTGTACAGAAATTTTTTCTCACCTTTAATGTTACAATACGAGGGGAAAATCAAAAATTATCTAGCTAGCCATGAAGAAGAAGAGAGAGGATAATTTAAATATTTTTTAATTTTTAATATATTCTCCATTTAAGTCCACACACTTGGGCCACATTTTCGCATCCCAGTTGTTCTGGAAGCTATGCAAAAAATGTACTTTTCCTCTTCCGTTTTACAGATTAAAAAAAAACAGTTTAAAAGAGATGGTCTGCATTGAAACACTTTCTAAGGCGTGAAAATTCAATTTCTCATTCTGATATCCCAAGATAGAATCGAACCAATATTAATAGTTGTCCAACGAAGCGTTAAATCCGTTGCCGTTACAATCGGAGTATTGCTACGACCATTTGATACACTTTTGTTCGAAAAGAAATACATTCGAATCTACAAGTTTCCAGGAATTATTGCTGTGAATTTTCACTCATTGGAAAAGAAAACTTTCTTAAGAAATTATTAATCTTTTTTTTGTAGTTTTCCACTTATTCGAAAAGAAAACATTAAACATTAGAATTACATTAATGTGTGACTGTCTTTTCACTTATTTATTATTCGAAATTATTTAGAAACTTCTAGAAATGTATTTAGAAATTATTAATTAAGAATTAAGATTAGAAATAGACATACTCTGTACGGAAATGTTAATTGAAGTAAACGTATACAATAATTTCTTTTTTTGTGAAGCAACCTCAATTCTTTGTATAGTTGAAGAACTTGTTTTAAATTTATTGTTAGTTCCAATTCTCGAACCGATGATGTCCTTCTATGATTTATAAATTTTATTACCCTTCTTTCTAGTAATTTGACCGTAGTTCTCTTCGACCTCCTACTTGTTGTTTTTTTTATTCATCCATCCGGTAATCTTAACGCTGTACATATTACTGGTGGTTTCCTTTGCAATTAAAGAATGTGATTTGATGGGATTTTCGTTATAAAACTGTAAGATCTACCTGCGTACTTGCTTTGATTCTCATTTGTAATAGGTATTGGCACTCAATTGGCGACATAATTTGGTCTTTATTACCCGAGGGCTTTAAAGTTGCTAACATAAACAAACCCATAGTAGCGCAATGCATCTACATAATTATTTTATGGAAACAACGTGCACATCACTCGCAAACGATATAAAAATATTGAATTCATAAATTTTGGCCAATTTAAGGCCAAAATAAAATAAAACGTTGTACGTACCACGGGCATAATTGTAGGTAATAGCACTCGAGCATTTAAAAGCACTCCACTTCTCGTCGTGCTTTAAATATACTCTTGGGCTATAGTCTTCTAATTATGCCTTTAATAAGTACAGGGTGATCGAAATTGATTGTCCTGATCCTACACTGCTTTCCGCGAGTTTGATATCGATATTTACATCCAATTATAAAAATGAAGTTAGCAACATAGGGAGATATAAGGAAGTTACTAGATATCCCAAGATTTTGTTGATAGTTCATTGCGGTTCATTCATGAAAAATGGTTTGTTTCATTGTAATAGCAATCTGATTAAACAAAAATTACATTCTTTATTAATTAGGCTAGGTTTGGATGTAAGTTTCATGAATGTTCTATACACGCACTGCTTTTCATTCTAACCTTCATGTGACAGATGTAAATATTAATATCAAGCACACGGAAAGTAGTGTATTATCAGGACAATCAATTTCGATCTTCCTGTATTATTTCCAATGGAAGTTTGTTCCGCAGGTCGTTTCACTTAAGACCGTTTCTTTCATACCTCTGTAGTTACTCATTTTATAAAAAAAATGTTTCAAATGAAAGTTTCACTACATTATATGGGACATATTTTAAAATTAGTTTGACGTATACAGAGTGTTCCGTTTAGTCTGGGCATTATGTCACTTCGTTATTTTAAAAGGAACAGCCTATATATTTTTACATTTTCGGATTCAAGACTGAATTTTAACGTGACTCTGTACAACACAGATCCTAAAGTAAACAATTTCCGCGCTATTCAACTTTAAAAATAAAATTGTCTGTTGCAGTACTTCAAACAAATACAAATATCTTCTGAACAAGTGACGTTAGAGACTTGAATTTTTTTGCATCTTGAAACGCTTTTTCACTTACACTGTCAAGAAAACTTCCAAGGGACATACGTTTTTTTAAGTAATTTAATAAACTTGAGAATATTCCAACAACTGTAAACCAGTAAAAACATAAACATTGAAAAAACTATTAACAATAGATATAGACAATCTTGGAATCCATTGGAAAGAATGAATAGCACATCTAATAATGATAAAAAAAACATACGGCGTTCCATTAAAAAGAATTACAGTTGTTTGAATATTCTCAAGTTTATTAAATTGCTTGAAAAATAAAATTCTTATGTTACTTGGAAGTTTTCAGTATAAGTGAAAAAGCGTCTCAAGATGAAACTTTTGCAAAAAAAATCAAGTCTCTAACGTCATTTGTTCGGAAGATATTTGCATTTGTTTGAAGTACTGCAACAGGCATATTTTTTTAATGTTGAATAACGTGAAAACGGTTCCATTTAAAATAACGAAGTGATATATCGCCTAGACTAAACAGAACACTATGTACACGCCAAACTAATTTTAAAATATGCTCCACATAATATAGCGAAACATTCATTTGAAACATTTTTTTATAAAATGAGTAACTAGAGAGGTATGAAGAAACCGTCTTAAGAGAAACATCCTGTATAATTTAATGCCTGCGTGTGAAGGATCCGTGGAACAAATTGTCGTTCTTTCATAAGGTGCATGTAAATTATTATCAATTATTCCAACGAGTCCAGTGGTTCCAGGCGTTGTTGGAAAGGATCTCTACTAAATAAGCCAGGATCGGCGAGCTATTTTTTTTTGTTTTATCCGTGGTGGTTGCCCAACGGGGTCCTAAGTCAAAGACTTGTCAGGATCTCAGGAGCGGGAGTGTATTTGAGTGTGTGTAAAGTGTCCCTTGGCTTTGTTACTTCCAACCTTCTCGCCGTTTAAGGGGAAGCAGTGTCGAATTTTATCCCCAACACTGAAGGGTGCCTGAAGTCGATACCGACCGGGCCCGAGAAAAATCCCGAGTGCGGTTCGAACCGACGACCTTGCGATTGCAAGGCCGTTCTCTTACCACTGGACCGTTCAGGCGTTTATTTGAACCGGTTATTATTCCGAAAGCGATATATATGGATGTAGCGAATAGTACAAAAATAGTACAAGTTATAGAAGTGTTGCAGTTCGTTATTCTTGTGTTTTTATTGGACATTAAAGCGTTTTTAAATTAAACGATTGTATCTACGAACTCCAGGTTTTGCTATCGCTTAACAGCTCCGTCAGAAATGAAAAGCAAAAATTTATTTTTCACTTCTGACGAAGCCGTGAAACGATAACGAAACGTTGCCTTTTGAATTAATTACACAATCTGTCCGACCGATTATAATTACAAATTTTATAGTAATTTTCAATAGACAAGAAAATGCTTTAATGAAACATATTTCTGTAACAGTTTCATTGTAACCTCAGGTATCACCGGAAAACTTCTTCCTGAAAAAACTGTGAAATGAGAGCGAGCGTAACGTTAAAAACTATTTTTAAGCTGTCCCTGTTAAGATTAGAACGACATTACTGTACAAAATGTGTATTTTAATTTAAAATGTTTTTTTTTTAATTTCTGTTTTATTTATTTTTGCCTGCAATTTCAGCTTTATGCAAAGAATTACACTGCAGAGAGAAAAATATCTTCTTTCTCTTCACTTATCATGTATTTTCAATGTGCGACTGTACATAATACTTTCCTTCGTCAAAATTTTTTTATGTAATGGAAATGACACCAAAACAAAGTTTTAACTTACTGATTTATATTCATAACTTATTTATTTTAATAAAATTTTGATGCCAGGTAAATATCAAGTGTTTAATTGAAAAATTCATCAAATAGCCCTTGAATTTATTGTAATTAAAAAAGTTTTATGTTCCACGGTGAAACCCATCGTTAAACAAAAAAAAAGATGTTCTGTTTAGCCCTGAAAATAGCGAATCTGTAATAACCTCACCGAAAGCGATGAAGTCACATTACAAACCAAACACGTTCATCCCTTTATCGCTCTTCTTTCATTAAAAAATCAAAACCAACTTGCTGAACTTTTTAATTGAACACACGTTATGTATCCGTACTAATAGATATACATATTATTTCGAAATTTATATTTAAAAAGCTATTAGCTAGCACGTTGCACTCTAAAGTTTTGTGTCATTTAATGAGCATCACTGTAACATCACTTTTCAATTATGATAAACCTAATTAAATAAAACCTTGAGTTTACAGTTTCATTCCTTATACCATTTAGCTCGTTGAGCGATAGCATTTTTTGTTCAGAGAGTAACAGCTACGTGAACAGTTCAATTTGTTTTGCCAATTATACTTATGTCATTAAAATTCATTAATAAAATGGATGTTAAGAAATTGATGAATACAAGAACCTGTATACAGTGTCTGTAAGCAAGAAAATTAACATTGTCGAAAGCACTTACAAAATCAGTTTACATAGTTTTGATTAAACTTGATAAATAATTTAGGCCCGCTTTCATAAATGCAAGATGAATGTATTGTACAGTCGAATGCCTTAGTAACTATTGTTTATAGTAAATTTATTTTACGTTTGTGAAACCATGGCGGAATTTAACAAAACAGAAGAAATTTTGTATTGAAACTCTTTTTCGAACTTATTTCAATTTAGTATTATTTACGAAACATTTAGTTTTCACTTAAGAAGGATGTGTAATACTTCAATAAAAGTCAATCAACAATAATATATTCATAATAGAAAGTAAGAGATACATACGTGAGAATACTTTATTTTTACAATAGAATTCTGCGTAACAGATTTTGCTACAATTTGTAAATCGATTTTCACCAAGCATTCAGTTTCCCAAGCTCAACCCTATACAATTTAAATTCACCACGAAAAAAAATGTGTCATGGTGAAAAGAGTTCGTGCAGAAAATCTATCACAAATTAGAAAATAAAACGGAACTAAATGCTTTCATTCTCACAAATCCATTTGGTCCTGCACAGTTAAGCCTAATCGCAGTTCTGCGTAGTTCTATCGTTCCGGTCGCGTTAATCGGAGATTTTAATGCTAGGTGCCAATGCAAACACATACTCGAAATTCCAGCGTAAAGTCCACTTTCCACTCGCGCATGCATATTGTATGGTGAGCGTTTGATCGACGGATTATTCATTTAAGTCGATGTTTATACCGGTGTGGAATATAAATACTTATGTGAATGCATTTTGGCAGGGAATGCAGGCAACGGTCTCTTATGGAAAAGTTCCAATTCGAAACCACATAAAACTTGTGGAAAAAAGTTAAGTCTGATCCTTTGTGATTGGCCATTCTATCCTTCATCGAATTTCTAAGATATATACAAGGGTCACACTGAAAATGTTTAAATATCACAATCTTATTTGTGCCTTGTATTATATTCTAAACAATCTATGGAGTCGAAATAATTGTAATAATGTTTGCTGAAAAAAACTTACTTTTATATTAAAATTATTGTTTGGCAATTTATTTGTTAATTATTTTGTTGTTACATTAGACAATATTGTGCTAACCTGAAATACAAAAATAAATGACATAGGTGTGACGCTAGTAAACCTAAAAATTTGATGGCAAACTTTTACTGTTCCACTTAGTGCGCGAAAGAGGCACACAGCGAAGAAGAAGCACGATGACGACTCGCTTGAGCACCCGTAAATAAATTAGCATCAATATTGCGTTGTGTGTTTAATGGAGAATGTTATATGTACTTCTTAAAGCGGATCGGCCTGCGAAGCCTTGATCTAATGAAAAAAAAGGCGATTCACGCCAATAAATTGCTGAAAGAGGCGAAGACGATAGTTCTACATAGTTGGTTTATTTACCCTTGAGACGATTTAACCAGTCAGTAATCTTTCATCTTGATGCACTATTTTAAGAAAAAACTGTTCCATTCACATTCGTTCCAAAAGACCGGTCATTAAAAGCAGTTTGAATTTGTTATTAATTATTTCGCGTCTGTAATTATGGGCCGTTTGTGCTAGGAATTTCTCGGAGTTAATTAAAGCGAAAATGTCAGGCCACATTACTTTATGACGCCTTTAGTTTTAACTAATCGCGTTTTCGATTCGCCTGCACTGGTTGTACTCAGAGTATTTGCATCTTGCTTTAACCTCATGTAATAATACCAGATGAAGATACTACGAGTGGACATTAGTGCAGTCAATCGAAAACGCTATAAGAGACTCCTAAGTGATTGTACCTACAAACCGAAAGTAAGCAAAAAATGTTGGTATGAATGACTGATTAGGATTAGTACTATACAGATTCGGTTAATGTTCAACTTGATAATGCATGCGACAGGGAACGCACTAGAGAAATAAAGAGGGAAATTTGACTAATCACGCCACCCTGCCGGGCCGTTGGCAATTTGTTCTCTGCGAATCGAATCGAAGGAAACTTGCTATGTCCGATTCTGTATGTCCTTATTTATTCAGTATTCCTAGAATCAAAAGGAACTTAGATAATTATATAGAAAATCATTCTGGCCTTCTGCAGGAATTCAGTGAATTATTAATTGAATAATAAACCTGATATTAAACATGAATAGTGTGTACATCCTACAAGGACAGTGATTGTGAAAAAAATTATGAGGATACGTCAAACAAAATAGAATGAATCACTTTTTTATTCTAGTCGAAGTTGTGCTAGACATATGTGTTTAAAAATGTTTGAAAAAGAAATGTTATAATTAACACACTTTCAAAATAATAAAATTCATTCAAAATTGTAGAAAATACAGAGGTTTTAAGTTACAACATGGTTGCACGGTTACAGGGTGATTGACAAAATGAAATTGTTAAAAAGGTGTACTTTAGTTTTCGAAAAATAATTTTTGTTGAAATTGAAAGGCAAAAGTTTCAATTTAATTTATAATTACGATTACAGTTGCTTTGAAAATAAAAAAAAACAGAGTTTATATCTGACAAATAAACAAGTTAAAATTTTCCAAGATTCGTTCTTTGTAAAGGACACTCCTACTCAATTTCTCTTGTAAATAAATAGAAGCAACCGCAACAGGTTATGGGCCAAGAGCGCTTGTGGCTGTGAAAAGAAATTTCAAGATACTAATAGACTAAGTTTGTGTAAAGCGCAGTTTTGAAATTTGCTGTATATTGTTATTTGCATCTTGAGTGGACGGGAAATAACAATGGACTTCAAAGTACAAATTGAAAAGCTGGAAGGGGCTGGAAATTGGACAAAGTGGCGTAGACAGATTGAGTTGATGCTGCGACATCATGACGTACCTACTGGATATAGCTACTGGATTTCGTATGCCACCAAATCTATTATCTGAAAATTCTTCACCGGAAGAACGTAAGGCTTATGAAACTGCATTAAAGGCTTTTAAAAAGAATGATGCGCTTGCCCAGCTAATTTTAGTTGGATTAGTTGATTTGACTGCTACGTGTGAAACGTCAAAAGCAATTTGGGATAAACCGACTTCAATTTATGAGCAAAGTTCTGATCAGCGCGTGGACAGGTTGATGGAACAATTCTCTAGAAATGACAAAACTCCTACTGAAGATATTGCAACTCATATTGGCCGACTGCTAAGAAATTTTTGGGAAATGAATGACGAACTGAACGGTCCAGTGGTAAGAGGACCGGCATGGTCGTCGGTTCGAACCGCACTCGGGATTTTTCTCGGGAGTGGTCGGTATCGACTTCAGGCACCCTTCAATGTTGGGGATAAAATTCGACACTGCTTCTCCTTAAACGGCGAGAAGGTTGGAAATAACAAAGCCATGGAACACTTTACACACACTCAAATACACTCCCGCTCCTGAGGTCCTGACAAGTCTTTGACTTAGAACCCCGTTGGGCAACTACCACAGATTAAAAAAAAACTGTAGAGGTTGGTGAATACTGAATTACCAGATTTATTATTGATGAGTAAAATAATGTCAACATTACCATCAGAATATTTTGAGTTCAAGAGTGTTTGGGAATCAGTGCCTGTTGAAGATCGAACAATTAATAAATTGACAGAACGATTGAGCCTGATTGAAATGCGTTTGCCTGCAAAACCAAATGATGAATCGTTTGCACTCGCCGCAAAATCCTATAAACAGTCAGTTGGACAAACAAGAAGAAATAAACATAGCTAGAAATTGTTTCAAGAAAACTACGGATGACTCGAATTCATCAGAGAACTTAACCAAAGAAAGGAATTTAATGGAGATGTGTTCATGATGACGATCAATTATCTCTCAGAAACAGATGATTGGATAGCTGATTCAGGTGCTTCTGCACACATGACTCGCAACAAGAGTTATTTCTTAACTTATGAAGCATTTAGGGCTCCAAGGCAAGTTCAAATTGGTAACAATAAAGTTATGGACAAGGTATAATAAATGTTGAAATAAAAATTAACGGACAGTGGCAGCAAAATCATCTAAGAGATGTATGGTATGTACCTCAAGTTTGTCGTAATTTATTTTCTATTAGTCAGACAATAAATAAAGGATTTCATTTTAAAGCCGATAAAAATAGATGTTTTTTCACAAGAAACGGAGCTGTACGGTTGATTGGAAGAAAAACATCTAATGGTCTGTATTCGCTAGAATTGCGAGTGAAAATTCCAGAAAAAGCAGCAAATGTGTTTATTGCCTCAGAATCAGAAACCATACAGTTGTGGCATGAGCGCCTGTGTCATCAAAATAAGAAACATGTAAAGGGTTTTCTGAAGAAGTATGATATTGAAAGTGAGGTAACTGAAGAATTTTGTGAAGGCTGCATGTTTTGAAAGCATCATAAACGAACTTTTAGAAGAAAAAGTGATAAAAGCTCAAAGCCAGATGAACTGATTCATGCAGACATTTGTGGCCCAATGCAAGAAGTTTCAGTTGGAGGTGCAAGATACTTCGTTTGTTTTAAAGACGATTTTTCGGGGTTTCGTCGTGTATTCTTCTTGAAATCTAAAGCAGAAGTTCCTAATTGTTTGATGATTTTTATAAATGAAATAAGTGTTGCTGGACATACAATCAAGGAATTCTTATGTGATAATGGCACAGAATTTACCAATGCTGAAGTAAAACGTATTCTTCAGTCAAAAGGAATTAATTTTAGAACTTCGATGCCCTATTCACCACAGCAAAAATGGTGCTGCTGAAAGGGAAAATCGAACGTTGGTAGAAAGTGCACGATCAATGATTCATGCAAAAGATTTACCTATTAGACTCTGGGCAGAAGTAGTTAATACAGCAACGTACATTCTTAATTGTATGGGACCCACGTCTGTAAAGAACAAAAGTCCCTATGAGCTGTGGTTTGAAAAAGAAGTGGTAAAGATTGATCATTTACGAGTCTTTGGAACTAAGTGTTTCTTTCATGTGCCAAAACAGCAACGGAAAAAGTGGGATAGAAAAAGTAACATTGGACATTTCATTGGTTACTGTGGAGAAAGAGACGGTTATCGCATATAGCTTGAAAGCGTAAATAAAGTAATATTAAGTCAAGATGTAATTTTTGAACGCGAAGCAGTATTAGAGAAGAAGTTGAAGTTAACAGTTACAACTGTAAAAGCAAAAGTTTCAATTTAATTTATAATTACGATTATAGTTGCTTTGAAAATAAAAAAAACAGAGTTTGTATCTGACAAATAAACAAGTTAGAATTTTCCAAGATTCATTCTTTGTAAAGGACACTCCTAGTCAATTTATCTTGTAAATAAATAGAAACTACCGCAACAATTTGAGATTAACCAAAGAAAAGCCAATTTATGAGTACTGATCGGAAGAGACAGAAAGTATCCTGGAAACAGACACTCGTGGGAAAATAACATTTAAAGAATAAGAATCACAAATTCAAAGAAGAGAGAGAAGTGAACTGGAGAACTTATTACGATAAAAATAGCAAAAAATGTCAGGAAAATATATTGAGATGGGAGAGATAGATCCTTAGAAGAATTGTTGGTGGGAATTGATGGTTATAGAAAAATAACAAATGAGGAAGTATTCTATCAAGGAAAAAACACTCCAATTAGAAGGTAACAGCGGCACATGGAAAGGTTGAAAGATGATCGTTCAGTATCACAAACAGCATGGATGGAACCCGACGACAAGAGGAAAAAGAGAAAGCCAAGTAGAAGATGGAAGAGGCGTCATTAGTAGATTTGAAGGAAAAGGATTTACGAAACTGGAAACTGGAAACTGAAGTTAGGAAAGTATGGAATAAGTTCTTAAAAAAAGTTCAGTTGTACCCTTAAACTGCCCATCACCTTTTTGTTATTTAACGAATTTATTATATTAATTTTTTTCAATAGAGCTTTCAACTTTCCATTAAACAAATCTCCCATGTAAATGGAACGAGTGAGCGGTGGATTCTTTACATTAGCCTTAAAATGTTACATAAATTGCGCTCAAAGATCACATGACAGCCAACAACAATAAATATAAATTAAAGCTGTTAGCCAGATTTCGTAAGGCTCATCGGCAGTCTCCTCGGCCGCCTGCAATGTGCAAATATGTACCGACCAAACCTTTCTAAATACATACAAAATGTACTAATTGGTCATTAACGGATTGCGTCAGCGCACATCATCGGATACCAGTTCGCGATACTTTTAATTATTTAGGGTCAATGCCACAAACTTAACACAGATCCCCAAGGTTTTGAAGAGTGCCTTTCCGAAAATAGGTACATAGCGTCTTCACCTTAACTCTCCCACATAATTACCGTTTAAAGAAGTCGAACAGTTTCACAATTCGTCACATACGACGAATGACCTTCCATTGAAGATGCAATGGAAAAATGTAACCGAACTTAACTTTGACCTTCCCTCACGTGCGTAGGTAATTTTTCTGATGGTACAGGGATTTCAACTTTTCATTTGTGCCTTACGTGAACGCATCGGCGGTAATTTATTTGTTTATGTCGCTGAAAAAAAAAGCAGATACCTTTCACTTCGTCGTTTTACAAAATTACACTTCTTCTCTGTATCATTAACACTTAAAATCTTTTTATTAAAATAACAGCTGTTGTACTTGCACGCACTATTGCTTTACTACTTTTTTTAGTATATTACTTTTTTCGATAGAGCGGAAATCAACAAATAAATAACGATTAAATGAGAAGATGAAAATTTTATGATCAGAAAAACTCCGGTAATAATGTTTTAGTGATATGATAATAAAAGCAGCGAGAATACATTTTAATTAAAAATTAAATTTGAGATTTCTATGAGCATTTACGAGCCGTTTCTATGAGAAAATTGTTAGAGAGAAATTCACAATTTTTTTCCACTTGTGTACCACAAGTTTCGTTTTAAAATGAAATTGTTCGTAATATTTTCATCTACCAGTTGATTTCACTGTGTCTTACAGAAACGACAGAGTAACAGGCAGTATGTTCCGTTTTGATTTGGAAATGTATGCGCATATCTTCCGCAGACTTAAATCCTCCAATTGCATTTTATCCTAAAGGACTCTAGTTAGCCGTAATTTAACGAGCTAGTGCGTTTTACATTTACATCCTTTATTTATAATATAGCTAATTCTGTCTTCGCCTTTTCTCAAGTTTTAATGAAACAATCAGTATGTTGGGATCATTACTGTGAAATGGACCGCATTAGTGTGACGTCAGAGGAGGCACGAAATTGGAATCCAAGTCATTCCCAATTTGGTATAAAATAAATTGAACCTTAAGGCATAGGGGAATAAAGGTCACTTTATAAGGATCAGTTTTTGAGCCACTCGTACGCAACCATTACACATATTTAAGACATGAAGTATCCCAAAATGAATAATTTGAAGTTTTAACTAAACAGCTGACTCGAAATCATCCGTCTAAGGTATCAAAATATTTATTTATAGCGAAATGAAAATGATGTAACACTGTTTGTTGTTGTACAATGTACATACCAGAACAAGCACCAACGAACAGAAATCAGATAAACAGACAACAGAACAAACACCAACAATCACAAAAACAGTAAACACAGATAACTATCGAACATACAAAGCTGAAACAAGTGACAATTAGGTTATGTATTCGATAGCAGTACCTCGTGCGCATGTCATGTACGAAAATAGCGTTACATCATTTTCAATTAGCGATAAATAAATATTTTTGATATCTTAGGCTGATAATTTGAGTCAGATGTTTAGTTAAAACTCCAAATTATTCATTTTGGGACACTTCATGTCTTAAATATTTCTAATACTTGCGTATGAGCGACTCAAAAAGTGATCCTTGTAAAGTGACCTTTATTGCCTTATGCCTTAAGGTTCAATTTATTTCACATCAAAATGGGAATGACTCGGATTTGAATTTTCGTGCCTATTTTGACGTCATCACTAATGCGGTCCATTGCGAAAAGAAAGCAATAATAAAATGGCCTCATTGTGTTTGAAATTGTATAGGTATAATATGTAATATAAAACTGCTATCACAAGTAATTTTTTATAATTTAAGCAGTCCTGGACAGTCATTTTACACAACTATAGATGTTTAAATGCCAAACAAGAAGCAAATACTAAGAGAAGGAAGGTAGACGTGTCTTGTCTACAGAAGAAGAGAAAAAGGTTTGAAATTCTTTATTTTATAATATACATATACATATTTCCTATCTCCGCCTTTTTTCAAGTTTCAACGAAACAATCTGTATGTATAAATTGTTTTACTCAAAATAATTTTCTATATGATTATATTTTCAAAAGAATTTATTATTGTTATTATTATTTAATTTTAAAATTTCTGATTCGTGGTCCACAAACACAGTTAACATGATATTAAAAATCTCAGGATAATTTTAAAGCAGCAGCAAGAAATCTATAATTTACTCTTGAATTAGAAATTTGCATTAATTATTGCTAAATTCGTAATTATAATTCGTTAGACAAGTTGTAAAATCAATATAAATGTTTTTATTGACTTTTGCGCAAACATTTGGAACAGAATCATAATTAAAAAAAAAAATTATACAGAAACGTTTCTGTATAAAATACGATCAAGAATGACGATAATACTGCAACGGTCGCGGATTTGGTTTCCAAAACAAAATCGGTTATTGCGTGTTAATTTTAAATAACAAACATGTGTTCGGACGCTTCGAACTGTACGCAGTAAAATTGCGGCCGGATGCTCTAGGGCGCTGTCCCCTTTCAAGAAAATATAAACCACCCAGCGAGTCTTTAAGAATTTGTAACGTTAGCCTTGCAAATAACACTTCGGGTTTCTGGCATCATAAAACTGTCATAGAGTAACCTTTTAGCTTTGTGTTCGTTCGAATTTGTATGGGGTGGGTTGCATTAAACTGTAGACACATGTCAGTTATAGGAAAGAGATCAAATTATGTTGCAAGTTTAAGTATTTCGCTTTAGTCTGCTTTGTTTCAAACAGGCGCCAGTTGTATTAAAACGTCAAGTGGGCACTTGTAATGAAGAGAGGGCCAGGGCAGTTGCAGATTGCGAGAGACCACCGCCACGCTGTATGACAAGCTAATTGGGGTTGAATAGGCGTGATTTGGAGCTAGAAGCAGCGATTATCATTGGCCAGTGGTTTAAAAAATAATTATCTTGTGAAGTCCGAGGGGGTGGTTAATTTTTACTTGGAAAGGACGGAGCGCGAAAAACAGGGAGACAAAATACGATCTCTCGAGCGAACGGTCGAATTCCTTTTAGTTTTGACTTAGCGAGTTTTTTTAGTGCTTGCCGTCATTTTCTCATATTTCTAGATAAATTTCGGTGCGGTTAAAATACAGTGTGTTAAGAGAAAGGGCAATTAAACAAAACCACGGATACGGTCGGGTTCGCGCCGCGGGCGTCTAAACAAGGGTATGTGTGCAACTCGCGGATACGCGGATAGGTAATTTACATTTATTTGTATTCTTCGTCACATATTTGGTGGTATAAATTGATTAAGAATAATTTAATTTGCATTAATCCGTGGCTAAAGAACCTGCAAAATTCAGTATTCCTACTGCATTTAGATAATTTTAGTCAAATATTTTTATTTACATAAAGCGAGGTTAAACCTCAACAAGTAGCATTCACATAGTTGGAAATAGTTCTACCTTTGGAGATATTCTCTGCCAAGTTGGAAACACGCTAACGGCGGTATTTAGATTTGTACAGGGAAGTCGCCAATTTGAGTCACTAGGCTAAGGCAAGTTATTTCTGCCGCCGAAACCAAGCGTACCAGCACAACCTAAAACCCAGAAATCAAGGCCAATTAATTGCTCGTTACGAATTCCGTAATCACGAGGCCGAACAATTTGAACCACCTATTCATAGCCATCTTCTTAACAAAGTTTCTCTCATACCCTGTGGGCCATGTATGCCATGTGGACCGAAACGTGGTCTTTGCCGAGATATTTGCAGGTTAATTACAAGCGATTTGCCGAGAGACTGAAAGGCCATATCCACACGTAGTGGAGTGCCGAAAACAGTCATTTGGGTCCATAGCGCAATAAATTAGTTAGATAGGTTTAGCCGACGAAAAAACGACGAAGAGGGATTTGAAAAAAGGCGTACATAGTACCACCCTCTTAAGGCGATTGGACGTAGCGAGAAAAGATCCTACCCATTCGACCTCAATTAATTAGTTTAGCTAGCGATAGGGTTTCCCATCACCTCCGAAAGGAGTCCCTGAAAAACTGGTGATTGCTATTGATTGTCCTGCAAATTGATCGCCGAGGGCGGCATTTTGTATCACATACGTCTCCAGAACGTCTGATTAATTAATTACTTCCATTAATTAAGTACACTGTAGACCCACTGTGTCACACTGTGCGTTGATTGATTGAGCAGAACGAGTCTTAGAGTACGATCTGAAGTGGCAAACACTAGTACCAAGACCAATCTAAGTTAAATTAATTGTTAATCTAATTGAGGGGCAGAGTTCTCCAACAACTATTTACGTGTGCCGAAACCACCAGCTGTATGATTTGAATTCAGTTAGGTCGCTCCGATATTCGAAAGTGAAATCTGTTAAGCGCATTCTACTGTACTTCCTGATAACCGTAATTTTGTTTTCTTTGTATTCGTTTAACGCAAGGGGTTTTTCGCTCATTATATCAGATCCCAGTGGCTGGTACAAGGAGTTTTTACCTTTTTTTTTTCTTTTTTTTTGCAATAATTAAAATTAATGAACCAATTGGTGTTGCAGTAAGTTCGCAGTCGCGATCAGATTCTACTTTAAATTAAAATTAATTAAATCTAACTTCCGCATTTTTATTTAAACGTATTTAAGTCCCTTTGATCTCTCAAGTTTATTCGCCGACGCACCAAAATAACTGAGTTACAACAACGTAAGGCCAGGGTTTACAGTGACGATCACGAGATTATAAATATTATCAGTTTATCGCTGATTCCGGAGGGTCGTTCAACCGTAAACACCATAGATAGGTCAGTACGTAGTCCTTAGCGCCGGCCATAAATCTAGGTAGCTGTAGACTAGGTGGGATGGTGCATGCCGAATTGCAGTAATAAACCGTTTGGGTGACCTTTTGGAATTTCTTCGCAAGTAAACATTGTCGGTCCAGTTATTTAATTTGGCAATAAGTTTAATTTGTTTTTGTTTGGACAGTTTTATGGGTTATTTAGTTGTTCGTAAAAGTCAACAAACAAGGTGACACGTCGGCGTGTTACAATACTAACAGTATTTATTTTTAAATAATAATTCGATACTCATTCGACATTAGCATCTTTTTATTTTTCAAAATGATAATAAGCATTTTAATAATTTTCTTCTTACATTTTATTCTTATATTTTAGAATTGCAAGAAGTGCATTTATTTTTCTAGTTTTCTGAAATATCCTTATAAATTTTTGTTAACAACGAACGTCCTCTTTATTTCAAACAAGGACTTTCAAGTAATGTGGTTATGTACTTACAGTATAATGTACAGTCCTACTTAGTTTTTTTTCAGTTACATCACATGTGTAATCCCTGCCACGCATAATTTTACGTTAACTAATTTTCTGTCGTTTATCTTTCACAATACACCACTGAAAACATTTTGCAGTTTCACTTCCTTGTAAAAGAGGAGCCATTGTTCAGCTTTTAAGGTCAAATATAAAATTACTTGTCGACAAGTGTTTAATATCCACTTGTAAAATGCGACAAAAATGGTCAAGGCGTTACTTGTTCGAAGTCATCTTGTATGACGTTTCCTCTGCAAATATATACAGGGTGATTCTTAAATAAACCGACAAAGAAAAAATGTCCCAGAACATGGGGAAATTTTATGTATTTTAATTTTCCAGAAATAATTAGTGAAATATTGTACCCCAAGTAATGATACTTCCATGGCGAACAAATAGTAGGCGATGAATGAAATAAATGCAGTTATAAAAGTGTATTTTAAAGCTTTATAACAGCGTTGTAAAAACAAACGTCCTTATGGATATTTACATGACGTAAGGCGTTTATAAATTTTATGATATCCCGGGAAAAATCTCTACCTTTCAGATCGAATAATGGCCTTTATTACGCAGACTCATACAGGTTTTAAGGGTTTAATTTAAACTGAAATTTACGTTAGGAAATTAATTTAATTTATTTGTATAGTTTAAGATCCCGACAATCTTACAATAGTTCGGTTAATGCCTGCGTAAATTGCTATCGATCCTTCCCGGAAACAATTTCATTTAAACTCATTTCTTCTTAATCTTTGAGAGGCAAAAGGATGTTTCGATTTCCGTACTAGGCTCTGCAATTCTTCTAGTTAACTATTAATTTAAATAATACCATGTAACAAAACGCACTGAATAAATTATGATCATCATTATTACTACACTGTTATATAAAAAAAGACGAAAAAAATCTACAATCGCTTTTATCCTTGACTAATGAGGACCTGTGCTCGTCGAGAGAGAGGATTTCCTGGACACACAAGCAACAATCGAAACAAAATTCCGGTTCCCAAAGACGGGAACTTCGAACTTGGGCGGCACCGTGCGATAGTGATAGTGGTCAAATGTCATAAGTGGTCATCGGTTCGGATGCGCGCGAGGGACGGAGAGAAACCCCCGGGGGGCAGAGCACCTATGTAGGTTATGAAGACGTGGGGATGTAGGCCGCCTATATACACAGGTTCCAAGCGGACTCTGCAGTTCAATCAAAGTGCTGCTTCTTCACTGCCTGTACACGAAACCATTACAGGTGAGTGTGTGCTGTTTAAGTTGTCTTTATTAGCTTTAATAAAACTGTTCAGTGTGATCTTTAATATAAACTGTGCTGGTGAATTAAAAATAATTTTTAGAAAAATTGAACTTAATTGAAAGGATAATAAACGAAGCAATTAGAATAATTATTCGTTGTACATTTAACTTGCTTAAGGTAAATAAATTTGTAAAATATTTTTATTTGTTGTCGGTTGCTAGCTAAAAATCTAAAAATTTTAATATTTCTGCTATTGATCTCTCTGTGTAACTAAATAAGTAAGTAAAAATTTTAAAATAAATGTAAAATTATTCGATTGGACTGAAAAAATATTTGCATTAACAAAGAGGATAAATTTACACTTTTTTTTGAAAAGACATTCCTAAACATAAAGTAAGAAATATGTCGCTTTTACAAACAATTAATTACATATTGTTACGACCACAAATTAAATTCCTTGTTAACTATTTTTTAATTTTTTTTATTGAAAAACAAAGTATCAAGGTGTTATCGAATTGAGTGGAATAATTTCACAAGTTGATAGCTTGGATCAAGACGATCAAAGAATGTTATATGTATAATATGGTGTCCTAAATGTATTCGTCTTCGAAATAAAAATATTGAATTTTAAAAACGTACATCAAAATTCCGCAAAAAGAACAGAAATTTCTGCATCCAAAATAATATTCCCAATGAGAAGAACTATTTACAGTGTTTTTCTTTAATTTTTACGCCCCACCAAAATCCGCTATGGCCGAAGGTATTTATTTCTTCATAAGTCGAAAACGGTTACATTTAGGACACTATATTATATGTACAACAATTTTTGATAATCTTTATCCAAGTTACCACCCTATGAAATTATTCCGATAACACTCTGTATATGTAAGAGTAACGCCATAAAACAAAAAAATAATTACTGCATTTAAACTGACGTATTATATAAAATTACATCTAACTTTTAGCATAATCTTTTCAGTACCAGAACCAGTACCTAATAAATAATTCATTCTATAACGAGTTAACCGAGGGAAAAAATATTATTATTATTATTATTATCTCATATATCGTTGAGAATGAGAATTTGAAATGTTTATAAATTTTTAAAAGATTTAATTCTAGCTTAATTTATATCTTATTTATATAACTTTCTATTGTATAATTAGTATCTTTTATTTTTATAATATTTTTATGTACTGAAGAGGTCTGATAATTACGTTACTAAAAAGTAAACTAAAATAATGAATAAATAATTTTAAAATTAATTATAAATACATTATCTTTTTATATTACATTGCTGCATCCATAATTAAATAACAGTCACGCAATATTACTAATTAATTAACAAAGTTTCCGTAATATCAAGAATACCTACATTAAGTTTTTTATTACATTCTCACATAACAAAAAATAAATAAATTGAAATTAAAAACCCAGAAAGACGTCTTAAAGAGTTCTTATGGGGCAAAATGTTTGAAAACAATTAATTTTTTTCTTGGAAAAATTAAAACTAAAGAAATAAGAAATTAATTAATTCAAAATGAATTAATTATAAAGAAAATGCGTTGTATCAAACAAAATGCCTCAATAAATATGATGAATACATCTTTTTTTATTAAGAAAAATTCGGAATTAAACCAAAGAGAAAAAGAAAAAAAGTCAAAGAAATATTTGAGGTAGAAAACTAAACAATAAAAGAAAGCACGACCACAAATTTTTCTCAAAGAAACGAGCACACAGAATTTTTCAACGCACCTTTAAAAACGCATAAAAATAAACATGTAGGCATGAATTTAAATACAATAGAATAAAATTAATTTGATATAATTATGTACATAAATTAAGGTTCAGATTCTTAAAACTTTAACTTGAACCAAATTTGTTTAAGCTCAAATTTTTACTCTTTTTTGTTTCAGCATCTTGTAGATCAGTAAAATCCTATTTTTTTTAATTGATTGATTTGCGCTAGTTAAGTTACATATATTTTTTTAAGCGAACATTGAAAAAACTTGCTTATTTTTGTGATACTAACCCAGAAATGAGGACGGCGATTTTCCGCGATTCAATCGACGTGAATGAACGGGTGAATTGAAGTGAATTAATGCGATGTACCTCGACGTGTCTTACTTTCTAATTGTGTCCATATAAATCGAATCGTACGGAAGAGCTGATGTTGAAATATCGAAAAAATTTTGCGATTGCGCAAGTTGTTTGTGTACGGTTTTCAATTATCTCCCGAGGCATCTTCTTCACTAGATGATTTATGGGCGTAAAAGACTTCATTACAGAAAAGCGTATACATATGACATTCACAAACAAACGATGACGTTTCAATAAAATCGAGCGAGTTAAAAATTTTAGCAAAATAATTATTACAATTTACGTTGACCTAAATTTATCGTTTTGCGACTATCAACAGATATAATCGGCCTTTTTGCTCGTTACTTTCCAGTTTCTTGCCAATTTCTACGAGAAAACATCACGAACTTGCAACGATACAAACGCGATTTTAATGTAGCCAAGTGAAATTAAGAGAAGTGCAGAGAGAGCTTTCTTCGGACATTTTCATGAAGATGCGATTAAGATTGAAAGTGATTGCAACAAGTGAAACCACACGCGTTATTTGGCAAATGAAGATTGCACTTACTCTTTATAGAAACAAAATAAATGCTCTCTCAAGTGCAGCGAAGGAGAATTTAAACAAGCATCTTTACCTGTACTTAATGTTTATGGAGAAACTAACGACCCACAGAGAAAAAGCCTTTATTACATACTTACTTGCCTTTAAAGTGCGCGTTGTTGCATTTCGAAGAAAGCTACTCGCTTTATCAGGTTTTTCAATTATTAAGTTATTTTAGAATTGAACCTGTCAAGAAAATCTTGTTTAAAGTAAAAAAGAAGATATCGATTACTTCGACATAAATAAAAGTGCAGTCACACACTTGACAACATATGAAAAGGAAAGTTCACAATTACAAATTTGATACACCTAGTTTAGATGTTACCTACATCGTTGGAATGTGGTGTGTGTGGTGTACTTGGTACTAAAAAAAAAAGATTTTCGATCAGTTTTTATAGAATATTGTTTTTAGATACTGTAGGTTTTCCTTACACTTAATTTTGTCTGATTGCACCAATTCTACAAGAAAAATTTAAGTGTTCGAACTGCTGTAATTGTCCTTTTTTGAGAATTTCGATTTTTCGAACTTCCCGCCAA
This sequence comes from Dorcus hopei, assembly GCA_033060865.1. NCBI lineage: Eukaryota > Metazoa > Arthropoda > Insecta > Coleoptera > Lucanidae > Dorcus > Dorcus hopei. The sequence goes on along the minus strand of CM065422.1, from coordinate 23,652,539 downwards.
ATTTGAATGATCAACTAAACTTCATTTTTTTCATTATATGCCGATCGTATAAATCTGAGTTAAGAAAATGTGCGACGAAATGATATGACATGACAAGAACTGCAAGGCTGTTTCACGACAGTTAGAAAGAGATAACTATATAAGAGTTCTTTGACTTATAATAATAATAATTCTTTATTTCCTTTTTAACATGTCATACATGTATAGGAATTGTCACAAACTTAGACTTAAATTTAAATTTAGATCTAAAGCCAATGCACAAACATTTTGGTAAAGAGACAAGATAAATTGAGACAGTGTTAACAAACAAGGTAAATGGAGTGCACCTACATTGTAGAATTGAACGCATAATTACAGGTATTTACCAACTTCTCCTTCAATTTTTTTTTTTAAATTGTTATAGAAGTAGCTTCTTTAATTTCTTCTGGAAGTGAGTTAAGGATTTTAGGCCCCAACGTATTAGGTGAGTTTAAAGTGATGTTATATTTGTTATGAGGAATATACAAATGATCTTTTTACCTAGTATCTTTATGATGCACATCATGAACATAAGAAAACTTGTATTTATTTAAAAAAGTGTAAACGCAGAGTTCAAACTTATAAATGTCAGGAACGGTTAAAATTTTGTAATATCTAAAAACATCCCTGCATGAGTCTCTAGCCGACATATCGAACATACTTCTCACAGCCCTTTTCTGGGAAATAAAAACATCTTTCGCCGTAGCAGAAGAGCCCCACATACAGATACCATAGTGGAGCCTAGAGTCCACTTGAGCGTAATATAATTTTAATAGCTGCTGTACATTGAGGACATTTTTTAAGCTGAGTAGTTGATATGAGATAGAATTAATTTTTTTTAAAGTTCCCTACAATGCCTATTCCAGTTTGAGTTTTCATCCACTGTGACCCCTAAGAACTTAACATATGAGTCCGAACACTTTAATATATAATCATTATTTACCATAAGTGTTGGTTTATCACACACCTTCTGTCTATTATGGAATCTAATTGCATCCGTCTTTTCAAAGTTTAAATGTAGGCCATTATTCATAAACCAGTTGTACATTTCACTTGAAGCTTCTTGACATTTTTGTGTTAAATGATTTTCATTTTAATTCGAGATATTCAAGGACGTATTATCTGCATAAAAGGTAAAATTTCCAGGTATCTCTAGGTAATTCAGATCATTAATATAAATAACAAACAGAATTGGACCCAAAATGGAACCCTGTGGTACACCTACGCTGGAACACTCTAAGTTAGATTTTACATTATTAATAGCAACATATTGTTTCCTATTGGAGATAAAACTAGTGATCCAATTCGGAGGGATACCACGAATTCCATATCTGTCCAGTTTATTTAGTAACAATTCATAATTGACACAGTCAAACACCTTGCTCAAGTCACAAAAGATTCCAACTGGACATTACCCTACCTCAATAGATTGTAATATTTGTAAATATGTAGAATATAGTAATCGCCGTCGAAGCTGACTTACCAGATATGAAGCCATGCTGATTTTGACACAGAATATTTTGGCTTAAGACAAAAGAGAGTAATCTTTCCAAGAAAGCGTATTCAAAGATTTTTGAGAATATAGAAGAGACCGTTATAGGTCTATAGTTTTCTACTTTTTCAGGATCTTTTGATTTATAAACAGGAGTAACTTTACCAATTTTAAGGCAATTAGGAAATTTACGTTCTCTAAAGGATAAGTTAACCAGGTGGGTTAAAGGTTTTATTAAATAATGCCTGATTGCACCGCATTTTTAATCATTGATTAAATTTAAGACGTGTTTAGAATGTGACAATCGTGAATACATGACAGCATAATGTCAATCACCATCTAATTCACACTTAAACTTCAATTTAAGTATCAGTTAGAATGCGCCTAATATTATGCTGGATCTACGTAAATATCACATTCTAAACACGACTTAAATTTAATCTCTGCTTAAAAATGCGGTGCAATTGGCCATAAGTCAAGCAAGTTTTGATTAAGAACGGCGGAATTTCATCATAGCCGGAAGAATATTTATTTTTAACTAAAAGAGAAGAGAGTTCATTTTCAGTAAACGGATTCACAAAAATACATGCATTGTGAACAGGAATGAATTCATTGTCTTACGTCTTCATAGTAGGTTTCTTTTCCTGTAAGTGATTACAGATTTCTAAGTGTGCATTTCAAAAGTAGGCGCTAAAGATATTGCTGACCACTTGCTGATCATTTAAGGTATATTTATCAATCTTTAAACATATTTCTTCATTATGTTTCGCCTTATTACTTAACTCATTTACTATTTGCCAAGCTGTTTTTGTTACATTTGGTGAGTTATGTATTCTTGTTTGATAGAATTGTTATAAATCGATCGATCCGAAAATAATAAAAAAATTAACTGTAGATATGATTGTGTTATTTTTTGTTTAGATGGATGCACGAACAACTACCAATAAAAAGTCAATAATAAATATTTTTTTGATTTGTTAAGAACCTTATGAATGGCACCGTGTATATCTTAGAATATTTCGACCTTCTCAATTTCTTTCATAATTTTTTAATTCCTGAAAGTAGGTCACGAATACATTACTATCTATTTTTCCAAATTAGATAATTATTAGGTAATCACATACTCTTACTTACTCCAATTTTAGATGCTCGGTATTCTTATATCTTTTTTCATCCATTTCTTTTTTAATCGATTATTTCTTATTTGTCTCCTAAAATTACTTCTCCGTGTGCTTAATGTGCTGCATTCCATAAATATGAGCTTTGATTACTAGGACTCGAGAGTATGAACTTCTCCCTGCACATCCACCATGTTTTGATGCTTTAGGTATACTTTCTGCTAGCTTTAGACTTTCTTTCCTAAAATTGCATCTCGATTCATTTCTTCTTTCAATAAACTCGTGTTTCGCATTCATAAAGCACATATGTCCCAATTATCCTGCTTATAATTCTTATGTTCTTTCACTTTTTCTTCCTTTCTTGGACCGCCTATGTATTTCTTTATATGTTCACTTTTTGCAATTTATCCCTTTTTGATATTTTATATTATATATTTGGTATTTAAAGTTGGCTCTTGTCCGATGAAAATTGTATCACAAAATCTTTTAACCGAACACTAAATAGCGCACAAACACTTAACGTTTCGCCGTTGCTTCGTCGAAGCTGTCGAACGACGGCGAAACGTTAAGTGTTTGTGCGCTATTTAGTGTCCGGTTAAAAGATTTTGTGATACATATACACTGTGTTTCCTAAAAAATGTTTCATCCCGTAGCGACGTTATTTATGATCCGATTTTAATGAATAAAAAAATAAAACAAATGGCTTTAGATGTACTTTAAAATGGTTCTAATTTCGATTTTTTCTAATGTTATCTTCAATATCTATCGATAGTCAACTTTTCTTTTTTAAATGGTTGCCCATATTTTTTTAGCTTTAATCTAGTAGAACATTTTTTTCTAATTCGGATAAAGTATTCAAAATTATTATTTGGTGCGCAGTTAATTGGAAAAATTATTAAAATTATTATTAACATAATGAATGAAATTTTCAAGTCAGCCGTGGAAATTCATAACAATGCAATGCACTAAACGACAAATGTCATTCAACCATCATTTTGAAAATATTTGTAGTTTTAATTGTTTAGGAGATCAATTAATTGGGCCAGTTGTCATAAATGGTACGTACTCTTGAGGGTGGACTGCATAAAAGAGGGATTAAGCCAGGATTAAATTTAAGTCTAAGTTAGAAGTTGACACTCACAATGACGTATAGCATATCGTGTGTCATATTCTAACGTGGGTTTAAATTTAATCCTGGTTTAAAACTTTTATGCAACCCAGCCTTAATCAAGAAAAATATCACCAACTGCACTGAGAAAAATGAAATAGTTAAGTCAACAACTTTTTGAATGTCAACTTTTTGTGCATTGACTTAAATAAAATGTACTTGTTTCAACGGTAATATTCTTAACTGAACATCTTGGAAATTGTTGAAGTAACACTAAAAAAATGTTAAACTATTACGTTTGACTGAACGATGTAAACGTTTTCCTTAAAACGAAAGTGTTTAATATGTTAAATCAAAAAGTTGAAATTTCAAAATGATCGTAAAGTGCTGTTGCTTTTATGTGTCTGTTTTGATTTTTTATTTAACGTAATAAATGTTAAGTCAACTAAAAGCGAGGGTTAATTCTCATATTAATAAGCTATCGAGTTCCAGATGGCGCCTGCTAAAACTTCACGTATATTTTCTGCCTGTCCCAGCATAAACTTGTTGTTCGACATCGTTTCTTAAACGGATAAGTCATTCATATTTCGAATGCGTCCGACATTATAAAGTTCGTTGAGGTTTATTCAGCTCCTCTTGTCCACCTCAACAAAGGTTGAAGGGTTATCTTACTTTGGCAGTATCGCAAAGAGGTGAACATTTAATTGATGTTTCCCTAAACGATAGTTTAGATTGAATTGACTCTACGCTTTTATTAGCCGTACTGAAAAATTACTTTAAATATATCAAAAATATAATTTTAATTCATAACAGCGTTCAGACAAATAAAATATTTAGCAATTTTAACAATCTAAAGTTCTTGTATCAATCTTCTTGGGCATTAAAGCAACTAGAAAGATGTCTTCATTGTATGCTTGCCTCAAACAAAATATTGAGTTGATTCAATTTAAAATATTTAACATTTTTTGACTGTTGGTTCAATGACCACGCGTGATTGCTAATAGGTAAACGAAGAATACTGTTAACTGAACATGTTTTTGGTTGACTGAACAGTTTATTTTTCTCAGTGTACCTAATCCCGACAAGAATTCGCATTTCAGTTTCTACACCATCATCAAGAGTCTTCAAATTTCGTTCACTTACATGATTCTAAAGGTAAATTGAAAAACATTATTCAAAAAATCATTGAATTGAAAATTTAAATTCAAATAATACTATTCAAGGAAATGGTAAATTACTTTAGTTTATTCTTATATCATTTACAAGTAAATATGAATTGTTCCTAATTAATATCGTGAGTCATGTTGAGATTGGATTAGATTAAGATATATTTAGAATAAGTGAGAGATATATTTTTTTAATAGATTTTTCATTTTAAGGAAATTTCTATATGAGATTTATTTTATTATTTAGAGCTTTTCATAGTTGGGATAAATGAAATTTTTCATGCTTCTTCTTTCTGTTTAATTAACAGTCGAAGAATGGCATAAAATAAACCTTAACCGACTTAAAACCTGTGATTTAAAGAAGCTTGTGAATAAGTTCAATTAAATACTCGTTAATGTCTGGTTAATGTCTAAGGCGAAACTAATTACTTGTAAATGTGCGTAAATCTTGTTATGCAATCATCATTATCAGGCTATACGGAAAGCAATGACCGACATTGAATTATGTATATTTAACCACTTTACTTATTTATTCACCCATTGCTTTAATTACCATTTCAATGTTACTTTTTATCTTCATAACTCGTCATTGGACAACTTAAAAATAACACAAAACTCAACGTTTCGCTATCGTTTGACACTCCTAACGAACTGTTTTCATAATTGTTACTATGGGAATAAACAGGAGATTAAAAGCCCGTTCACAATGACTTAACGTAACAAAATTAAATTAAGGAAATTAGAGTGTTAATTTATGTGTTCACAATGAAGGAATTTTTTGTTCTTTGCTTGCGCAAGTATTTGCAAATTGTTAGTCTAGGTTAATAAAGGATAAAATTCTTTTGCTCAACTCCAAGACTCAAAGACTACACTCACTATATAGTTTTATATTGTTGATTGAATGTACTTAACAGAGTTAATCTAAAAATAGAAGTTGTCAACTTAAGAAAAGTAAATTAATAGAATTAGTCAATTAGTACGCTTACATTTCTAATAGTGTTTCCAACTTTTATTAAGTGATTAATTTTGTTACGTTAAGTCATTGCGGACGGGGTTTAAAGTTAAACTGCAAGTGAGAAACCGGGCCTTATTGTTATACAAAAAAAAATTAACGTTAATTTTAAGATATACAGAACAACTTTTAAATTTCTTTACTAGAAACAAAAAATAATCCTGAAAGTTTTAAGATAATTATATATGTGCACTTCTAATAAATAACTTTCATATTTCTTAAAGCTATTATGGTCAAATTAAAATATTTTCACACGCTTGAAGCAAGTTATTTTCCACGATTGTTCCCATCGAAATGTCGGAAGAGATACTCGAAAGCAAACGAACTCTCGAAGAAAAATTACAGAACTAATAAATCCCGGCATTCGCTTTCACTGCGGCTGCTATCACCAATTAAACCATTAGACGTGTTACTGTTATTTAATGCAGCTTACAGATGAGCAAGTTACGTTTATTGCTGTAAATTGCCTGGGCCAGACGGTATTCAGCGTGAGAATAGAACGGACCCATCTGTTTGCAGGTTGGTTGGGTGAATGGGCAATTACGTGAACAGGATGATTAATCAATGTAGGTACCCGCATATTGTTAATAATAATGCAACCAGAAAATTGCTCGGTTAACGCTTTTAGATCAGGATGTAAACACCTGTTACGAAACTAACGGGTCATGAACATGATTTAAATGAGGAATTTAATTAATTTCACTTTTAACGTGTTCGTTAAATTTCAAATAATTTGACTTTGAACATAAAAGTTCGATTTAAGACAGAAACGAAGAAGTATCTGGCTTACCCTAACGTTGAAATCACCGGACGCGTGTTTGTTTCTACAGTTAATAACTTACAGTTGAACTATGAGTGAAATGATGTTGAACTTTTAAAAGTGTTTGTTTCTTCAAACTTCTTTCCAGTCAACAAAATCAGTTTCTTCAAATTTCAAAATGAATTGCTTTTTTTACGAAACTATTACATTCCAATCTTTCATTAATTTTTTTTACTTAGTGCTTATCCTTTTCTTTCTCCAATCGTCTTGTTCAAGATTGTTGCATCAAATTTCTCCTTAAGCATACTGAATGGAATTTGAAGATAAAATGGAAATGATTCTGAAACTGTTCTTCGGAGTTTTGGAATCATTAAGACAAGACAAAAAAAAACCAAAGTTTCAATCTAGGTAAAAATAAAAACAGAAACATCTTCATCAAGGCAACAGAGAAAAAACTGACAAAAGGGCACTTCCAAGATTTCTCAAGGCCAATTGCGGAAGAGAGAAAACACAAAACAGGAATTACTAAAAGAAGAGGTGTGTATGGAAGAATCAGGATGTCAAAAAATAGTAAAGCACCAAAATGTGATAAAATAACAGTAGAGATGACGATGGATCAAAAAGAACTGAAATATTATTAAAATTGGGTAAAAAATGAAATTAAGAATACATTCCAAAGCACTGAAAACCTGAAATATATTATTTATGGATGACACACTTACTACAGAAGTATGACACCGATAAGCTCAAAACTTCGCTCAAAAGTGGGAGAGGATTACCAAAGAACTTAAAAACGTGGAACACAGAACCAGAAGAGAACGAGTTCAAGATAAATACATATTGCTAAAACGAAAGAAGTGATAAAAAAAGAAAAGGTAGGCAAGAGTTAAATGTACAGATAGAAGAAATAAGAGAAGACACAGAGGAACTGAATATACATACATAAAGAAAGAACAAGTGAATGCAATACTTAAGACCTTGAAAGTCACAATAGATGACAAAGGAATTCAAGGAAAATATATTATTTGTAATTACATGTTTTGTAATAAATTCATAAATAAAGTCTCAAGGCAAATAAAGATGAATATATTTAAGGCGATCTGTAGACCAGTGTTGATATTTGAATGTGAATCATAAGTATTAAGTGAAAAGTAGAAAAATAAATTTACAAAAACCTCGAAATGAAACGAGCTTACTACAAACAAGAGTCCTTCAAAAGCAATATTCTATATTAAGTAAAAATGTTGAAAGAAATTTTCATGAACGAAGCTGGACAACTGAACATTTCATTTTATCATATCACTATCAAATTTAATTAAAAAATATTAAAATAAAAAATTAAAGATAAGTTTATTCAAAATCGTATATAATGTTCTATACAGAAAGCAATTTGCATTATTGTCATGACAAGCTTTTTCTTTATTTATATTATGGGTATATCTTTGTCACATTAGAAAAGACTGGAATAAAACAGAACCAAGATTGACATTTTAAGATTCTTCTTTATTCTGGTGGAATGCCAATATATTAAAATTAAAATGGCAATATGTAATTTAGAGAAATTTTTCATATTTTGTAATCTTAAAACTAGTTTTGAATTAGAGGCAAAAGTCCAGAAGGTTCTAAACGCTAATTCTTTATATTCTGCCTGAAGAGTGTCTTTAACGGAATATGATTTAAAGAGCAAAGCAAACTGTAACCTCATATATTTTAATTTTGTTATTACCTACTTTTTGAGTGCAGTGAAGACAACAAAGTAAACCAAGTATAATCGTGGTGCCGTAAAATACACTTTTATGATATTGGACGCCGCCAGAGAATATTTCATAGCGGTTTTTGTTGACCCCGTTAATAGAAAGTAAAAAGAACAGTAAATGAAGAAGTCGACGTGTTACGGTTTGTAATAATCGTTCTTTGGCGTTTATTACTCATTTCGATAACGGTCAACGTTTTGTTACCTTAAAAAAAAATGAACAACCAAAATATTTAGCGTTTTAATTCACCCGATGTGCCTAAGAGGCATAGAAGTTATAGAAAGTAAATGTTTAAGGAGTTTAATAATTAAATTAAATAAATGAGGAATGTTAAAACTTAATAAACCTAACATTATTTATTACATATTTACAGTTGGTTCTTGTCCGATGAAATTTGTATCACAAAATCTTTTAAGCGGACACTAAATCGCGCACTATACACTTAACGTTTCGCAGTCGTTCGACAGCTTCGTCAGAAAGATTTTGTGATATTATTTATTACACTTTTTTCATTTAGTTTTTGACAAAAAAAATGTGAAACTTATTAAACTTGAAGAAGATACAACTACTTATTGTTTAGTTATTTCATACAAATTAAAATTAAAAATTAAAATGTTTCTTACCTTCTTATCACAAAAATATTTCTAATGTATAAATATTATTCCAGGAAGGAATAATTAATTCTTAATTGTAAAACACTGTTGGAATCCTTCACCGGTCAATTTAGCCTGAGGGTAAGCTGCTTGCTTATTCGAGGAATTTTAATTAAAGATCAGCGAACTCGCGAAAAATAAAAGTTACATCACCTTTGCAATTCCAAGAAGAAGACATAGCTTTTTGAGCAATTTGTACATTTGCATTCACTTAACGTACGTTACATAGTATTTTTACAATTGAGCTGGAAAGGCTAATTTGTAACAGATTACAAACGTAGCTCTTACAATAAAATATTCTACTCTACAATTTCCTTATAATAACAATTTCCCATTTAAACTACTTAAGAAACTTTTCCTAAAAGTTACACTATTCTCGTTCTCTAATTTAGACAATCAAAGATTATTTTGTCTAAGGCAAATTAAATTTAAATAATACTTCTTAACTCTTGGTCTAATGTATCATTTTCCGAAGACAACATTAGATCCATCGTTTCCCACATTAAAGGCAAGATGTATTGTTTAAATCTCATGCAGTAAAAATTCGTTTGAACTTTATTATTTATTTCTTTCAAAATAAGCTGGAGCTATAAGTATTAAACTAATTGTAAGCTACACATGTAAAGTACCTGTTGTAACATAGAATACTTTATCCATTTCTATAATAGAAGTCTATAATTTGCATGTTTATATTAGTTTCAATCGATTTTCAAGAAAGTAAGCACGATCTCCACAGTTTTACAGCAATCAGCTAATGCGAAACGATTAGTACGATTGGAAGAGGTCATGAGTGATGGTGCGATTTCACAAGGAATATCTATGGTCGTTACGGAATCGTTGTTGCAGGTCCCATTCCGTGCAATTTATCAGAGTTAAAGCTCGTTATGTAATCGCAGCATGTCATACACAACGATTTCGTTATCTCGGATGCTACCGCCTGTAATTAAATACGTATAATGGACCTTTCATTGCATTTACATCGTGCTTGCATCATCTTCGGTTGCTTAAGACCGAAGCGGCAGGAGACAAAAAAAATCAGTCATTAACGGTACATGCTACCTCGGTAGTTACTTAGTTAATTATTATGATCATTAATGTTAAAGAGCATGTCTTACATACGCAATGGGCGAATGAAGTTTGCGACTTTAATTTTTTATGTTAAAATTATAAAACTAAATGTTCATATTCTTAATCATTTCACTTGTGGAATTAAGATTCATGCAATTACAATTAGATATTTTATTTGCGGCGTTTCACGAATTTTTAAAATTTAGCCCCAAAAGTAGTTACTAATTAAACATACAGGAAAACATTCACCTTTTCACCTACACGTTATTTATGGCGAATATCTTTTGTAAAACAAGACCGAGTTCGTTTGCTTTTATTTTTAATTAATCACAATATTTTACCAAGAGTTGTCAGTGGAATCCATTAATTATTTAGCCACAATTACTATTAATTACAATTATAGCTGTGAAGTATTTGAAACACTTTTATCTCAAATAATTGAAGATCTTTTGTAAAACAAGACCGAGTTCGTTTACTTTTATTTTTAATTAATTACAATATTTTACCAAGAGTTGTCAATAGAATCCAGTAATTATTTAGCCATAATTACTATTACTTACAATTATAGCTGTAAAGTATTTGAAATACGTTTATCGCAAATAATTGAAGGAGTTAGACTATTAAGGACCTAAGTGCAATTTTTTTTTTAATTGTACTAAGTACTATAGGAAGAGATCAAATACCAATTAATTTGATGGGATAACAAAACAGTTGCTTTCACAACATGTATTCAACATGTAGTGCCATTTATAAACTGTCAAATATGTATAAGTAGGTACTACATGAATAATTTGAATAAATGTTTTAATAATTTAAATAACTTTAAAATATATCAAACACCTGTATGGTTATGTTATTCAGAGTTCAAATCTTTAAATGTCATTCTTGTTCTTGTGAGTAACTGCGGTAACATTTAGAGCAGCGATGGGCGCGAGCTCGCCGAAAGCTCGACCCCCACCCTCAATTATTTGCAACGATCCCGATGTTTCAGACAAACAAACGTCGTATCAACGAAATTAAAAACAGAGAGCGCTGAACGAGTTAGTTCATGTTGGTTTATTAGCGTTTCAGTGTCGTACAAGTTCGAGACCATTTAAAATTTGAAAACAAGCCTTTTTTAAACAATATTTATAATAATTTTCGACTTAATTCGATATGAATAGCATCAAAACGATTAGGCCGTCTACAATTTCATATTTTGTGGAATGAACCCGACTCCGCCGACTACCCCGCTGATACCCTGGTCGCCTATTGCTTAGCGTAGTGGGGGATCATTTCCCCTCTGGTGCTCATCGCTGATTTAGAGAGTAAATAATCCTCCGCAAAGGTACGTAACGCAACACGCAAAATTAAAAAAAGAAAAGTAGGGCACAAAAACTACCTGTACATGACAGTTGACTTTTATTGGACTCCTAAAGTGGCCTGATCTTCTCTTTCTCTGAGAATTTTGTTCTACTACTTTTTGGCAGATCTCTTCCCCATTCTTTCTAATGATATATATATTTTTTTAATGTTCAAACCTTTTCAGTATATTTTCTTACAGTTTTAAAGCGACATTTTCCTTTGATCCCCTTCCATTGATTTGAAATCGAATCTAATTATACTTCCAAAAAATGAATCACTAAGACCTGCAGCTAATGTCCACGATTACAAAGACTGTTTTCACAAATCTAACAAAATCTGATGCATCATAAGCTGCGTTCGTTTATTCAACTCCGTTCACTCTGTTATTTACTCTTTTCGCTCTCTAAAGAGTGAGAGCGAATAAGTTTTAATATAAGTAAGAGTGAGTCAAAAGTGCGAAAAGAGTAAATACTAGAGTGAACGGAGTTGGAGAAACGAACGCAGCTTTAATGTCCAAGATTACGACGACTATTTTCAGAGTCCACAAAGATCTGAAAAATGAAGACATTCATGCAACTTCGTCTTCTTTGGCTTGGAATTTAGAGGCTAATTTTCCTCACCTATTTTGTGCCATTTAGTTTCACATCTTTGCTTACGTAGACTAGGCAAGAGGCTGCCCTAACTCTTTCTTTTTGTAAATAACAGAAAAACCTACTAACAATTAAGTATTTGAGGATTTAATTATTGCATTATTCATTTCTTAGACCTTAATGTGGTAGGATCAAACTCGTGATAGTGTAAAGAACGGGGTTTAAAAGACAAAAGAAAGGGGACGAACTGTCCAAGACTTTGGAATTTATCAACTTACGAAGCCTCGTCGAGACACTCACTCTAGGGACCACAAGATACTCATCGCACATGTGTTCCAAAATGGATACAAGTGTTTTCCGGTCATTACAAAGTCGAGTGAATTAGTCAGTATGTTTAGTTTGTGATTGCGTTCCATTAAAAATAAACAAATCTCTGCACAGAATACCAGTTTCTTACAATAGCATACAAGAGTTAGTGGGTTTGACTACTGCATTATCCGCTCCTCAGACATTAATGTTAAGTTCTCGATTATAAAATTCAATATAATAGGATAAGCCGTAGCACACAAGAACTTAACTTATTATTGGTGTAGGTGTTTAGTTCTGCAAGTAGAGATAGGCAAAAATAATTTTACTTGAAGCATCTGCTACCACGATGTAGCAAGTTTATCGTAAAATTTTATGAGACTAAATTTTTTTTACAACAACCTGTTACGTTTTGTCGCTATAGTTGTCGCAGTTTTGCCCGCCTCTACCTGTGAATCTAGCTGACATAGCTTGACTAATTACATATATTGTCCCATGACTCTTCTACTTCTTTTTTCCATATTACTTTCAGTCAAACTTTTCTCCTTTTCCCTTCTATGTTTTTATCTTAATAGCTCTGATACTCTTCATGCAGATATCATTTCTATGTGATCTATTTATTGTACTCTTTAAATAAGCTAATCTTCTGTTCTTGCACTGTTTCATCAACAAGTAATGTCTTTTGAATTAACCGCATTAAAACATATTAGTATAGTTTTCTTTTTTTATAATTTACTAAGTTATTATTTAATAAGTGTCTTCCTGCTTTGCTCTTGCACCATGAATAGACAATAACACATTCAGACTCTTCTAAATCGTACGGATCATCCATTGTACATGTACTCACTCCTGTTTTTATGTGATAAAGCTTTGCTTAACACTTTGTGTAATGGTCTAATGCAATATGAAATAGGAAAATGTCACAGCTCAATGTGTTAGAAAAAGCTTGAGACGTTACAACTGTAATCACTATGTTCCAGTAAAATATATTTTAAAATACTTAAGAAAAGGTAACAAAATAATTAAACGCTTTAAAAAAAAATTATATTTACTGCCGATGGTGTTTATAAATACTGTTACGAATTCGAAGTTTAAAGAAATAAAATTGTTTATAAATTTAATTGTTCACAGTCGCTTAACACATTAAAGACGTTATTCATAATAGGATATTAAATTTAAAGTCACTTTAAAAAATAAATACACTTTCGTTTTCTTATTCTTAAAGTGGGGAATGGTCTACACCTTTTCCAATTGTATTTCAGAAAACTTCAGTTGTATTTCAGATTAGTAAATTATATTTCAGAAAGTAGTAATTGTAGTTCAGATCAGTAAATTGTATTTCAGAAAACGTCATATGAAATTCAGAAAAGATCATTTGTAAATCAGAAAACGTCATATGAAATTCAGAAAAGATTATTTGTAAATCAGAAAGCATCATTTGTAAATCAGGAATCATTTATAATTAAGTTTTTTTTCTTGTAAATTTGTAAGTGCTTGCATGTTAATAGCGAAGAACTGCATTTCTTAGCATGGACACCATGCAAATTCCATAAATATCCGTTAAATTCATTCTTCACTTTATTTCAATGCAATTATGACAGTAACTTTACTATTCCACGTAAATCTGTTGATGGTTCCTAAGGTATAGTAAGACTTATTTGCTATGGTATGCTGAAAAAATATATGTATAATTGTTATTTTCTGAAATACAATTCACCTTTTCTGAAATTGATTTCGCTTTTCTGAACTACAATTAACACATTCTGAAATACATTTTACGTTTCTGAAATACAATTGACACTTTCTAAAATTCATATTTTGTATCTGAAAAACATTTGACACTGTCTGAAATTAATCTGCTACTTTCTGAACTACACTTGGAAAAGGTGTAGAACCGGTAAAGAACTTTCTGGTATAATTCCAGTACTATTTAGAGAATCATCAAGAAACTCTTGATGGTGTGACAATTCTAGAAAAAATTGTTGGCGGCACAAGATGTAACAATATTTCATATACTTGCCAAAACTTGTACATATTTAAAATAAACTTGTAGGTACATATTTAAAATGAAAATATGAATGATATGTAACGGGTTACTGTAAAAAAAAAGAACACGTTGTTAGGTTCAAGTAGATTTTCTCTTCCAACTAGTTTCAGCTATGAAAACAGTCGTTATCAGAGAGATATAATATTAGATATCATACTGTTATCGGTACATTGTCATTTTATGTATCAGGTTAATTATTTCATTGTTTAAACACTGCTAATAATTTCACAATTACATGTTTGTGCTGTCCTCATATAGTTATAAGTAGCATGCAGTTTAATAATTTCGACTTCTCAAACGAAACCGACCGTCAATGATACTTTGCGGTGCTTTCAGTAAATCCCAATAAAAGAAAAGAATAAGCTATTTCGGTTTTAAATATGATGAATACTATTGGGTATAATTTTTAGATTTTGTAACGTGATTGGGTAATATAAATGGAACTCTTGTTTCAATCTCCTTTTCCATTACATGCGAAAGGGTATAAATTAGTCAATGTGGATTTGAAAATGCGTAAAAGAAGTTTATAAGAGGCGTTTTTATGATCCATTTATCATCTCTTTGTAAAAGTACCGCTATACCTTCTAATACTGCAGTTTAATCGAGAAACAGCGTGTTTATAAAATGCATGTTACTCCTCCATTAGGAGATTTTGATATATTTTTAAACTGTATTGTAAATGTTCTGTCATATTTGAGAGGTAGTATGGTGACCATTCGCGGTGATTTTAATGTTAAATTTGACACTTATTTTAAGAGATTTGTTATTGTCATATGATATTAAACAAACAATTAACGAGTCTACTAGGGTAATAATTGTATAGATAAACATCTTTTCAAATTTTAGTCCTGACGATTTTGAAGTTACTGTCGTGAACATAAACATCTTCGATCATTTTGGGCTAAGTATAAAAGTTAATGTTCCTATGGCAAGGATTTTGAAGTTGCTGTCGTGAACATAAACATCTCCGATCATTTTGGTCAAAGTATAAAAGTTAGTGTTCCTATGGCAAGTAAAAATAACAGTTCTAAAGATCTTTACTGTCGGCTAATTACAAAAAGTGGTTGTAATATTTTTTTACAATACTCTCTCTGATATAGATTGGGATTTTATATGTGTCAGTAATTCTGATATAAATTTAATTTTTAATAACTTCCTCGAACATTACAATGAAGCTTTTCAGAATGCTTTTCCAGAAGTTAAAATTAAAACAACAATGTGAAATAGTTCACTGAAGATTTAAGGTTAATGCGTGAGAAACTACTTTTTATTAAAGAGTTATGTAATAAATACAAATTGAATGAATTGTATACTTTACATAATAATTTCAGCATTGAAAACTGCAAGAATTAATGCAAATGATAAATTATTAACAATTCCAGTAACAAGGTAAAAACAATGTGGCAACTAATAAATACTCAAAAATATAATAAACCTAAACATTCAAGCACTTTCAGTGCTGATCATTTTCTTAGGCTGGGTTTCTCAGTCCTAGTTTAACTTTAAACTCCTGTTTATGTCCACAGGGATAATTGTTTTTATAATTGCTACCTTGGGAATAAACAGGAATTTAAAGTTAAACTAGGACTGAGAAACCCAGCCTTAATGTACCAAACGAAATATTACAATGTATTCCATCTTCAAATGTTAATCCTCTACAATATTTGGACACAATGACTTTACCAACTTCCCAATTCAGCTTTACTGAAGTCAGTTTTAATGTAATTAGAGATGTTGTCATGTCAATGAAGAATAATAATTCTAAAGATGTATATTGTTTGAATACAACCATTATAAAAAAAAGTTTAAATAATATTATCTACAGACCTATCTCTTTATTACCAATATTTTCCAAAATTTTAGAGAAAGTGCTTAGTATTCAAATAATCAATGTTTTTGATGAAAATAATCTTTTTATTAGTAATCAATATGGTTTCAGGAAAAATCGTAATACAACTGATGCTCTGTTGCATTTTGTAAATAATACTATACACTGCTTTGAAAAAGGGAAACACTCATTATCCATTTTCTGTGACTTAAGTAAGGCGTTTGATTGCGTATCTCATTCAATTTTATTTGATAAACTCAAACATTATAAGTTCGATCCTAATAGTATAAATCTACTTAAATCATATTTATCTAATAGAAAACAACAAGTTTATTTAAATGGTAAATTATCGGCCGAAGCAACAGTAACTATTGGTGTTCCTCAAGGCTCCATTTTAGGACCTCTTCTATTTCTGATTTACTTTAATGATTTCTCCAACTGTGTACCGAACATTGACTGCTTGTTTTTTGCCGATGATACTACCTTAAATGTTAATAATTCTAATATAGTACAACTTGAACAGGCGTCTATTGAGGTACTGTCCACAGCTGCTGATTGATTTGCTTCTAACAAACTTCACTTAAATGTTGCGAAAACTAAAAAAGTTTTGTTCTCTTTAAATAAAGTAATCTACTCTTGTCCTAATTCGGTAAAGTTTTTACGTGTTCATCTGTATCCAAAGTTACAATGAAATTCACACATTAATGAATTAATTATCTGGTAAATTATGCAGTAATATTTTCCTACTTCGAAACCTTGCCAACAAGGCCTCTAAGCAAACATTACCAACAGCTTAATATGCACTATTTCATTCCTTAATGTCGTATGCTATACTGATCTGGGGACATTGTCCTGGAGCTGACCGAGTTTTTGCTCTTCAAAGAAAGGCTATTACGGCCGGTATTACCAACGTTTTAAGGAGACCTTAAATTTAAGTCGTGTTTAGATTGTAACATTTCTGCTTGGTTTGTATAAAATCAATCACATTCTAAACATGAATTAAATTTAAGGTGTCCTTAAAATGTTGGTAATACCGGCCGTTAGAGTAATAGGAAATCTGGGTTTCAGAGACGACTGTAGGCAGAAATTTCGTGAATTTCAGATCTTGACTTTTCCATCTGTTTTTATATTGCAATGCCTTCTATTTGCCCATTGTCACCTCAATACCCTTGTACTTCATGAAAATGTTCACTCCTACAATACTAGTAGTAAAAATATACTCCTCAATTTTTCAGGTTAAGTAAATCGAAAAACGGACCAAATGATATATATATATTAAACTTTATAATCGACTACCAATAATAGTACGAAAGTGGTCGCTCAAAACATCTAAATTGAAATTAATGTCACTCTTAAAAGACAATTCTTTTTATTCGATTGACGAATTTTTTGAATTTTTGAGACACACGCAAACTTTTGCGTAAACTTATCGGAGATCACCCTATTACCTCTCTTTTTGGTTAACACCTATTATACTGCTGCGTGGTATTACTTGCTAATGTTTTGCTTTTGAATTAACTTTTGTAAAACACTTTTTTGTTATTTACAACAATATTGACTTGACTTTTGTAATTTGTTATTTACAACAATAAAATACTTACTTACTAACATTTCCAACTTTTTTCATCTTTGTCACTGCTAAAATGTTAACCGATTGTTTTTTATGGAATATTATATTTCTATTTAAGTGTACTTATTGATGGGTGTTTTTATGGCTGAAACCAGTCGAAAAAGAAAATCCACTTGGATCTGTCAACGTGTTCCTTTTTTTATAGTAAGATAATGTCAGTGGTGTAACTCATCGCGTTTAGTATATACTTAATACTTTTTATTATTATTTTTTTTTTTACCTGTGGTGGTTGCCCAACGGGGTCCTAAGTCAAAGACTTGACAAGACCTCAGAAGAGGAAGTGTAGTTGAGTGTGTAAAGTGTTCCTTCTCGCCGTTTAAGGGCCAAGCAGTGTCGAATTTTATCCCCAACACTGAAGGTTACTATTAATATTATTGCTTTATATTTAATATTTTGTTTTGTCGATATTTACTTAGCAATTTTTCTAACACCTTTTCACAACTACCCAATATATGAGTGTATTTCAATAACAAAGCTGTGATCTTCATTATTAAAAGTGTAAGAATTCAATGTTCTTTTTGGATTCATTTACATTATAAAGTGTTCTCCTTTGAACATTAAAAAAACAAATATGTATAAGATCACTTTCGTCGGAATTGCTCACAAAGAAAGTATCAATTTGAATATGGAAAGGAACCAAAGGAATTTGAATATTTACATAAAACTGATCGATAATTTATTCATTCGATCAAAACAGACATTCAGCATTTGTCCTCGCGAAAGTGCGAAGTAGATAATTTTATAAGCTACTAGCTTAACTAAGGCCATAATGAAAAACTGGAAACTTGGGAGAAACTCTAAAACATAATGTAACTCAATAACAGTGTGCGTATGCGTATTATTTAACTTGTTACTACAGTTACACGTACAACATATAACTTAACCCAGAAGTTTTAATGATCAACAATGTAATTTCTTATATTAACGTTGACGAAGAGTATAAACTTTCACGAGACTCATATGTACATACATGCGCACGTACAATCATTAATATTCCAACTTCGATATTTGACGATAAAGGAAACCGAGCTTTCAATTTAAATAATTTCTCCCGGTGGAAAGCACTTCGCCTAGACGTGTTAATAATATTTAAATATTATGATTTAAATATGCACGAAGAACGTGATAGGAATCGATTGTGTCCCGTAGCCAACACCTGTTCGATATAATCCGGGTCTGTAGACGATCGGCTCGATCGCGGGCATCTCCGGCTGGTGACCGTGAAAGCCGCGCGATTGGCCTCGGGTCAGCGAATGACCCAGATCCTCCGGAAACGCTCCCATACGCAATCCGGGACACTCGAATACCTGTATCAGATCTGCACTTGGCACAAACAACCGTAACTCGACGATTCTGTATAAAAACACAGTTCGAAAATTTGCTTCTTTTTAATATCTTATAGATAATAATGACAATAAGGCCCGATTTATTCATCTCTCAGTAAAGTGCCAAGTTATTACTTGACGATTAGCGCAATGCATTTGCCTATCTTTAATCTATCCAGTATCTTACTAGCCACTTACTGAGAGATGAATAGACCGGGCCTAAAATGTATACTTTAATAGACCGAATAAATAACACACCGAACGCACGAATTGAATTTTATTAGACTTTGTATGTACACATTTGTGTTGTTAAACATTCGTCTTTTGTAATAATAGAATTTGTTTCTCATTGAATGGCGCACACACACAATGACTTTATAATGCAATTAACAAACCAAACGGATTACAAATGTGTTTCCCGATTATAATATTTTAAATTCTGGTTGTTATCGCCATTTCTTTGTTAGTAGGAAAGTCTATTGCTATTCAAACATCAGCGATAAATCGACCAAACGACATAAAGAAAACCGACTGATTAAAATGCAAAGGAATATTGGGCCATAAAAAGATGCCGAAATATTTACGACGGACATGTTGCTTGTGGGTATAAACTTTATTTATAATACAAACTAAATTAAAACTAAAGTTCATAGTTCGTAGTTCGACGTCGCGCCGTAACCATCATAAAACTGTAAAACCCTTTTATGACTGTATTTATTTCGTTCATCTGCTGCTCTTTCTTAACCAGAAACGTATCGTCATTTTGGGGATGATTTTTCATTAATTATTTCTGGAAAACTAAAATAAACATAAAAATGTCCCCATGGTCTGTGATGTCTATTCTCTCTTTGTCGGTCTGTTCAAGAAGCAGGCAAGAGCTGAGAAAAATCAACGCTAGTTAAATAAGCATACAAATGCTTTCAGAAAAAACGAAAAATCACGAGAAAACAAAATCGCCATATTATTAATTAAGGGGTGTCCCAACAAGAGCGCCGGATTTAAATTTGCCGCCATTTTGTTAATACGAGTTGTACGGTGATTTTTTTTTGACAGTTGTCACGTACAGACCACGCGATTTAAGAATATGGAGAAGTATTCAAACGAACAACGTTTAATTATTGTAAAAACAAATTACAAAAATGGTGAAAGTTTTGCGAAAACAGTTCGCCAATTAGGTCAAGTTTTCTTTGGAGCTATGTGAAGGAAAAGGTGTATGCGAATAAGCCTGAAACAGTTGAACATCTTAAAGAGGAAATACGGCGCGTTATTGGTGAAATATAGCCTCATTTATGCGAAAACGTTATTCAAAATTTCAACAAAAGAATAACCCTGTGCCAGAGGTTTCGTGATGGCCATTTGCCTGATGTATTTCACGTTTGATCGGAACTATTTTTCTTTATGTTGAAATAAAAATGTTTGCTTAATAAAAGAAATAAATGTGTTTTTTTTTTAAATTAAATCCGGCGCTCTTGTTGGGACACCCTTTATAATTGATCGAACAATTTGTAAAATTAATTTAAAAGTCCACGTTTCGCTGTGCGTTGGGAGCTTCTTCAGAATAAATAATTTATCCTAATTGTATCTAAAACTTGGAATTAAGAAAAGCAGATCAAGAAAACTAATACATAGATAACAGACTGTCGTAAATACGAGCTCTGCGTCAAAAGTATTCGCCTAGCTAGTGTAGCTGTTTTTGAAAATTAAATAAATAAAACAAAGGAGGTACTTTTGGCGAAGGACTCGTAGATGGCTAAGAACTATGATAAAAATATTCTGAAGATACAAAGTGGTCAGTGAAAGTATCTGACTAAGGGCCGGACTTTCCATTTTAAAGTTATCCGGCGAATAACCTGATTTTTATGAATTGTTTCCGTCAGTTAGTTTATCAAGAGATGGAAAGACCGGCCCTAAATAAAATAGAATTGTCTAATTAATTCGAAACTTTTAGTAAATTTGAAGCATTTAGTAAATTCTCTATTAAAATTATTAAATTTCATATGGTTTAAACTATTTACAGAAATACTGTAACATTTCACTTCATTTAAATGTGAATATATTCAAATAATTTCATTGATTCCGAATTCAATTTCATTTATGTTTACAGCACTCAGATTAATAAATAATTATGTTTATTATGATAATTATTAAACGTAAACGAGAAACTCTCATACATATAAATTTTTATTAATTTATTATTTACTTATTCATTTCATAAAACTTTTTTTGTATTGTTCTCATAATTAATTAAAAATTATTTCTTGCTTATGTTAGGCAATATTTTTGTTTCCAATGTTTTATTTTGTTTAACCTTATTAAGTGTATTAAATAAAGGTTTTGGTACAGTTTTTTTATTTTTAAATTTGACATATTAGTTGTTAAATTATTTGACATAACTACACTTTAAAAAACACTTAACTTCAGAGCTTTTAGCTTTTAATCCTCTTTCAGCATATTTGATTTTTTTTAAATAAAAATTTAACCTAAACAAAAGTTTAGGAAAAATTGCGTCGTCAAAACAACGCCAGAGAGTGAATTAAATTTCTTTAAAATGTGCAAAATATATCGATTTAGGCTTTGCACAAAAAAAAAATCAGCATTTTAAGAGAAACTTTTTACTGCCTCTCAAAAGATCCGATTATTAAATGCAGGTACACTGTGGCTAACAAAATATTGGACCAGAAATAATTAATAATGTCAAAAGTGCTTTCGTTTCACAGCGTTACTGTCAAATAGTGAATGAGCAACAATTTTTGATTTACATTTAAAAATAAGTCATTTATTGAAATATTTGTTGCAAGTTTGTTAGGTCAAAAATCGCTGGCAGGATATCGCAACTTAAATTATTGATTACAAAATTTTTATATAGATGTACGTGATAAAAATGGGTGTTTCCATTAAAAAAAAATTAATTTAATCCCCAACGGTGCGCCATTGTACAAATAAATTAACCACTCCAAAATATGGCAATTTTTCGATATAATTGATGTGTCGGAGCGTTTTCGCAAAATGAAAATATTTTAGGATTTTTTTCCGCATTGTATATCGACTGATTTATTTATTTACTTCCTAGCTTATGAAAAGAAGCAGTAGTAAATAAAGTCACACAATTAGAACCCAAAACATTTTTCTTGAAAATTCCTTTACATCTCGGACGTTTAGAATACGGTATTTCCGTTTTTCATGTGTCACGGTAAATAGTGACCAACATACACTGAATACATAATAAACAACTCGCGACACAGTTTCAAATTCTTAAAATAGCAAACGATTTACATAAGAACTTTCTCCAAACGGAGTCAATGTCAACATCCTTC
This sequence comes from Dorcus hopei, assembly GCA_033060865.1. NCBI lineage: Eukaryota > Metazoa > Arthropoda > Insecta > Coleoptera > Lucanidae > Dorcus > Dorcus hopei. The sequence goes on along the minus strand of CM065422.1, from coordinate 23,630,006 downwards.
CGCCGACTCCAACGTCGTTTCGATAAACCTGGAATCAAATTTCATCAGCGCAAGTTCAACAAAACTGGTTGGTCGCTGCGACTTTTTTGCTTCCACAAGAAAACCATCCGAGGTGACTTCTGCGTGTCAACGAACTTAACATACGAAACAGGAAAAGCCCGCCTGCAAGCTGAAATTTATTCGTGTCTCCCCTCGCTCTAATCCTCAACGAAATCGTCCTTTGCTATCGAATTAACGCGTTCCTTAATTATTCCGGTGTTTTCGTTCAGATGTCCGCATAAATTCAAATATTTGCCTCGCTCCTAACGGTTATCCTCTTGCAACAAATGCAATTAACGCGGACGTGCGAAGAACTTGTCCGTTTGTTTTATACACGTTTGCTCTTTCAACTTATAGCTTGCGGTCGTAAAAGTACGATGTTAAAGTAATACGGAAAACATGAGAGTATTTATCGCCTCGGAAAAGATGTCTTGTTTCCTTGTGCAGCATCAGAACGAGTCGTTGCGAATGCATGACAATTGTAAGCACGACTTAAACTTTCTTATTAGATGCAACTTTCTATTAGGCGCCTGTACAAGTTCTTAAATTTCGTTTGTTAATTTTTTCTAAGGTAAAAGCGTCGACCATTTCCCAACGTAAATCAATCATCACGTGCCCATTAATGGGTAGCCTATGAAGTTCATTCTTGTGATATGAATACCAATAGTCATCAAGTCAGTTTTCTGAGTTTTCTGTAAGATATATTGCAATGGAAAGATTTTTTTTTTGGATAAAGCAGAAAACTTGGTGTAAATTTTTCATCCAACACATCCGTTGTGAACCCTCAAACAAAATCTGGATTCCTCTATGAAGACGATTGAATCTCATTCATTATTTCAGCAACTTCACTTAGTGCTATCTTTGGAACGATGGAATGACCAAATAGGGTCGATACGAACGGATTCCAAATGAAAATAGCAATTGATTTTCTGTTGTCCATTAGACTTTGTATCAGATATCCTATCCTTCGTGTTGTGGAAAAACGTCCTAAAAGGCAACAAAACTAAGAGGACTTCTTGATCCCCTATGATTTTCTTTGGGCACTTATGGCATGACGATGCAGTTGGTGATTTTCCATATACGAGCCCTGCGTCAAAAATATACACCTAGCTAGTGTAGCTGTTTTTTAAAATAAAATCATTATTAGAATTTAAATATCAAAACTTTTATTTAAAAATGAATAATTTCTATTGATTTATTATTATTATTCTAGAAAAATAATCTACTATTGAGTAATTTATTAACTGTCCCTTTCTTTACCAAAGAGAGGTAGGCGAATACTTTTGACGCAGGGCTCGTACTGTAACTTCTAATGATCCCTAAGAAAATTTCGGCCTCTCACAATCTCTTTCAAATTTGATTAATCGTCAAAAATCGCGATTGGGAACGTTCTTTAAAGATTTCATGATAAAAACATTAACCAAAATCAGATCTCACTGCTTTGAATATTTTTTTACATAAAATTATACACTGCGTTCGTAAAGTATGGAATAAATTCATTTTCTACGAAATAAACGATTTTTATGTAAAATCCTGATACAGGTCGATTTTTAATTAATAAATGACACCATTTTAGTGGAATTTTGTATCTCCCCCTCCAACCCCCTCCGAGTGATAGTTGCCCCTTTAAAATTTTTAAATGAAATGGGGGATCATGTGATACCTCGTTTGGAAGAGCTTTTCATTCTCTATTCAGTAGTATAAGAATTTTTTTTTAAATTCCTATTTTTTCTAAAAAGAATAATACATTTTAAAATCAACACACAAAATTTTAAAATGAAATAATTTAAATGAAATGTTCGAACTGGGAACCGTTTGATTAATGACAATAGTACAAACGTTGCTGACGTTCATCTAAAACATTTCATTTCCAGAGTAATTTGATTAATTCCAATTTTTTTAAAATTCTTTATGAAAACGAATAGAAACTGTAGATACTAATGTATGTAATCAACGTAGAAGTAAAAGTAATAACACCAATATCAAAGAAACTGTTCAAAATGTCCTCCTCCTACCTCTTGACAATAACCAAGATGAAATTCAAACTCATGCAAAACATTATCGATTATTTCCGGACTGATTCCTCGTATTTCATTTCTTATTCTGTCTTTTAGTTCTTCAAGACTGTTTGGTTTAGTTCTGGAGACTTTACTTTTTAGAAATCCCCATAAAAAGTAATCGAGAGATGTTAGATCAGGAGATCTAGCCTGCTACTCAATTGCCCCCCTTCGACCAATCCATCTATTGGGGAAAACGTCATCCAAATAATCCTTTTTAAAATTTTGTGTGTTGATTTTAAAATGTATTATTCTTTTTAGAAAAGATAGGAATTAAAAAAAAATTCTTATACTACTGAATAGAGAATGAAAAACTCTTTCAAATGAGGTATCACATGTCCCACCATTCCATTTAAAAATTTTAAAGGAGCAACTGTCACTCGGAGGGGGTTGGAGGGGGAGATGCAAAATTCCGCTAAAATAGTGTCATTTTTTAATTAAAAATCGACCTGTTTCAGGATTTTACATAAAAATCGTTTATTTCGTAGAAAATGAATTTATTCCATACTTTACGAACGCAGTGTATAATTATACACCTGCATGGTGGTGTGCTTATGCTTATTAGGAACGGTATAAAATTCAAAGTTTTAAATTTCATAAATAACCAAGCACGAGAGAAGGACTGCGAAATAGTTGGTGTTGAAATAGAAAACAAAGTACTCATAACCGTGTATCGATCGCCAAATGCGGATTTTAATGTCTTTTTAAATGTTTTAAACACTGCTTTAAATTCAGTTTTCAAGAAAAACAAAGTAATAATCTGCGGTGATTTTAATATTAGATTTGGTACTTCAGAACCTAACAATCTAAAATTTAGTGACCTTATGACCTCTTATGGTTTTTTACCAGTAATTAGTCAGAACACAAGAAAAAATAAATGCATTGATAATATTTTTATTAACTTTCCTGACGTCCACCGTGAGTGCAAAGTCATTGATATGTGTCTTTCGGATCACCACAGTCAAGAGATAAGATTTTTATCAAGTTTAAAACGCAAAAACCAAAAGTTCATTATACACAGACCAATTACACAAAGAGGTCTTTTCCATTTTTATAACCTATTAGAGAATGTTGACTGGTCATTTATCGACTGCAATTCCAATAATGTTGATGTTTTATTTGACAAATTCCTAGGAACCATCTTAGAAAAATTCTACTTAGCTTTTCCAGAAATTAGAGTAAAGGAAAATAGGCATATCATTAATAAAACTTGGTTTAATAATGACTTAATGGCAATGCGAGATAATCTAACTCTTATAAAAAAATTTTATAACAAATACCCTACCAATGCCAATAAAGAAATCTTTGCTCACCACAAACAGAATTACAGCAATGCAATCAAAATGGCAAAAATCAAAAGTAATGACACTTTAATAGCAAATAGTTCAAATAAAGTTAAACAAATGTGGGGAATTATTAATCTCAACAGAAATTTGAAAGAAAACACAAATGAGGTGGATATAAATGCGAATGATTTCAATAATTACTTTACAGAAGTAGCGGAAAAACTTGTAAACAACCTTCCAACAAACATTACCTCCTTTAAGCATTATTTAAAGGCAACATCCAATCCAACTAAATCATTCAATTTCAACACAATATCACTTATTGAAGTAAGAGATGCTATCAACAGTTTAAATAATTCAAAAGCTAAAGACGTTTATGAGCTTACTGTACCTATTATAAAATCTGTGAAAAACTTAATTATCTCACCATTAACAAAATTAATTAATAAAAGCTTCTCTGAAGGTGTCTTTCCTAGAGCTTTGAAAATAGCAACTGTTATACCTATACCTAAAAAAGGGGATCTCTCTGATATTTCAAATTATAGACCGATTTCTCTTCTGCCAATTTTTTCAAAAGTCTTTGAAGCAATCATGAAAACAAAAATCGTCAATTTTTTTGAAAGTAATAAGCTGTTTACAGAATCTCAATATGCATATCGCGAATCTAGATCCACTATTAAAGCCATAAATAATCTAACTACAACTATACTTAAATGTTTCGAGGAAGGAAATCACACGGAAAAAAATATTTTGTTAAGTTACCACCAATTGTGAAACATCTAACAAGAATTTGGTGTCATATATACGACACAAATTCTGTATTGGTCCTTCAACTTTATTTTTGTGAACAACTGAAACTGTAGTTTTTATCAGTGTCATAAAGATATTTAACACACAAAGTTTTTTGTTAATGTTGATCACGTCTTGGAGTTAACCCAACATCAATATTGTAGTTTTTAACTACGAATTGGTGGTGATGCATCCACAAATGTCATGTCAGTGTTAAAATAATGTAGTAGTATAGTACGATGCATTCACAATGACATGTCGGCGTTAAAATAATGATTTGGTATAGTAAACACAAAATAATAAATATTAATTTGTTGTTGTTCTAACAATAAACACTTGTTTGTCCAACTATTTCTTAAAACTAATATTCAAACAAAAGTTTACTATAAAATAGTTGTACCGGCATTTACAACATGTGGTTCTCTCAAGTCAATATTTGTACGAAGATAAACAACAATATTTCAACAAGTTCGGTTATGGTAAAATTAACAATACGATTTTTCTCCGTGCACTTAGTGTCTCATTTTTTCGATTTAAGTAAAGCGTTCGATTGCGTTTCACATACAATATTGCTACAGAAACTAGAATACTATGGTTTTAATGAGACCAGTTTACAATTAATGGAGTCATATTTACAAAATAGAATGCAAAATGTCAATAATCATAATAGTTATTCTGATTTCAGGAATATACGCCATGGAGTACCCCAAGGTTCTATCCTGGGTTCAGTTTTATTCTTGATCTACATTAATGATCTGCCCTCTACCGACTCATCCATATCTTATATTTTATTTGCGGATGATACTACTGCATTCACTAGTATAAAACATATATCCTCCACAGATAACATAACACGGAAAATAACTGACTCTACTGAAAATTGGTTCTTAAGTAATAAGCTAAAGTTAAATGTTGATAAGACACAAAATATAAGCTTCAGCCTCTGCCACCAAAATAATTCAGACTCGGCTGTGAAATTCTTGGGGTTAGTCCTGGATAGAAAATTAACGTGGGGTCAACATGGTGAATACCTTGCAAACAAATTATCAAAAAATCTTTTTGTTTTACGCAATCTAGCTAACAATGTGTCTGGTCCAGTTTTAAAAACGGCTTACTTTGCCCTCATACATAGTCTACTAAACTATGGAATTTTGCTTTGGGGCCACTCGACGATTAGACATCGCATTTTCAAACTACAAAGAAAAGCTATCAGAATCATTACCAATGCGCATTACAGAGCGGACACCAGTGAGCTTTTTAAAACTCTTAAAATCTTAAACTTACCAACTATGTACATTTACGAATGCTTACTCTATGCAAAAAACATAACTGAGAATGTCACTTTCTGTGATGAAATTCATGACCACATGACTATGACTTACTCGTATTAAGTATAAAAAAATAATCAAAATACATCTCGTAGAAAATCAATGTCTTGGTTTAAACAACTTCACATGGAATCTTGTCGATTGACTGGGGTGGTTTGGGGAACACAATCTAGTGTCTATGAGCAAGTTTGCGTTTTCACTGCATTGTTCTGACTAGTTGCTTTGTTAGTGTTAAGTGTTTTGTGAAATTGTCTCATACATCGCAATGTATTAGTTAATAAGTTCTCTTTTGAAACTGACTAAATACAATTTATGTAATTCTATGACTTGTGTAACCATTTTTGGACAAACATGAAATAAATTATTATTATTATTATTATTATTATTATTATTATTATTATTATTATTATTATATTATTATTATTATTATATTATTTACATAAAATTATACAATTTATTCATATTATAAAAAGTAACACTGACGTTAGTAATAACTAAACGTTACATTTTTATTATATGTACAGTGCTCGCCAACAAGTCGGATCAAATGGAAAAAATTTTGTTTCTGATTTTTTGAAAAAACTTTTTACGGCATAATTTGTGCTTGTCTGAAAACCTATTTAGCCCCTATTAGGTATACCGAGTGATTTTTACTTTCTTACAATTCTTTTGTTGAGAATTGTAAAACATGAAAAGAGAACCCATTGCTGTACCGAGAATCTATTGGTTTGAAAAAGAAATTGGAAAAAATACAAAATTTTTTGATTTGTAAAGACACAAAATTGCAGTTTTTTTCCGACTATACTATCTGGTTGTGAAAATTTATATGTTAAATAAAATATATAGATCGCCAATTTCAAAAAATTAAAAACAAAAAAAGTAAAAATTAACAAACGAAATTTTATGCACTGCATTGTTGTTTTTATTTTCCAGAAAAATGCTGCGACAAATAACGCTCCTAATTATGGGAGCCGCCATGGTAATAGCACAAAGAAGATTAGCCCTTCCAGACCCAAGAAGTTGTGTAAACAGTAAGTATGAAATAGGCAATTAAAATTACAATTTAATTTAACTGCTTATAATTAGCAAAACTTCTGAAAGCTCCTTGTGTTATTTAACAATTATTCAATTATTTAACAATATTCTACCGTTTCATTTTTGAGTTACTATTAACTTAAAGGGCACGTCTTTATTCCAAAGGTATCTTACGTAAAAGCCGATTTACACTACCCTATTTCTTGTACAAGATTTGGTTCAATTTCTTAAATATGTAATTTAATTTGTGCAGTAAATTGTATCAAAATTTAAATAATAATAATAATTTTATTGGTAGAAGTTAATTACATAGATACACATAAATAAATGTCATTCTTTGTTTAAAATCTTCTACCTCCAAATTGCATTTACAGCCCAAAAATGTTCTAAATATTTAGTGTAAAAATTGAACCAACCTGTACAAGAAATAGGGTGGCCTTAAAAGAGAAACGAAGGATCACACTTGATCAACATAAAATTCAATAGTTTGTTTCTTTTCTTTCAGAAAACAATTTAATTTATGATACTAAAGTAAAGGAAAAATCTATAGAATTTTCATATCAACCAAGATTTTTTGATTATTTCTCAGATATAAAAATCTATGTTGAATTTTAAAAATAACGTCTGACTAATAACACAGGTCTTCAAATTTAAGGTCACAACGATCTTTTTTGGATTCGACAATTGTTTTGGGGTGCTCATAATGAATATGAACTTAGATCTATTCCATCACATTTACAATTTTTGGAAAATGGAATTAAATAAAAAGCCAAAAATAACGAGCTTCAGAGATTTAAAACTGGTACATATATTATACCTACAGTATGATTCAAAAGGATCGCACTATCACTTGGTCGTTCTTTAAAACCATTTATTTGTTCGCAAAAATGTAAAGAAATTTTTTCTACGAACCTTCTTTATGAAAATATGGGCCCTGAAATATACGAATTTGATGTTTGTTTTTATTATCGAGAGCCGTAGATACAGGCATGTAAAATTTTCCTTGTTATTAAACATAATTAATATTAAGTAAGAAAGCAGCAAAAACTCTTTGGAAATATTAACATTATTTTCGATGTAAGTCGGCAACGTTTCAGCAAAAATTGAGTGTCACTATGGTTACCATAGTCTGAAATGCTCATTTAAGGCGTTTGTTTCTCTTATTTTCTGATTTTTCTAAATTCTTTGAAAGTTTACCGTATTCTTATAGTATATTATTATACAAGTTTCACAAGAAAGCTTATTGTAACACGAGTGGGGTTGGGGTACGACTAGCGAAGCGTAGCGAGCTAGGAGTGCCCCAACGGAACGAGCAAAATATGAAAAATATGAACAAAAAATGAACAAAATATGAAAAATACTGTCAAAAATTGGATCTCCTTAGTATATGGGGAATTTTAGTTGTAATGAGTGGCAACACTGAAAACCTTTCATTTTAATCAAAAGTCACATTAACCAGTTTTTAATTTGTCTTATCCAGCTTCATTGTGAGTATTCTGTTAAGTAACAAATAAATAATGAGTTATTTTGTAAAATCTATTAAATATTTTCAATTAAAAATTGACTAAAATTTCCCTAAAAACAGTTTCACAATGAGCTTCATTGTGAAATTGTTTTTGGTGTCACAATGAGTTCATTGTGAACGCAAAGTAGAAAAAAGTATATTTGTGTTCCTATTAATGTTCCCTATCATTACCTAATCGATGGTGCGACCCTTCTGAATCATACTGTTATACCCGTCATAGATTAAAAATCTCTGCGTTTTTTTTCTAAACTTTTACGAAATGATGCGAAATAGAGCAATTACTTGCACTTCCTAAGAGGTAATTAGTATAAAAGGAAATTAGTAAATGTGTTTCCATTTTGTTTCGATTCATCTATAGGAATACATTTGAAGCCTCTAGTAATGAAAAATAAAAAGAGATATAACGCGTGATCAGTATCTTTTCTAATCAAGTGACCTATGGAAAGAAAATTGTATGTCGTTGATTAATTCACTTGTTCAAGTGTCATTTCAATTATTTATAACTGTCAGTGTCAGTAAGTTTAATTTATTAACAGAAATATTTGTTCATAAGAGTTTATAGTTGCATTGTGAACAGTTAAGTAACAATCCAGTAATTCCAACGAATGTTATTAACAATTTAAAACTCAGAATTCCCTTGTGTTTACAGGAGAACGCGGACATTTTACACGCCTTCTATGAACCTGTTTCTCGTTGTATACATTTGACATCGTTATAGATGTAACATTTATTCAAATACATTTTATTGCACTAACTTTAATTTACTCAAAAACATAGCAATTTAACTGAATCATCATAACAAAACTCATGCACCTAACGTAACCTTAAAGCTTGTAGTTGCTACGAGCTGCGGCTGCGTATATGCTCTTTACGGGACCTCTCTTTTTAAGTGGGAAATGTGAACTTATGGGATTTGATATCCAAATTTATAAAAAAAAATATGTAATACATAAAAACAGCAGTTAGATTTTGTAAATGTGGAATATAAATATTAAATAATTCAAATGGCATTTGAAATAATGAACTAATCAAAGACACACGATTTTATTTCCATAGGTCACTTGATTAGAAAAGATATTGATCACTCGTTATATCGAGTTATTTGTATATATTTTTACCTTTACTAACGTTTCGCAAATTGATTATTATTTGCCTCATTAAAGTGAATGATTATTCACTTTGCGATTCAATTTGCGAAACGTGAATAATTATTCACTTCACAAGGCAAATAATCAATTTGCGAAACGTCAGTAAAGGTAAAAATATATACAAATAACTCGATATGTATCCCTTTTTATTTTTCATATAATCTCACCAGTAAGAACTGCACCCGACTCCTCTAGTAATGATTTGAATGAATGAAAAAAAAATATCATGTACTCGTTCTTATAAGTTTTTTATAGAAGTAAGGAAAATGTAATACATACATATATCAGCCAAATGTGATCTGAGAGTATTTTTTTATTTTTCTCATAATATATTTGTCTCATAATAAGTACCCAGAAGCTTATAGGGATTATTTATCAAATCCAAAAAGGATTGTGTAAGAAAAGTAAAAAAACCAAAGACCACATGAACTCTATTACTGAATCCAATTGCATGCAACTTTCTCTCCCATTGTGCTTCTATCAATTGCATTTACATCTTATTAACGTTTCGCAATCTGCAGAAACTATTGCATCTTTAGTGTCGAGGAAAAGTTAACCATACATCCGCAAGTAAATCGTTAATCATGATACTACCAATTCTACCGCATGAAAACGAAAACACAGATTTACATCCCGTGCACTTTCAAATTTACGACGACTTTAACTTCACTCTCCCGGTATTTCGTTTGTTTCGCACGGGAAATTACGTAAACGAAATTTCACAATCGTGTGCATCTTTGTGGGAAAACAACGTTTGAAAGTTTGCCCTCGTAATCCCATTCAGCGATTATTTATTACGTGAATTAAAATGTTACCGACACGTTTTAGAACCAATTCTTTATTGTAAAAAAAAGTGAAAGAATCATTACTTTTCGTTTGCTTTTTCTTTCTACGGTCTTAAAGAATGATATTGTCACGAGCTTGCGGTGCTCGGGGGTTGCGTGGCTCAGGGTTGGAAGGGAGCCACAGGGGTCACTGTGAACTAACACATTAAGAGCAACAAAGATTACCTTTATTGTCTAAAAGTTTAGAGACACAGATCACTGTACTCCTCCGAAGACGATCAGATAACTGATAATTATTACAATAAATGCATGACTTATATAGTAAAGATGTACGTGATGTCATGACCAAAGGTCCTCGAAATTCGGTGGACACGCGTAGTTACTAAGCCGGAAAAGATGTTGTCAGGATTTCTTACGCGGTTACCAATTCATTTAGATCGCAAGCTAATTGTTTTTCGTTAAACTAATTACACATTGCCCCAGTTATTTTACTTATATGCTAACTCTGCAAGTTCAGTGTAATGGCTCGGTGCTTGCTGAGCGTGCAGGTCTGCAAATAACTCGGCATTACGAAAATACTTTTCTTTTTAAATTAATTAGTAAATTACAAATTTCTCGTAATCGTGACAATATCTTATTCTTGATTCCAAAAGAAATTAGATTTAAATTAATTAAAAGCACAGGATACTTAATGAAGAAGTATAATAACTTCTGCATCCCTTATCTTTTATTTTGGAAAAGTTGAAAAGTTATTTTGGAAAAGTTCGATTTATTTTGGAAAAGCTGAATGACTCGAAAATGGGTGACAAGCAGATTCAATTCAACAATTTGTATTTATTACACATTGGTAATGCAAACTCGACTTATGCCATTAATAAAAACTGTGATGTCATAAAAGATGTCAACCAGAGGCCTTAAATCTTCATAAATCATTTTTGAAACACTTCTACCATGAGAGATTGAAACTTTTCCTAAAAGTTTGGTATATGTCTATGGTTTCATTGTTTTATTATAAACTTGAAGAATGGAAGAAATAAACCTTTTTGAAATTAAACAGTACTTTTACTAAACAAATTTGTGATTATTATTCGCCGGGCCAAATTCTTATTGTCTTTCCCTTGGCTTCCCATGGAACCGCGAGTTGTTTTCTGTCAGAACTTCTTCAAGGCTGCTGATCTTCTTGCTGTTATATTTCTCGCTATTACACTTCGCGGATACTGATGATATCCGGGGCAGCAAGAAGAACAGCAGCAGCAACAGTAAGAGGATCAGTAACCCTAAAGTTCTTCTATAATTAAGAACGAAACATCAGCAGAAAAACAGAAGAACAACCCAAGATTCCACTCGAAGCCATGGAGGAGACAAACAATAATGTATTTTTAAAACCAACTCTTTGTTCCAATTATCCAAACCAATCAATCACCCAAAAGACCATTATAATTAATTCACCGAATTTTGTAACATTACAGGAGTACGTCATGCAACGTACAGAGACGCAAGAGGCGTAACGCATTCGTATTTCTTCAGTTGGGAACATTTACCGACGAGAAACTTAGAAGTCGATTGGTTAGATGCACGTAACATTTGCAGACGACATTGTATGGACGCAGTTTCTCTTGAAACGCCGCAAGAAAACGAATTTATTAAGCAGCGCATCGCGCGAGGAAATGTTCGTTACATCTGGACTTCCGGTAGGAAATGTAACTTCGCCGGATGCGACAGAGCCGATCTGCAACCACCAAACGTCAATGGATGGTTCTGGTCCGGATCTGGCGCGAAAATTGGACCAACGACTCAGAGGAATACAGGAGATTGGAGTCACACCGGAGGATACGGACAACCTCAACCGGACAACCGCGAAGCCGCACAGGTAAATACTCTCTTGCATCATCATTATTATTTTCAAATAATTTTAATACAATTTCCTTCCATAGGGCAATGATGAATCTTGCCTATCAATTTTGAACAACTTCTATAACGATGGTATTAAATGGCATGACGTCGCCTGCCACCACGTGAAACCATTTGTGTGCGAAGATAGCGAGGAACTCCTCAACTTTGTGGCTTCCCGCAATCAGGGAATTCGTCTGTAAATTTAACAATACCGAGTACCTTATCAAGGAGTAACGAAAAGATTGTCGCTCCAATCGGAACTTGGGCGATGAACTTTTCGTCCTCTTACGGCATTCATCTTTTTGCATGTGAATATTTCGCTTCTACCTTTATTCTAGCGTAGATATTATTACACTTATTTTGTAATTAAATTATATTTAATATACTATTTGTATTAGGTGAAAATATTATTTACTTCCTCTTTCAAATCTTAGGCCATATAAACAGTAGAGTCCAAAAAATTTCTGTTTCTGCTGCTTAAAACATAAAACTGTTTCAAGACGAGAAATTTTTGTTAAAACACTTAAAGCTCAATTTATACGTTGCGATTATTACTTAAAATTTTCCAAGGAAAATTAAAAGGAAAAGCGCTACAGGCCTGTAAGCAGTAATGAAGAAGTTACAACGAGGACAGAACTTAAAAATCTTTTATTAAATCATTTTGGCGATCAACGCAGCGAACAATATGCTTGTTTAGTGATTTGGCCGCTTTAAGACCAAATAAAAGTGAACCCCCTTACGAATATGGAAACCGAGTTAAAGAAACTTTGCTAACAAGTACGGCTTTGCAAATTTTTATACAAGGACTATTCGAAATAGACCAAAATATGGATATTATGGTGCAAGTCAAGCAACCAGCGGACTTGGAAACTGCAATGAGTCACGTCATCGAAGTAGAAAACTTCAACTATAGAGCAGGACGCCCAAATAAGTTACATAAAAGCAATTTCAAACACCTTCCAAATAAACCTGTAAATCAAATGCATGACAGACCCATACAACCACTCAAACCTTTGTACAACAAATAAGTCCATTTAAATCATTACCTACTTCCAAATTTCCAATCACCAATGAGATGTCTAATATGTCCACCCACGCAAACATTTGTTAAAACTCCCGGACAACTAAGAGAGTTTGTGTATACAGAAAAGATCCGCATCAGAAAGCTTCAGCAGACCACCTCTAAAGAAACCAATCTGGACAAATAACAACCAATTGAGTCTTCAAGAAGAAGAAGAGTCGACTGAAAAATGTGAAAATCTCTACGAAGAATACTCTCAACCGCAATATTACGAACAACAATACGAAAATGAAGCAGAAGAAGAATACCAAGAGCAAGACCCTGTAGTAGAAGAAATAAATTTTCTCGACGCCAGCCTAATGAGTCACCACAAACAACAAAAACAAAAAATCAAAAACATGTTCTAAGATAGGTACAGTTCACTTATAGCGTTTTCGATTCGCATGCACCGGTTGCACTCAGTGTATTTTCATCTTCTTTTAACCTCATGTAATAACACGAGATGAAGATACTCTGAGTGCGCACTACTACGGTCAATCGAAAACGCTATTAAACGCAATTGCTAGTACATTACCTTACATAGTTTTTGATGGTGTTAAATTTTTACTAGATACCGGATCAACCAAAACTTTAATTAATACTAGATTATTTAAACATTTTCGTCCATTTGCAGCTCCTAAAATAAAGCCTCTAGGTGGGGTGCAATATATAAAAAATAACCCTATACATCCGGCGTTTGTTCATATATTCAAATACAGTTAAATGATAACTCTCTCAGAATTTTGGAACGGCAAAGGTAACAAGCTTAAAAACTTAGCGACAAGTCGAAACTAGTGCTGGCAACGGTTAACCGGTTTTGGATATTCGCGGTGTACAGCATGTCACTCATGCAAATAGAGTTGCATAACTGGAATGTGAATCTAATAGCGTTTTTCACTGAGACTAATGCCTGATTGCACCGCATTTTTAATCATTGATTAAATTTAAGACGTGTTTAGAATGTGACAGTTGTGAATATATGACGGCATAATGTCAATCGCCATCTAATTGACACTTAAACTTCAACTTAAGTGTCAGTTAGAACGCGCCTGACATTATGCTGGATCTACGTTAAATATCACATTCTAAACACGACTTAAATTTAATCTCTGTTTAAAAATGCGGTGCAATTGGCCATAATAGCGTTTTCGATTCACTTGCACCGGTTGCACTCAGTGTATTTGAATATTCTTTTAACCTCATGTAATAACACGAGATGAAGATATTCTGAGTGCGCACTAGTGCAGTCAATCGAAAACGCTGTAAATTGTATAATGAGTGCGCACTCAGAATATTCTCATCTTATTTTAACCTCATGTAATGAAACGGGATGAAGATACACTCAGTGCACAATTTAGCTCCAGTGAAAAACACTATAAATGAAAAAATAAATTAAACGTATTTGCGTATTTAATCTCAGCGAATTTTATAATTACAATACTGGCAGTACCTAGACATTTTCTGTATTTTCTAAATATGTCGTCTCAGTTGAGAATCTCAACTGCTGGGTTTTCTTCAAAACATGTTCAAAACCGCGAATATCCAAAACCGGTTAACCGTTGTCAGCACTAGTCGAAACACACCCAATTTTACGATAATAACGTTGCCAAACTTATTTGGCATGAATTAGTCTTCTTTCAATATTAAGATGGCAGCACATTATAGGTTTGTTCCATCACGCCAGAAAATCGTACATAATTTATAAATTGTTTCATAATCTTCGATATGACTGCGATTTTTGTTGTAAATTTATTTTGAAATAAATATATTTCGATTTTAAATGTGCCAAATATGCTATCTTTGAAGAAACTAATCGAAAACAGTAAGCAAACCGTTCCATCTCGCACCGTTTATTAAACGATACTTTGCTAGCGCATGCGCATATAACTGTGCAAGAACTAGTTCGCGGATCGTTCACAAATCGGTGGTTGGAATAAACCTTATATAGCAAATTTTAGTATTACGTATTTTTCATTTTGCACATTTAGGAACGATAATCTCATATTTTTTTATTAAACAGTGTGATCAGTTTTCTTTACCTAGAATGTAGGAAAGTCATTTTCCGTAATGAGTTTTAAAATTGTATAATTATTGACTTTCCTACATTTATAATATTATTATAGACTGATCTACTTTTAGAATTTTTAAAACGAACTCGTTTTCAAAGCAGGATTTGAAAAATAAATTTTTGCCAATATGGCGGACCTCCATAGTCCTCCAAGAACAAGTTTATGCTTATTTGAATTTAATATATTATTGAATAAAACTCCAATAAGAGCACTTTCTTGAAATACATATTGCACATATTGATATAAATCTTATAACCATCTACCCATTTATTTTTCTTCGTCTGTCAACAGTTCGTTATTCGAAGAGGAAGGTGTTCATAACAAATCACTAATAACTAGCTTTGTTTTGGTTCTAACTTGGAACTGTTCTGAAACTGTTCGCACGTCCGTATTATGCTTTTAGTGTTTTGGTTCGTTCAGAATCAGTTCCGAATTAACAATTCACTGTTTTGGTTAATTTCTGGAACTGTTTCAAAATCGTTCTAGAACAGTTACAGCAGTTCCTACCTTTTACTAGGTACTGATAACGGAATTCCCAGTTTGCCATGCGCAAATATTATGCAGTCAGTAATTTCTGGAACTGTTTCAGAATCGTTCTAGAACAGTTACAGCAGTTCCTACCTTTTACTAGGAACCGATACGGAATTCCCAGTTTTCACATGCGCAAATATTATGCAGTCAGTACTTCTGTATTATATTAACCAAAATTATACCTGGCTCAGCAAAATAAGCTTCATAAAATAAATAAATTATTCATATAATTAACAAAAAATAATAAGAAATGTTTTTATAAAATATTTTCGCTCAATAATTTTGCAGGAATATAATTTTGAATTAGGTAGGTAGGTGCTTATACATAAATTATCCAACAACTAATCCACTATACATATGTGAAAAAAGTTAAAATTTAGGAAAGTATTTTTATTTAGGAGGTAATTTATTACAAGTAGATAGGATATACTCTAAAATCTGTTTTAATATTTTTTTTTATTCTTTTTTGCTTTTTATTTCAGTACCAAAGGATGTTAGGAGAAAACAAATAAAAGAATCCAACTTCTAATTTTATTTCTGTATAAATTTTATCTTAACTACTTTGCTGTAAAATTATTAGGAGAGGAAATATGTAATTGAGAATCCTTATTCGCGTATCTTGAAAAATAAAGATACTTTACTCTCACGTCGATTTCAAATATTTTGATCTACTCAATATATGACAAGAAGTATTCAAATTTTGACATACGCATTTTGAGTTTGGGAAGTTGCAGGAACTTTTACAAAGAATATTTTTTTCTGAGAAATCAACAATAAAAAGTTTTCCATATGCGTGCATCCAGGAAATCAAAATATTGGAAATCAGTATAAGAATAAAGTACCTTTATTTTTCAAGATACGCGAAAAAATTATTTGTAAGAGTTGTTAAGAATTGTTCTAAGATCTTAAATATGAAATCACGGCTGTCTAGGATGAAAAAATAATTTTTGCACACAAGAAAGTGAAATTTTTATGGTACTTATGAATCAGTGCTGGCAACGGTTTACCGATTTTGGATATACGCGGTGTACAGCATGTCACTCATGCAAATAGACCTTACTTTCGAAAATTTTCGGAAATGCCCAGAGTTGCATGAAAATTTTTTTCTCTTTTAGATTCACATTCAAGTTATGCAACTCTATTTACATGAGTGACATGCTGCACACCGCGAATATCCAAAATAGGTCAACCGTTGCCAACACTATGTAGTATGAATGTTATTGATCATAATTTCTAATTGGTAGATGAGCGAAGAACAAATCCCACAGTATATTCATGACATATTTGAAGAAACGTCCAGCTTTACACATTCAAAGTTCTGCAATACACACGCTGATACGAGAAAAATTGAAAAATATATAAAATTTCTTTTTTCATCGTAGGTGACCATGATTTCATATTTGAGATCTTACAACAGTTCTGAACAATTTTTCCAAATAATACTTCCACGTATTTTGAAAAATAAAAGTAATAGCGAGTTATCGCAACCATCACGTTAACTTATGGTAAACGTTAAGATCATGTGATCCAATGGAAAATTAATGGGGCCACGTAATTTTAACGTTTACCGTAAGTTAACCCATTTCCGGCCAAGCATATACAAAGAAGAAAAATTGTTAATTTTTATGAATATTTGTTGATAAAATAATATTAATGAGACACTGAAATAAAAAATAATCAAAATAAATATTAATTTTTGCAAATAAACAACGTTGCGTAATACGCAACGTTGGCCGAACATATGAACTCTATTCTTTAGTTATGGAGCTCATACAAACAACTTGAATGTAAATGAACATTACATTTTTAAGTAAATAAATTGTTTGGCTGCAAATATAATTATTTCTTGCATATTGTAGGGAGTAATCGACGATCATCGTCAACAGATCGTCGTCAAAAAATAATTCTAATGGCGACTTTCCTGCCAACTTCCCTTTCAGCTCTTGTAAAGTCTCACATTTATTCGATTCTACTAGATGATTATGTATCACATCTTTTTTCGCCATATAATGTAAAGTAACTCCCTGGGTTTGTTGGACAAGTAATTTTGACTGCTTTACAGAAAGAGGTTCGTAATCGGAATCACTTTCAGAGTCGACTGTATCAATCGACTGTACTACGTTTTACTTCTATTTCAAAAATACTAGCTATTTCTTTATTTATTTTCCTCCGGCGTAATCATATCCACATCTATATCTTCCTTATTTGTAAGATCATCAACTTCAGGTGGTAGGAAGACTGCATTCACAACTCAGAAAATAATATATAAATTATACAAAAGTATATTTTGTGTTTCATTATATGTCAAGCATATCAAAAATAAAGAAAAATAAACTCATCATTTCTTTTCTCTTCTAATTCTAATAACACTTCTTCTAAAGCTTCCTGTAATTGTTTTTGTGCTAAAATTTTAGTTCCAGCCATTGTAAGTAGTAACATAAGAAAACACCCTCTCCAACAAAGCAAGAGCAATCAAATAATAATAAAAATCCGCATGCAAGAAATCTTTAAAAGAAATGAACAAGAAACTTTACGTGTAACGAACGAAATATTCTTCCACAGGAATTTACCCGCTGACTTCGCACATTCGGCCAACGTTGCGTATACGCAACACAATCTTTTCAAAGTTTTTTTCTGTGAAAGATATTTTTTTATTGATGAGTTCATACAAAATAACGCAAGTATACACTCTCAAACGAATAACAAGAAGACGAATTTGCTAAATTATTAAACATATCTACCAATTTTTACCACTTTTTCATACATCTGCATACATTCCATGATTAGATCATTTTAAAAAAAAATTTTCAGGAGTGAATAACTTATCAAATGCGATAAATAATTTTTTATGCACATGTGAATACCTAATTAAATGATGTCTAATTAGATTTTCGTGATTGGACGTCTAATTATGATTAAAAAATAAATTAAAATTAGAGTTGCGTATACGCAACATTGGCCGGAAATGGGTTTTAACGTGATGGTTGCGATACTCGCTAATATTCATTCACGATCTTTTTAGATTCTAGACTCTAGAGGGCCATGCTTTCTTTTTCGTTAAGTTACGTGCAGGGTTAGTTTTATTAATGTTAACCCCTTTATTATTTAAATTTTTAACTGATTCAAAAAATTTAAAAATTGCTCTTATATGGATTTTTATGTAAATTTCACTTATACTATCAGTTTTACAGTAGCGTTTTATACAGGGTCTCCCAAATAGAGTGGCCTATTAAAATATTATAGGGAAGGAAATATACAAAAATTCAAAAAAAGTTGGTACACTGCCCTAATGCCTGTTTTAGACAGTCATATTTTTGTATCAAATTTATTACCAAGTGAGAGAGATAAGCTACCACAGTGAATGTTGATTGGTTGAATTGGCACTTCTCACACACTTCGTAATAAATTTGTTAGAAAAATATGACCGTGTAAAACGGGCATAAGACATAGGGCCAGTTGTACAAAGTAGGTTTAAACTGACGCTCAACTGAACCAGGTTCAAAGTAAACAAATTCGCATAGGATCTTAATGACATATGGCAATTAATGCATTCATAAATAAAATTTGATGCGATTTTGTTCACTTTGAACCTAGTTCAGTTGAGCCTCCTTTGTACAACTGGTCCATAGTGATCTTTCCGCGTAAAATATTTTCATTGCATGCAAGAGTGAGAAAAAGAAACACTCCGATCGATCTGAGCGTAAACGCAATGACGCGAACTCATCCTAACTTTCTTAATTTAAATAGAATGTTACATTCTTTATTACAAATTCTGATTCTGCACATTATTCTAAATAAAAAATGTGAAGACTTCTCTATTAATTTATTGATATTCTACACAAACCGCTCATTCAAGTATCAAAATATTATATATTTTTGAAATCAGCAAACAATGATATTTCATTGTATTGAACAATGTATAGAGTGTTCCATTAAAAAAAAAACCAAAATTGTAATCTTTTCTCCACTTTGCGATGCGCCTTTGTTTTTTGTGAAAGCTCTAAAAGATATTACATACAAAATCCCAAAACTATTTTATTTAGTGTTTATCTCTTAAAATAATACTTCTAGGTAAGCTGAAATGTATTTAAAAAACGACAATCAAGTTTTCAATAAATTGACGAATAACACAAAAACTAGTAAACCAATTACACGATATTTATATATGTTATCAGGATTAAGAATTTGTAAAAATATACAGGGTGTTCCATTTAAAAAAAATTATTTTTTTTCCACTCGGTAAATATAAAATGCTACCGCAAAACTGATAGTATATGTGAAATCTACATAAAAATCCACATAAGCAATTTTTAAATTTTTTGAATCGGTTAATAATTAAAATAATAAAGGGGGGGAGGGTTAACATTAATAAAACTAACTCTATACATTAGAACTTAGAAATCCAATGAATATCAAAAAATAAACACAACAATAATTTTATTGACTCAGTCACCAAATATGTAATACTATATAATGGCGGATTTCACAAACGTTACTTAAATTTAATCATCCGTTAAAAGTAAACGTTGCCATGGTTACATGTGTTGAAGGTATAAGAATGATTATTCTAAATCAATGATTAAAGTTAAGTGACGTTTGTGAAATCCAGCGTAGATGTATTAAATCACACATCAATTTCGTTGTCATCAGGTAATAAGTTAACATTCTGAATACATGCTTATTGTTACATTGCTACTATTAACACAAGGTTGAATTCATTATTTTTGAAGGTAGAATAAATTAAGGTGAAACAATGTATATTTTAAGCAGGATAAAAACACATAGCTCTAACAACAGATCCGTCCAATTCATCAGTGAAATTTATCACAGTACCATTCGATTTGTCAACTAGTTTTTGCCCCAGATAATGCAATAAAACTTCTCCTCTGTCTTGAGTGGGTTCGACTTCATAACTCACACAAACTCGATACAGATTCCCCCTTTCAAGTCTCATGGGTATTGGGAAGTTGATGAAGAATAGGTCATCATATTCCATGTTTCTTTTAACTTCTTTATAACGATAGTAATTGTACTTGTTGCATGTCACTTTAATTTCTATGCTTCCCATATACGATGTATTCTGAGCTTTCTCTGGTCTGCGTAAAGTTGTAACCGCAAGACCAAAAATGTAAACAGATCTGCTAGAGGAAATTACATCACTAATCTCAAAGGTTTGAAAGAAGATGTTATTCTTTGAAATTCTATAACTATCACGATGTCTGTAATTTAATCGAGTGGGGATTGTTTTACAGGGGTTGTTTTCAAATTCCTTGCCGTAATAACAACTTAAACTATGCACGAACAAACTGAGACAACTAACATGATAATATACATCACAATTTAAGATGCACGGGGTTAACTCGTACAGCGATTCATCGAATTTAGCAAAGTTTAATTTTTCTAATACTTTGTTGTCTAGTAATATGTTCCATATATTTTCTTGCGTTGCTTCAATGTCTTTTATCGCACATTCTTCCATGGCCCATTTCACTGCGATCATTATCAGGTCTGATTCAGTGGCGTTTATTACATTCTGCTCGAATATAAAATTTAAAGTTGCAATCTTCATGTGGTAATCATTGTTTAAAAGTAAACCCTTCGCATACTTAACAATATCATCGGCACATACCTTAATTAATTCCTGTTGGTTATATAACATTGCATATTCATAGCTAATCAATAAATTACCAATATTCAGATTTTTCTTAACGTACGCAACGCAGATACTTAATAGATCACTTAAGAAATACTTCTGACATATATAAATGAGAGCCCAAGCACTTGTCACTGATAATATATCAGTGTGGTCAGTGTAAACATACTCGAGCATTTTCTTCAAATCTGTGGGGTCTATGTCGGGCAAATTTATTTCCGTTTCAGCCATTTGCCCATAAAACATGGACTCAAACACCGGACTACTGCATGCTAGTATTAACCTATGGGCTGGAATTCGTTCTCGTCCGCAAACGAACACGCAATCGGAATATTCATGAGTCGTTAATAACTGGACCAGTTTATCTCGCTTGTAAATGCGTTGATACGGAATTAAATCGTCTGATGACATCTGAAACACTCGATTCGTTATAAGAGCTTAAGAAAGGATTGGTTTTATTTTTTAATTGCTCACCTTCGACTTCCGCTAATACTCACTAAATACTAAAATCACGAAGACGCATTGATGTGTTTACTTACTTACAAGTCGATGTATATTTATTTATATCCTTGAACTCGACTGGGACGCGTCGCGTGCGCGATTGTTATTACGTCATTGGCTTCAGATTCCAGGTTGTTTTAAACTGACCAATCATGTTAGTGCGTTCATAGCGCCAATATTTATATTGCGTAACGCATGGTTGCCGCATTCACTAATTATTCCCAATAAGAACGAAAAATTACAATATCCAGCATTAGTATTTTTGCGGAATATAAATTATGTACTCTGACATCGTTAAATTCCAGCAATTCTCACATTAATAACTTCTTTGAATTCGCCGTTGTAGATGTAATTACATAGCTTTTTTTCTTATTTGCAATTAACTCAAGGTGAACCGCTTAGATTTTTTCGTCTCTTCCTAAGTACAGCGAAAAAAACCTCAATCAAACTAGTTTCCCGAACCATTTAACAAACAAGAAAATGGCAAACATAATTTTGAGCATAAAAAAAGGATTACGCAATATCAGTGTTTACACACTGCCTTTCAAAAAGTGTGCTACAAATGGGAATTTTTTTATTGTCGATTTTATTGACGCAGCACTCGCTTCTGCATCACTTAAAGTAAAAAATGGGAAATAACAGATGAAATTTATCTCGAATGGTATACAGCGTGGACACCGAGAAATGAAGATGGTTTAAGAGTAAAATCCCTTATTTTTCAAGATACAAGAAAATGTCATAAGAATAAGTCGTTCAGAATTAAAAGTTACAGCTAAATTTGAGCTAAATTACAGCCTCCTATCTCAAAAATAAAAAAATCACAATACACATTACATTAGGAAATAAAAAGTGAGCAAATAAAAATCAGATTAGAGTAGGCGGTGGAAAGAAAATGTATGTCTGTGATTAACTGAATTATTTAATGTAATACATTCATGGACTGTCAAATTTATTGACTTTTCATTTAATCACAGACATACATTTTCTTTGCACCGCCTGCTCTAATCTGATTTTTAGTTGCTCACAGGTTACTAGTTGGATTAAAGTGTCCGCCAAAATGATATGAATAGGAAAACACGAAATTTGTTCCTATTTCTCAATTATTTCATTTGGTTCTATATTCTGAATGCTTATTTCAATGTGTTCCGAAACTTTGTGCTTTCTTGTAGCACGGTTTTTGAAAGACACTGTAGAAATACATATAAATACTGTAATACAGTGCATTAGAAAAGTCTAGAATAAATTCTGTATTTTTTGGAAATGTGCATATTTTACTAATTAAATTAAAGTTTTAATTTTCAGCTTTTTCAACTTTAATTTGTAAAGTAAAAGTACCTGTACGTTTGCAATCAGAAAGAACGGACCTACAAGATTTCATTCAAAAATAAAATCGACCTGTCCGAGAATATTCATTGAAAATGCACATTTTCAATAATACTGAATTTATCCCAGACTTTCCCGATGCCACTGTATACCTACATAATTCAGTTCTATTAAGGCCCGATTTTACAATCGTCGGATAAGCATTATTCTTAGAATAACGTGACATAGGAGTGACGTAGATATGGAGGAACATTAAAGGAGACTCGGCGAACAATCAGTTCATTGTGACACCAAAACCAGTTTCACAACGGAGCTCCTTGTGAAACTGTTTTTGGTGAAATTTTTGTCAAGTTTTAATTGAAGACCTTTCATAGAATTTACAAAATAATTCATTATTTATTTGTTATTTAACAGAATACTCACAATGAAACTGGACAAGAAATAGTATATTGATTTATAAGTGAATTTCCATGTTCGTGTAAATTTGATCCACTCGTGAGCTACGCTCACTCGTGAATTCAAACATTTACACTCACTGGAAAACTATCACTTTTCTAACGTGTAGATGATGCTATTTTTTCGTGTAGTTTACGAAAATAACCTTAACGAGAGTGTCGAAGAATAATAATAGCTGCTTTCGTTCATACCAATGATTACTAATCATAAATACTGGATTCACTTCGTGCACATTTATTCGTAACTTTTATGTATTGATTCTATAAAAAACAAAGGAATGAAACTCATATTTCATAAAATTAACGGAAGAGAGTTACAAATAAATGTGCACGAAGTGAATCCAGTATTTATGATTAGTAATCATTGATATGAACGAAAGCAGCTAAAAGTATCAAGGTATGTCAACAGGGTTGGGACGTAGATGAGACGTATAAATACCCATTAATTACGCGTAGATTTTGTAATTATCTACGTCGTCAAAAATAAATTAACTACTGTAAAAATTACGTTGTTTTCTATTTCTTCATTTTCAGGTTATAATTAATTATTTGTACACAATATAATGTCTATTTTGATGTAAAATGGATAAAATTGTTGTATATAAGCATTAAAAAGCTTCAAAAACTTGAAATACGTCAAATGAACATACAATTTTGAGGTTAGAAATGTGACTTTTCACATAAACTACGTCGTATAAAAATTACATTTAACTACATAAAAACTACGTTTAGACGTAATGTAATGTAGAAAATATTTTTTACAAGTAGTTTTCCCAACTCTGTATGTCAAGCATTTGGTGACATGTAACAAAACATCAATCAATCAATCTTCGACCTATGAAACGTCAACATAATAAATAAAATGAATGAAAAAAAGTGTTCGTAACTGAAATCGTGAAGAAAAGTGTTGCTAACGAGACAATAAGTCCCACTTTTCTTCACGATTCTTGATTAAACATTGATTAAAATCCAATTGTGCTTGAAACGCAAAACTCAGAACTAACGGAAAAACGCCTATAATATACTATTGTGTACGTTTTGACAGAAATACAACCTTCTCAATAAAAGCCTAATTTGCCTAAATTTTATTTTCCCCTAGTGTACATAGCTATTCAAATTTAAAATTATTGAAATCTACTATCTAGGGAATTTTTGATAAAAATGTAGGGAAAATTATTTGATTAGCCGATTGCCTGGCAATACTGGATCTAGACAGTGTTGCCAGATTTGGCGACTTATCGCCAAAATGGCGACGATTTTAGTTTTTCGGAGACATTAATTCTAATTTGGCGACTGGCGACCAAATTGGCGAATTTTTAAAAAATTAAGGCGATTATTGGCGATCTCCATTTTATTTCTACGTAAGTTCATATTCTGTAGCTTTACGTCTGTTTTGTCTGTTTTCTATGTTTTGTCAATCTACTACATACCGGGTGTTTCAATGAAGATGCACCAAACTCGGTATGTTGGTAGATATCGTGAAAAGAAATAAAAGTTTCCTATAATATTTTTTTTTTAAATGAATAAGTTTTGAGATAATCGAAGGGAAAGGAGAATCGTATATTTTTAAAACGTACAATAGATGAGAGCGGCCCGAATTCTTAACCTACCTTAACGTTCGGTTTTTTACTTTATTACCCCATAAACTGTCGCGCCTCAGATGATATGATGAAACACATTTAGTTCGTTCACTCCGTTCGTTCACTAACGTTGTGGTGGCGAGTAATTAGTTGGTGTAGTTTATACTTTTCATTTTTAAGTTTATTATGTAAGTATGTGTGTGTGGGTGTGTTGGTGGTGCGATGGGCAATTACACATTTCGAGAATACGCAGATTATTCGAACACATGTTGTAAGGTAATTGCAATTTGCGTAATTCGCCCGCTTCCGAAATTGTTTCTTCCTCATGTGATCAAGTTCAGTCTGATAGGCAAATAATTTAACAGACCGGCGTGGCGGAAGCAACAATTCCAATTTATTAATTGTACATAATTGTAGTAATTGTTGGATACAGAAACAAATAAAAACGTTACAAGCGTTAATTATTTATCGTACATTATTAAGACTCGGCAAATTTGATGTAATTACGGTTTGCATAAATGTTAGTGCGGTGAAAACGCACGCTTTTTTCAAAGTGTTCGTCTTTAACACGTCTTGCGGTCAAGGCCAAACTTAAAAGCCTGTCATAAATTTTTTCGTTTACGTTGTCTTCTTGCAGGCGCGTGCCATTCATAAAACAATTTAAATCGCTCGTCTTGTTTCACGGCTGCAGAAATTTAAATCGCTACAGTATTTCTAAAAACATCGGCTCCAAATTATGCAAATTTCAAGTTACACCAATTAAAAAATTTTATTAAGATATTTTGTTTGAAATAATGTCAGAAACGTGTCCCTTAAGTTTGGTGCATCTTCAATGAAACACCCTGTATATGCATTTATTTTTTCGGGTCTCATGTGGTTTCGTCATGTCAAATGTCAAACTTGTCATCTCTCAAGTGGTAGTGTGAGTATAGTGCTAGCCTGGTGTCTTGGTGTTCTTGTGTACCGTCGAAAATAGTAAATTGATGTCGTGTATTTCTTTGAAAATTGGAATTTACCCACGAGTAGAAAGTATAAAAAAAAACATGAGAAGATGAACCATGCGTGTTATTTACAATAGAAAGTTAATTGATATTTTTTTCCTAATTCCAAAAATGTTTCTTGCGTTGTTTTTTGACAGCCAGTTCTTTTTGGCGACATCTGCTTGTTATTTTGGCGATAACCCCCTAGAGAAATCTGGCAACACTGGGTCTAGATTCTTGAACGGTTGAACGGTGTTCTTGAAACCGGCATCACAGTATAAGCACAGTCTACATACAGTCTGTTCACTTGGCGTCGGTACCTTTGATCTTTGTCTCTTCAATGCAACCACTGCGCATTCTTCCGTGCGTTGATTCTTACGTGGCGCAAACAATTTAAATTTAAAATCTTACAGTGTTGCAGTTGCCCGAACGTGCCCGAACCAAGCCGGTAAACCAAACTACGAATAGAAAGAGCGAGACTACTGCGCATTCTTCCCCGAGTTTCCAAGAATTTTGTACGCGAAACTAGCGCCAGTGATAAGACTGTATGTATGTAGACTGTGGTATAAGTAAATACGCAGTAGCGTCACTTAAACGTCAGTGTCAAAAAAAGGGGCCATTCTGTTTGATACCCTTATGAAAATGCAATGTAATTTACAGCTAGGTAGGTATCAAACAAAAGAGCAAATGTGACAGTTATACTCAAGTGACGCTACTGTGTGATTCTTATACTGTGCCGGCATGTAGGGGATATGTTTTTAAATGAATCAAAACATTAATGTTTTCCTTTTACAAAAGCTTTAAAGCGAACGGAATTAATTTTTAAATGAAAATTCACCGTTTCTTATGTCCTCAATTTAACAACAACGCTTAAATTTGATCCGCAGCCCTGTGAAAGTGAGGTTAAGTCGTACTCAACAATTAAACATTTAAATAAAAATGCCTTTCAAAACGTGTTTGTGTCGAACAGTAACCTTATTTAATAAGCCTAGCCTATTTACCTCACCAGTATATTTTAACAAAAACCAATTCATCAGAAATTATGGTAAGAAATCAGCATCTCTTTCGTCTTGTAGAGTCCAAAAGCAGCATTATTTTAGTGGCTCCCCGAAAACGGTTTTATAGGAAAACTGGCATACTTTACAGCAATGGCAAATACGAAGTGACCCTCGATCAAAGGAAATTAAAAACACCCAAAGGCAATTGGTTTACGGTGGAATCTGAGCCGTTGGCTTTAGCCGTAGCCGCTGAGTGGGACTCACAAAAGGACAAAATAATCCCATCATCAATGTACTTGGTGATAAGCAATTACATTTCATTTACCTGAAGTAACCTCTCATTTTCAGACCACGTTATGCAATACAGCCATAGACAATCCGAATAACTTGCAAAAATATGATATGGTTCAGTATATTGTGAATTATATGGATACTGACACAATTTTATTCCAAGCAAAAGTAAGTTTAAAAAAACACATCATTGTATTAGAAATTTTTAAGAAAATGATTATTTTTTAATGGAAAAGGAAGAAGAAGAGCTATACAAATTGCAAGTACAAGAATGGGATCCCAACATCCAATGGTTCTGTAAGAGATTTCAAATACAGGTTGACAAATCAAGAGAAATTGAGGGTCCAAAAATTAGTGATGAAGCTAAGGGTGTAATAAACAGATACTTGATGTCCTACAGTTTAAATGCAATTTTTGGTACGTAAATAAATTTGATGATCAAACATTATTGGCAAAAATGAATACAAAAACTGATTGTTTTTAATTTATTTTTGACCAAGTATTAAGTTAATATTAGTCAAAAACTCGGAACACCTAAATAACTTAGGTTACTTTTCTGGCCATAAAATTACCCAACTTTATTCTAATTATATTTGTTGTAGTAAATTAAATCCATGTGATAACACACCGTAAGCATCTCAAATTTCAGGTTTTGTTTATGGAGTCGATACTTTAAAGTCTGTAATACTAACTTTAGCCTGTATAGAAAGACAGATAACTCCTGAGAAAGCCGTGTTACTATCACGACTAGAAGAAGAATTCCAAGTAAGTTACTTGTCACCTTATTTCTTCAGCTAATATTTCAAATATCATTTAGCTAGGACATTGGGGACGTGTTGAATGGGCACACGATCTTAACCAGCAAGAGTTACAAGCAAGATTAGCCGCCACTGTCCTATATATTTACTGTAATTCATCATCGACTATGACAAAAGTAAAAAATAAATCAGGCTTGTAGTTTTTAACAAAACAATAAACTGCATTAAATCTTTAAAACTTATTTTTAACAACATTTTCTAAAAACTCTGACATTATTGGATAAACTGGGTCATAATTTACTGAATTCTTTTGCCTTACTATTGTAATGTAACGTTGCAAAGCTCCTGCAATTAAATCAAGCCTAAAAAAAAAGAGAAAGAAGTAATTATTGTGTGTATTGGAAACCGCTCAACATACCTGTCGTCTTCTGTTGGATGTTCATCCAACCAATTTGATAGTTTCTGCAGAGACCATGCGGTATTTTGATGGGGACTAGCCAATTCAGGTCCAGCGAACGAAAACAACATTAACAACACAGTGCTGGGAGGCACAGAACTTCCGGAAGCGTGACTTGCTGCAATCTCACTTGGTGAAAGTGCAATAAGAGTGGCCATTGATTTAAGTAGTCGATATGGCCTACCCAAATCAGTTAAGAATGGACAAATTGTCTTTAAAACTTGTTCGAAATTGTTATAGTCTGCTTGTAAGCGCAGTCGACCTCCCTGAGAAATCGGTCGAAGGATAGATGAGTGCCTAACTAAAAGTTCAATGCAACGCAAAGCAATTGTGTTACATCTGAAAATTAAAACTGCCAAATTACCAGTTTGAATACTAACACAAAACTGACTTTGCATTGAGGATTTCCTTATTGTTAAAAGACGATAAATAAATTTGGTATGCCCTACTTATAAACTGCATTAATTCTCTCATGTATGGACTGCAAGAAATCGTGCTTTTATTGACAGGCACCTGCAACTTCGCCCAATCAGTTTCCAGATGTATTGTTATAATTATTGTTTCGATTGTAGCTTTCATTGATCCTGGAATTACAATATCTAAAACCGAATCTAAAATAATGAATATACTTTACCAATTAAAGGTTCTATAATAGCAGATGTTAAATTATCTAATGTAGATAGACTTTCAGATATAGCTTTAATAGCTGCGTTTGACAGGCTCTCTTTCATATTGGTTAAAATCCTCTGAATCTGATTTTGAAAATAGTACATGGAATTTGCCAACTGAACGTTTAATTGTTGTCCAGCATTCGGAGCCCCACCTATAAAATTTTGTAACAAATATTATAGCTAATGAAATCATGAACCAATTTGCAGTAAAATAAAAATATATTAAATTCTGTAATTGTTTACCTATAACTTGAGCTGCATCTGGACCTGTTACAATCAACTGTTCAGTTTTTACGCTGTAAAGACGAATGCATTTTGTAACATTTCTTGCGATCTTTTCAATCAAATTATCTTCGACAAGGGCAACACTTAATTCACTAAAATTAATTATGACAATTACCAAAACTAATTTTCATATTAGATTAGGTACCTTGTGACAACACGAATCAATGAATCTATTTGATCATGTGATGGCGCTGAAGATTCTTGATTGAACATAGTTTGTGTTGGTTCCAACAATCTATTCAAAGAAGTTGATAAATACGAGTTTTCACATTTATCAAAAATTTCACGACTGAAACATTAAATACATTAAACTGTAAAGGCTCAAGAAATTTCGACGTACTTGAAAACAAAATGCTGGTAACTTAATTTTTGAGTCATGTCATAATAACACTTCAATAATTTTGGATAGTCTTCTTCGAGCATTTGGTGTACTGCTGGTGAAGAATTTTTTATTTCATCTCCTATTTGTGTGCCTAATGAATTCCAGAAATTTGGAGCAATTATATTCTCCAATGTGGGAATATTCATGTTGTTTAACGTGGCTTGCAAGAATTTTACCTATGATTTTGTTATAAGAAACACTTTTTGTGTATTTGTGTTCAGTAATTACTTGTTTGCACTGCTGATAAATCTCTTCAGAAAATGCTTTTTCCAAATCAGTCCAAATTCTTGTGCGAAAGCCCTGTGATGATGTTAACGTTACTTTACCCGGACCACTTTGTTTTTTGCTTAATCCAACGTTTATACCACCACTTGCGTCAAGTGCTGTTTTCAAACTCTCATTACACTCTCCTAATGCTATATTAATTATATTTTGTGTTGAAGATTTTATAGTACCCAAATTTAAAAATATCTACAAACAAATGTGTTAACACAGAGTTATAACCAAGATATCTTTGTTCATACTTGCAAAGCAGTTGTAGCTTGTACTGTGTTTTCATTACTGATGCTTTGTGTCAAAGAAGCTGTGGCAAGTTTTACCACTTTCTGCCTCTGTTCCCTGATATTTCGTAATTCTAAGGTTACTATGTCAATATCTGTTATTTCTGGATCAGCAGCAAGTTGCTCTAAACCGAAATATTTATTTTCATTTAGCCAACTCGAATGATCAACTTAAATACCTATATATATCATGTAATTTTTAAAAGTTGATGTATTTGAAATCAAAAATATTAATCATTTAATATCTCTGAAGAGTCAGTAATAGATAAAATGAAGTGCTTTATAAAGTTAAAGTCACTGTGCAAATGAAATTCTTTAATGAAATAGTTTCTTACCTAACTCTTCTAAAACAGTAGCTTTCTGTACAGGGTCATTGGTATTAGCTAACCGCTTGCTCAGTAATTGTATCCTATTTACTTGCCTGAGTATGTGACTTGCCAAATGTAGACGCCCTAAAACCTTAGTTTGGCTTTCCAACATATTATATGGGCCATATATCTTTAATAACATTTAAATTAACCGCAAATTTAGTATTTTTTTGCATTACTCTTACTTGTCCTCTTAAACGTTCTGTGTTGGCAAACAAGTTTTGCACATGAATGTTCATGATGTTTAATACGTCTTGCAGCTTTGTAGCATGATCAGCTTGTTTCAGTAAATCATCATGCTTCTCCAATACTTGCTTATGCAATTCTTTTCCTAAAAGATCAATGCCTTCTCCCAGTTTTTTTACTTGTTCCGTAATAGTCATGCTCTGGGACAAAGTGTTTTTCACCGATGAATCCAGGAACTGTTTGTAAAAATCTGGAAGAAAAAATAATCTGTATTTGATTAAAATCGGTTGATGAAAGAATAGGTTATCATACCATCAGAACTGATTTCTTGCAAAATATTTGATTCTTCTATCATAATTACGCCTTGTAAATTTTAAACTAAACACGTCAACATAACCTTTATCTATCCATACAGAATTACAGAGCTGCCAACCGAGACCGACCAAACAAACATTTCGGAAGATGGTTGTGGAAAATTAAGGTAGATGTCTTTGAATGTCGGTAGACCATTTAGTAGATCATTAAAGTCCCTAGATAGATAAACCTTATTTTCGAAAATTGGAGTGAAGGTAGAAAACTGATAGCGTTTCTTACTGGGACGTTTTCAATGTGAACTGTCCTGTGCAACGACGTCATTTGCATTGCACTGTACCAGTTTAGTTATATGTGCAAGAAAATTGCCCTGCCAGTAACGGTGGGCCAATCGATAGTTGTTACTTAGCGATATGCGATAGTGAACCTTATATAGATACATTATACCTAAGGGTCACTATCGCTAAGTAACAAGTATCGGTTTGCCCATCATTACCTGCCAGTGAAACACAAATATTAAAGTTAGTGCAGTTGTGCCTAAGAGGTTGGTGACAGATTCGTATTTATTTGAAGGTTATGTTTAAGTGTTCGTTACTAGTTTTATCGTTTGCATACCCGCCATATTTGCACTGGCACTGTTGCAATGACACATTACCTCAGTGCGATAAAATGCGCACTGAGTGTGAACTCAGTGCAATTTCGAATGTCAGTGAAACATGTGCACTAAGTCAGTTTTGCTCTAAAAAGACCCAGTGAAACACACAATTCGAAGTTGGTGCACTCCAATGCGCACTCAGTGCACAATATTTGTCTCAGTGAAAAACGCTATGAGATAAAACGAATGCATTTAATGAATGTAAAGACCGATTGCATAGCGGTAAAGTTGTAAAGCGGTGCGATGTCCATTGGTACATTCAAATTATAGATCGTTAGCGCCATAAATCTCTCAATGGGCGATGCACCGCTTTACAACTTCACCGCAGGACCGCCGCTGCCCGTTGTGCGAACTGTGCAACGCACAAGGGCGCTTAAGCAAAGGGGCGGCACTTTGTCTGTAATTATTAAGCAGCGGACGGCCGTTGGGCAGGCGAGAGTGGGGGACGTGTCGATCGGGCGAAAAATACATAAACTAGTAGAGGCGATGTATTTTTCGCCCGTTCAACACGAGCCCAATCTCGCCTGCCCAACGGCCGTCCGCTGCCTAGTAATTATTTGAATAGACATAACTAAAAATGAATTGCGATTAAAACATAGCAAAAATAATTATAATTATTCAAAAGCACCTATTTGTAAACTTTATTTCAGCAGAATTAATTTTTATCAAAGTACTTTAGTTAAGTACGTATATACAGGATGACTGACAATTGTTTCGAGAAAACAAGAAACACGAAAAGAAGCGATATCCGAGAGTATAGGAAAAATGTTAAAAAAATTCTATGTACTTTAATTTGCGAGAAATCAAAAATTATACCCAAAACGACGATTCGTCCCTAGTTAAGAAAGAGCAGCAAATAAACGCAATACAGTTATAAAGTGTTTTATAGTTCTATGATGGTTATAGAATTTTTTTAAGAGAAGTGCTCTGCGTCATAAATAAAACGCGTCTGGCGCTGCATGATCTGACAAAAAAATCTTAACTCCATCCTTTTTTCTTATTCACTGTTGACAAATAAATAATACTGAAATATTTGTCGGTTGTAATTTCGGAGATTAATGACGCAGAACTCAAGTTCCCTGAATTTGATATTACGACGTTGGACGTTAATTTAACCGTTAAAAAGAATTATTGTGATCAGCTGAAATACGAGTTCCAAAATATTGACAAATGCATGCGAATCACCTGAAGAAAATTGTATAAAATAAAGACAATAACGCCTCCACTTGAACACATGCTTTGACAAATAAATCACTACAGCGCGAAAATACATAATTCAAATTTCCGTGATAAAAAATTCCTAGTATTTTTCTTTAAATTTAATTGTATTGCAAATACTGTACATATACTGGCGTAAGATACTTTTTAGCAACATTTTTCATTAATTATAAACTATTCCATAGAACGCTTTTCGCGTAATCTGTGACATCCACTCTGTTATGCAATTTTTTTTGCGGAACAATTGTCAATCAACCTGTATGTACCACGGGTGACATAAAAAATGAGGACACTTATGGTGCTCTAATGTAAACGGATGTTTCAGAAAACCGTTGCTTTGGTATCGAAATTAATTCGACATGTAAATTTATTTATTATGATCACATTGCTATGGAAATCACTACAAACTGAATTAGAAGTTTCATTTACATTAGTAAAAAAACGTTAAAATCACTGCTAAGACTTGTCCTCATTTTTTCTGGCGCCGGTGGTACACTATGTTGATTTGTTTTTCAGACTAGGAAATAGCATGTACAATTAAATGTTTTGCAAATATGTATTGGCTCCCTGTATATTTTGAGTAAAGAGGTAAAGGAATATTTGTTGAGAATGTTAAAATGCATTATTCAAGGGCGCCAAAATATGTTTTGCACAAGGGCACTCGACATGTATCCTGTGTTCCCAATTCGTGGAAATTTTCCCGATTCGTGGTAGTTTCTTGCCTTAAAATTGCAAAAAGGGAAATTTCTTGAGAAAAAGGGAATTTTTGAAGATAAAATTACTTAAATTTTGAGGCAAATATTAACAAAAATGCATAAAAATAGCTTAAAATTGCAATTTGAGGGGAGAAACAAGCATAAAAGGGAATTTTTGTCCCCATGTGAGGGAAAAACGACTGTCAGTAGAATCGAATCGATTTTTACAATCTTAAATACTGCAGGTCGACATTTTTAATTATTATAAGATTAAAAAGTGAGGTCGTTTAAAATTGCGTTCACATTGCGTTTCCAAGGCTTTGCCCATTTATCCGCCATTTTGAGTCAAATTTAAATTTACATTGGCTAATGGCCGTATGCAGGTATGCATCTAACGAATTAACTCAGCTTAACTTTAAGCGTCACTTAGAATGTGACTTACACAATGTTATGAAACTTCAAATGTCACAATCTAAACGTCACTCAAATTTAAGCTCGATAAAAGTGTTTGGTGCATATGGCCCTTATGAATTACAGTACTTTTTGTATTTAATGTGAAAGAAAATCGAAAATTTTGTGGAGCCGACAGTGCGGATGTCAAGTAAACGGACAATCAGGTGTATTCCATAATGCAGTGGTTATTTGTCACCTTATTAACACTGTGCTTAATAATAACTTCTTAACCACTGCTTTTAAATCACTGATTGAAGACATATTTCATAAGCACATGGTGGTTATTTTACAATTTAAACATTAGTTAACTTCATTTGTAAAATATAATCACTGAACATAATTGCACTTCTTTTCAATGTCATTTGCACTTGTGGAATAGCAAAATGTTTAAAAAGTGGTTAAAAGCGACAGCACATGCGCATAATTCAGTGTTTATTAATCACTGATATATGGAATACACCCAAATATGTGTGTTTCAAGTTTGTACGGTTGCGGACAGAAAATTTCGGATGTCACTGTCACTCATCTGATGTATACAAATGTATACATATAATAAGCGAGTTTTCGCGATGGTAAAGTTGTAACTTTGTTATAACTTTGATAGCAAAAAGTCGTTTTCGCGGATAAAGTTTTAACTTTAACCGGAAGTGCCGCCATGTTCAGTTTCAGTCAAGTTATAACTAGGCAGCAGACGGCCGTTGGGCAGGCGAGAATGGGGGACGTGTCGAACGGGCGAAAAATACATAACTATGTAGTAGAGGCGATGTATTTTTCGCCTGTTCGACACGAGCCCACTCTCGCCTGCCCAACGGCCGTCCGTTGCCTAGTTATAACGTTGGTCAAGAGCAACGTTATAGACGTCATAGAACCGTCACTCAGGGCCGGCGCGAGGCGGGTCCAACGCGTTCCCCGGAACCCGGCCCCGCGCTTAAACTTTGTGCTGTCGTTGTAGTTATAAATCCACTTTTATAAACTGGATTGACTCCTAGGCGATTTTTCATCACTGCGTTACGCGATAGATATTTTCGATAATTTATTTAAAACTTTTTTTTTGGCCCCGCGCAATTTTTGAACCCGGCCCCGCAAAAGTTTGCGTCGGCCCTGCCGTCACTGCTTAAATTTGGTTAGATGTGATCTTATTCAGTCCGGTTATGCTCTGTTAAGCATCTGGCAAATACCTACGGTCTCTTTTTATTTCTCCCAGATGTCTCCCTTATCTGTCTCGAACTGTATCTCGATCAACATATAAAATTTCCCTCCTATCGACTTCCACAATTGGATCATCCCATTCATCCCTGAAGAGATAACAGAAGTTGTGCAATACAAATGCTGCATTAGCTATTTCCACAGTTTTTTCCATGGAGTAAGAGTTTATATACAGGCTGTTACAAATTCGAGGCTCACCATTGGGATCTCGGAAACGGTAAGAGATACGAAGTCGGTTAAATTGGGGCAAAGTTGCGTATTTTGGGGCTGAATAATATTCTGTTCTGAAAAATCTTCTACGATTTGTAGTTTTTGAAATATTTCCAAAAAACAAGAAAACGTAATTTTCTTTTTTATTTTTTTCTGAAGTTATTATTGCAGGGATCATAACAAAATTAATACATTATACAGGCACTTTTTTAACCTCTTTACGATGATATCATTAGATTTTACTTAAAACGTTTCGTCTCGTTCTGACCATCATCAACTTCATTTTTTCTTATGGGCGCTACATTGGGTTTTAATACCATTGAATAGACCTATTTTTTCTGATGCTTTTCCATGTATCACTCATCCCTATTTAATAATTTGAAACAGCTGAAAATGCAAGAAATTGTTGAAAATAACATTGTAACATGGTATACAATGAAAACAAAAACCAAAAAAAGCTTGATATACCTTCGGAGTTTTATTTCGTTTATCACAAAAACAGATTTTTGAAAAATTTTTAGATATAAAAATGAAGAATGTGAATCCAAGAAAGACATAGACTTTTAAAACGTATTGTGCCGACAGCAACAATTTAGTAATAGCAAGAGAAATTTACTTCCAACAATGACAATGACGCATTATTTAACTACTTTCGTAATTAAATTATACATTTTTATGATTAAAGCAAGAAAGTATTACAAGAAATTATGTCTTTAAAAATCTCTCATTCTTGTAAATTTAAGAATGTATTGTGCTAACAACAATTTAGTAATAGCAAAATAAATTTACTTCCAATAATACCCAGAAAGATGCCATCCACACAGAACAATATTATTAAGTTAGATAGAAACATTGCACTTTATGGATATTTTTATAAAACTCGAACTTATCGAGATCGCCTTAATGATGATGAGAATGAAGAATTATTAGAAGAGGTAATTGATAGTTATTTATAAAATGTTTAAAATTATGAGACTACAAGAAAGAATGTTTCCTCGAACAGTAACATCTTTTAAGATACGAGTTTTCTAAAGACATACGCATAATTTAATTTGACATTTTCTAGCTTTTTAATAATAATAATGTATAATTTAATTACAAATCTAATCAACAATTGTTTCGTAGTTGTCTTTCTGGATATTGTTGGAAGGAAATTTCGCTCGCTATTACTGTTACTCGCTATTGTTGTTAAGGCCACAAATTTTTTTTTAATTTTCTTGGATTCGTAACATTCATTTTTAGATCTAAAAATATTACTAAAATCAGCTTTTGTGATATATGAAATAAAACTCCGAAGATATATCAAACTTTTCTGGTTCTTATTTTCACTGCATACCATGTTTTTCTTTGTTTTGTTATTTTCAACAATTTCTTGCATTTCCAGCTGTTTCAAATTATTAAATAGGGATATGTGATATATGGAAAAGCATTAGAAAAAATAGATCTATTCAATGGTATTAAAACCCAATGTAGCGCCCATAAGAAAAAATGAAGTTGATGATGGTGAGAACGAGACGAAACGTTTTAAGTAAAATCTAATTATATCATCGTAAAGAGCTTAAAAAAGTGCCTGTATAATGTATTAATTTTGTTAAGATTCCTGCAATAATAACTTCAGAAAAAAATAAAAAAGAAAATTACGTTTTCTTGTTTTTTGGGAATATTTCAAAAACTACAAGTCGTAGAAGATTTTTCAGAACGGATTATTATTGAGCACCAAAATACGCAACTTTGCCCCAATTTAACCGACTTCGTATCTCTTACCGTTTCCGAGATCCCAATGGTGAGCCTCTAATTTGTAACAGCCTGTATTGCAGTCGTTTCCAACGACCCTTCACTAAACCGAAAGCGTGTTCCATACATACATATAGTTATGACTCTTACTCAACATGTAATTATGGTGTGTCTTCTCTCTGGTTATGTTTGGAGTGTCTCTATATGGAATGCTCTTCTCTAAGAGGAAATGTCTTATCTCCTAAGATGTGCATGTCCCTAAACATTTGAACTGACAACCTTCAAGTAAGAACAATTTTCGTTTTCACGATAACTTATAGCGTTTTCGATTGACTGCACCAGTGCGCACTCAGAGTATCTTCATCTCGTGTTATTACATGAGGTTAAAAGAAGATGCAAATATACTGAGTGCAACCGGTGCATGTGAATCGAAAACGCTATTAAAGTTGGAATTATAGAGATGTCACCTAACAATAAGTTACTTTTAGTTATAACTTCGCGTCTTAACTTTGTACCGCGAAAAGTCGACTAAAGACATTCGAAATTTTTTGTCCGCAACTGTACTAATACTAAAGTATCCGTTTTTACCTGGCCAATGAAATTCGGTAGATCGGTAGGTTGAGCTCATAATCGGTAGAGTAGGCAGCACTATGTCTCTAAACACAGTATAAGAATTACACAGTAGCGTCACTTGAGTATAACTGTCACATTTGTTCTTTTGTTTGATACCTACCTAGCTGTAAATTACATTGCATTTCCATAAGGGTATCAAATAGAATGGCCGCCTTTTTTGACACTGATGTTTAAGTGACGCTACTGGTAATTACTTATACTGTGCTCTAAATACGTACGATAAGTACAGTAGTGGACAATAAAATCCGGGCTTGCCATTTATACAATGTAAACCTCACTCTAACATTTTTGACGTTTAACACAATATTATACAAAATGTCACTGGCAATTCTGACGTTTAATATAAATTTGGCAGAAATATAACCTCAATGAAAGCCTGATTTACCAAATTTGTCTAACTACGAATGGCTTGTGAAATTCTTGCCCGGATTTTATTGTCCGCTACTGTACGTGTGTGGTTGGTAAGCTTGCTTAAATGTCACCAACTTAACCTTCTTTGGATTTGCGATGTATAAAAATATTTAAAAAACCGTGAACACAAAATGTAATTTTAAAATGTCCAAGTTACTGAACAGGTACAGTTTGTTAAATAGAATTATACGAAATCATTTATTCGCCAGCAGAATACAAACATATTCACAGAAAGCTTTAAGTACTGAAGTGTCGAGTGAACCTAAAGAAGACTCGTGTGATATTTTATCTTATGTAGACATAAGTAATGAATTTAAAGTAGGTGTAAACAGTACGATTCGTAAACTGGAAGCTTTGTTTTCCATTAAAAAAAAGGAAGCTGTTGATATCATAGCAAGAAATAAGTTTTTAAGTGAAGTTCCTGGAAAAATAATATCCGATAATTATAAGTTGTGTCAAGAAAAAGGCATAAGTAATGAAACAATACTTGCATGCTTGTATATACTGGGAGAAAGGTTTCTATTTGAGAAAATGTATTTACTGCAACAGGTGAACTATGATTTAAATGTGTTAGCACCGTTGTTGAAATTAAATGTGCTAACTATAAATACAGTGGTAACATATGGAGACCTTCTGGAGAGAATTAGATTTTTTTCAGAAATATTAGAGGTAAAGTATTTGAGGACAAATATCGATGCAATTTATTTAAAATTGATTTATTTTTTGAAGGTGTCAGAGTTTGCAGTATGCAAGTTTTTAGTGAAGAGACAGTTTTTGTTATCTTTAAACTTGGAAAGAACCGAAGCAGTTTGTAAATTGTTGTTTGGTAAGTATTGTGAAGAAAATGTAATTATGGATGAGCAGGTATTTTTTTTAAATTTTGTATTTGCAGAAAATGGTATCAGCAAGAAAGAAATTTTAAAGGACTTGTGGGTGTTAAGGTATTCAATCCAGATAATAGAGGAACGCATAGAATATGCAAAATCACAAAAGGTGGAAAAATTGAAAACTTGGATGATCAGGGGAAATTTAGATATTTTTGACAAGTATATTTCTTGCACAAATTCAAATATGAAAATTAATAATTTTTTTCGTTAGGTACATTCAAAGAAAATCAGAATATAAATTGGTGCTAGGTGATAATACGTTAGTGGAATACTTGTCAAAGAAACTTGATTGTTCAATTGATCAGGCGAAAGGTTTAGTGATAAAGTATCCAGCTCTAGAAAAAAGAAACTTGAAGAGAGTGCAAGAAATAATAGAGTTCCTTTATCAAGAGGGTTTTACATCAGATGATATCTTCCGCAACCCAAAAATATTGTTTTTTACTGTAGACACGATCAAAAAACGTTTAAACCAAGTAGAGGAACATAATTGCCAATCTATAGGGCTGCATGTTTTTGTGAAGAGTCAGAAACAATTTAATGAATACTGTGAAGCTCTGGCTAAATCTAAGAAACGTAAGAAGAAAACAGCTGTAATAAAAACATAATTGCTTTTATGGATCTTAATATAAAATAGTTATTATTACAATATAATCATTTTGTTAACCAAATAGTTGAACAAATCAAGATCAATAACGAGTTGAAAGAAAAAACTGTGAGTTTATAATTTCTGTAATAGATTAGAATTTACAAAGAAATCAATAAATAAGCATACGTTAATCAATATCCATAGAAGGCTGAGCTATCTCTAAGTCTCTGCATTTGGCATTTTGCAACTCCCTGCGAATTTCTGGTGTAATAGTAAGATGAGACTGTTTTTTTAGCAGACCCAGTAGTGTATCTCTTTGTTCACTTGATATATCAGCTTTATAACGTTGTACGAATGTCAGAAATGCTTGATGCCACAGTACTGGTAATTCTCTGGAATCCCTTTCAAACCTAAGATTAAGTAAACATTAAAAATTGAAAAATAAAGTAGTTAAAATTTATCTAATCAGAAATATTAACGCTTAAACTTTTTATTTCTTTTTTATAGCATTTAATCACAAAAGTAATTTAATCAAAGGTTTTAAATCAACTACCTTAAGAAGTGAAAGACAACTGCATCTACTACACGGTAAGGCAAAGCATATTTTTTATCAAAAAATATCCTTAGTATGATAGAGTTTGCCCCTGTGTAATCCATTTCCGCTATTTTTAAAATAGCTGCAGATGAATGTAGAATTGGTATTGAATTGCGAGCTATCACAGAGCCCACGATTATAGCTTCTCGTAAAGTACAATTACCACTTTCTAGCAAAGGCAATAAAATTCCTGAAATAAAAATGTTAGAAGCTTTATAGCAGAACGATTTTAATATACCTTTCATGAAAGCCCCAGGTTTAAAAAGTGCCTTTCGCAAGGCCTGATACAAATGGAAATTTAATCTTTTATATTCAGCCAAGTCATCTCTAATTCTTGGATATAAAACCAAGTTATAGAATCTTTGAGCCATTTTTTCTTTCAAGTTTGATGCAAATATTCGTGTTGCTTGATACATTGCAGCAGCTGACCAACTTTGAGGATCTACAAATCTCAAAATTTAAAATTTTTCTCTTTTTTTAATTGGTAAGAAAAGTACCTGTTATATACAGAATCTGCTCCCAATTTCTTAATGACGGTATAATTTTGAAGGCCTTGGGAATTTTCCCACTTCTGTACTTCCTTAAAACATCTCTTACGCCTTCGTACATCTGCTTCACTCTAGGATCCAAAGTTTGAATTTGTACAGATCCTGCATCGCTGAAGTGTGTCTCAATTTCAGTTTGTTTTTCGGTAATTTTTTCCAGGATAATATCAGCTAGGGTTCGTCGAGGCTCAGGATTTTTATTCATAAATAATTCAATAGCTTTTTCATCTTCCTCATTAATTTCAATATCTTCAAAGAATTTATCAGGTTTCGATTCTGCAAGCTCTTCCAAATCAGATTCGTCAGAGGCATCGACATTGAGTTTTATTGCTCGCTTTTTGATTCGGATTTTACTTGCTTCCTCAAGCGTGGGAAATTCATCTTCATCGAATTCTCGTTGCTGTTCGCGAGCTACTGATAAGATTTTGCGAGACAGGTCCGAATCTACAAACT
The DNA here is from genome assembly GCA_033060865.1 of Dorcus hopei. NCBI lineage: Eukaryota > Metazoa > Arthropoda > Insecta > Coleoptera > Lucanidae > Dorcus > Dorcus hopei. The sequence continues at coordinate 23,588,420 of CM065422.1, read as the reverse complement.
GAAACGAGTTTATTAGATTATTTTGCTGGAAGGAAAGGCGAAATGCTTACTTGCTGTTCTTCTGTTCTCAATCTGATCTTGTTACGGTTTCTTGACTTAGCGAATTTTACTTCCTCTATTTCTTGCTCTAGAGGCACTTTCTTTGTCGTTTGGCTTAATTTCGCTTTCTTTGCTTTACCCATATTTGTAATTTCTTAACCTCAAAAATTAGAAACGCCAGCGAACTAACATGTGGCTCATTCAGTGGTGCCAACTTAATTCTTGAAAATGATCATCTGTTAGATGATCATTTGCAAAAATTAGTTAGATTCTAACAAATTCACAGCAACATCAAATTTGAAATAAATCAATTTTTCTTATATAATAAATAAATGAAATGGATTTCTTTTAAATATTTATTCAACAATTAAATAGCTCAAGAAAACATATATAAATATGCTGGTGAAAAAATGTATAATCATACTTTAAAACCAAGTACACGTTTTATGTTTAATTTATTACATAAGATTACTAGTAAAAATTCATTTTAAAAATCAATTTCTGTCCTGTGTAAATTCACGTTATACAATACTCATATACGCAATTATAATAAGAAGAAAATTACTAGAATCATCTAAAATCGGCAATACAGTAAATATAAAACAAAATTGATTTTTAAAACAAATATATTTCTGTATCTAATTGTTACGGTTTAACCAAAGCATTGCTTTCAATAAGAAATATGCAATACCTAATCCGTACAGTATTTTCTCCTTTTGCAATCTATTTAAATTTTCTAACTCAAGCGCCATTACCCTGCGATTTAATTTAGCCATTTGCCTTCGCAAATGGAGTACTTCTTCGACAGTCGTTAGACCATCCCCGCCTCCACCAATCGGGGGCGTTGATTCATGACGAACAATTGATGTGTTCAAGGAATCATCCAGCTTAGGTACTTTTGGTTTTGCCTTAACAACTGGTATTTGTTCTTTTTCTTCTTCTTCAAAATCATCAACGCCGGGAAACGGATACTTATCTAGGGTTAAAGTTCGTGGAGGCGTTGCAACTCTTGGGTCACATGGAAAAGGCTCATTTTGCTGCAGGAGTGAATTGTCAAAAACAATTTCTCTCGGCGGTGCTCTTGTACCTACAAGATTAAATCATTACACTATTTCTAAACACTTGTTATTTTTACACCTATTGTAGCTTTTGCATTCTTGCTAGCTTTTTTAGAAACGACATTAAAATAACTTCTCTGAGGTAGAATACTTAAAAAATGATCGTTCATGATATATGTCATTTATAATTGACAGGAGATAACATTTGATATTTCAGAGTAGCTCTGATGAAATATATTATTGTAAATGATGAAAAAAGCAATGGTTTATTTGGTACCGCTTACCAATGTGCTGATGTTGGCCAACAACCAAAATTCTCTCCGGCACGTGCATATTCAGCGTTTCGTTAAATGCGTTCTGACCGACACCATTCACAGCATCTGTGGTGAAGCTTATTTTATTTGGGACTTTCATCCTCTGACTTATGTCGACCTTAAAATTCGCGTCCGTTATAAACGCGTCTTCAAGTTCATCATAATGCTGTTGGGTGGCATTTGCAGACATTTTCTAAATAGAGTTAAACAGGTAACAGGAGCTAACCTAAACCAAATTTTAGAAAGTGCAGTCAACGTTATCACTCAATTGCAGTGTCAGTGAGTGGGTGAAAAGTGAAAAGCGAATTAGCGGTGGAGAGAGAATCACAATTACCTAATTTAACGGTCCACAGTTAAAAATAAAACTAAACTCTTCTAAATACACTTCAATCAGACATTTTGAAATTGACAGTCGACTACCAACCTAAACCACAGAATAACCTAAACTTTTGACGTTTTAACAACAATAGAGTCGTTTTACACTTGTTAAATTTGATAACAATTTTGTTACAAAGTGAGAGAGATAGGCTACCACAGTGAATGCTGATTGGTTGAATTGGCACTTCTCACTCACTTCGTAACAAATTTTTCAAGTAATTAGAAATTTGATAACAAAAATGATAACGTTTTTCACTGGGACTAAATTGTGACGCACTCAGTATCTCCATCCCGTTTCATTACATGAAGTTAAAATAAGATGAGAATATTCTGAGTGCGCACTCAGTGCACAATTTAGTCCCAGTGAAAAACGCTATGAAATAAAGTAGGTATAGAAGCGGACAATAAAATCCGGGCAAGAATTTGACATGTCATACATATATCGACAAATTTGGTAAATCAGGCTTTCATTGAGGTTATATTTCTGTCAAAATAATAAATAAAATTTGAATTAAACGTCAGAATTACTAGTGACAAGCATTAAACGTCAAAAATATTAAAGTGAGGTTTACATTATGCAAATGGCTTGCCCGGATTTTATTGTCCGCTACTGTACATTTCGCTTTTGTAATGAGTAACTAGAATAAAGTTACACCTTTTAGGCCCGATTTTACAATTGTCGGATAAGCATTATTATTGGTATAACGTGACGTAGGTGTGACGCAGATATGGAGGAACATTAAAGGATATTCGGCGAACAGTTATACCGTTCTTATTCCACGATTGTAAAACTGGGCCTTAGTAACTTTTACCGTTAAAACCAGCAGGCAGATTCCGTTCCTCAATTCGAGTCGAATTCGCTATTCTTAATTCCACTCGAATTGGGGAAAGGAATCTGCCAGCTTGCTTCTTTTAGTTCCCGTATCTTGTAAATGGGACTTTTATTTTTAGGTTTTGTGTCAATTTTGTGCTGTTATCTAGGATCTACCTTCGTGTTTTTCCAACATTTTATTGAATGTATTATACGTAAACGTGATTTTTTTATTTGTTTCGTAAATGATTTCCGGGTCACTTTTGAAAATTGCATTTTGCAATTGACCAGGGCCGGCCTTCTGAATGACGGGGCCCGGGTGCAATAAGAATTGCGGGGCACTTTTTTAAAGCATAGTTACGGGGACCAGGGCCGTAACTAGGAGATGATGAAGGTGGCACTGCCATAGGCGTAAGCGAAACAGAGGCACCTGTGCATTCGTTTATTTTATTCCCGTTTTATTTATACAGGGTGTTTAAAAAACATGTTTGAAAATTTTACCCATTTATAGATCACATCAATTCAAACACAAAAGCCTTAATGAACGTAGGTCCGGAAATCAATCGTTTCCGAAATTTTTTTGATTTGGAAATTAAACTTATTTAGTTTTGGCAGTAATAACGTGTACTATGAAAGCGGTTTAAAATAAAATTGGTTTCATTTTTATGGAGAGCATGCGTAGACTGGAAGGATGACATTAGTACACTGTAATACATTTACATTCAATTTCGTGCCAGCACGAATTCGTAACACGAAAGTTTGAAGTGTGCTTTCTTATATCATTTACATTGGCCAATGTAAACGATATCATAAGAAAGCACACGTCATTGACACACGTTGATTGATTAAATAAAGTAGAAAAAGCGATGACTTCGTAAACCAATCGACGTTTAACGGATGACAGTTGTCCAACAGTTATACATAGTATTTTGCATACTAACGTGACAGAACGTAAAGTGGTATTTCGAATCGGTCTAATTCCTAAAGATTTGTAGCACTGATATTTAATTGAACAAATGTCAACTTGACACATTGTATCCATTTATAAAATGTTAGAATTACAACACAAAATATTTAAATTGTTGAAAGTTATTTAAAAATTAGAAAATGGACAATTTGTTCATTTAATTAATCAGTGTGTACAGAATTTTCGACAACAGTTTCCTAATCTTGCAATTACTTATGAGCAGCTATGAATTGAGTGTCGCCAACTTTATAAAAAAATCACAGCTTACTTTAATGAGGAATTTAATTGAAGGCACGGTACATAGTATTTTGCATACTAACGTGACAGAACGTAAAGTGGTATTTCGAATCGGTCTAATTCAAAATCTGCTTCCCAATGTAATGAACAATTCAGAAGCTACTTGATGAACAAATTTGTATATTTTTCAGAATGTTAGACAGAATTTTGCCACAAGCGTTAGGTTGTCTAGTTACGGGCCTATTGGGGGCCCCTGTGTGGTTCGGGGCCCTGGCACTTTGCATCCTGTGCACCCCCCTTACGGCCGGCCCTGCAATTGACAACTAAATTATGACCAGGGATCGGTGAAATATAAGTCGACGTCATCTCATCAGCTAGTGATCGCAGGCTCGCAGCTCGAAGCGTTATTTTAAATGAATAGGTAAGTTATAATTTTTTTTCGTAGTTTTGCCAGGAAATTTTATTCTTCTACGCCTATATGATTCTGACGCAATTATACGGCAAATTCAAAGGTCAGGGTAAAATTGATCAGCACTGTGAGTTACGGAATCACTCCACTTTGTGAAAGCTAAATTTTACTGTGCGACTGTAATTATTTTACGATGATATACGAGCCACATTTACGACTTAGTTCGCATCATTATTTTTTCGTGGCAATACTCAATTAATACGCTATAGGAGTGTCTGCGGGACTTGTCCGCTGCAGCATAACAACTTTGCCGTTGCATTAGAATTTGAACCGCGCAAAATATATGGCACCGAACCGTGATTATGACAAACGATAATTAGATGAACAAAACTTTAAATACATTACCAATTGCTTTGTAAGACAACATAAGAACAAAGAAATCACAATTAGTTTCTCAATACAAAAGTAAACTGATAATTTAAGAATACCAATAATATTTTCTATGCAACGCCGTGAATTATAACAGAGTGGCACATTCAATCATTGTTGATCACAGTGTATTTTGAACTTCAGGCAGTCAGCTATTATAATAAATTTTGGATTGGCAACATTGGGCCCTATATCGAATGACGTTATTGGTTCGGGTTGGCTATACTGGTCGTGTATTTTGTAATTTACGGAACGCGTAATGGCAGAAATTTTGACATTGTTTTAAGAAATTTCTGATAAAATTAATTCGCATAATCTACAAAATAATGCCTGCAACTACATTCCATCGACTAATACTCACATTAGGGTTTTTGTCTTTATTTCATGCGGCGTATTCAGCGGCTCAACGTAAGATTTGCAACATAACCTATTACAAAATGATGTAACATTCAATTTCTTTGCTTCAGATCGATCATATCTAAGATTAAATGAACTCGAATTTACTAGTTTACCATTAGATGTAAGTATTCACTGCATTTCCGCAATCGGAAAATTATTATAATACTTTTCAGATAACAATTCAGGCTGTCGTTAGTCTTTTCGTGATCATGTATGGTGTGCTGTATATTGCGGGCGATTTCAAAGAAATAAAAGCATCTGCAGATTTGGAAAATAAGACTTGGGAGTCGTTCAGAAATGTATCGTCCTTTTACATGTTCAATCACAGAGGTAAAGTGCTTTTCGCAAACTACAAGCGACAGAAAACAAAATCAAGTCTCGATGAAGCCGATTAATTCACATTCTTTAAGATAAGCAAAGAAAGTAATAGACAGAATTCTATGTAGGCTTTATTTATTTTGTGTCTTACTCACGTGAATTTATAAATTAATAAATAACAAAAAAATAAATACAAATTAATTGTACTATAAATGTAACACATTCAATTTAGGACAGGCATGTTTCTCAATACATCTTCTTGAGTTGTTCGTATGTTATGAAGAATATAATGTTCCAAGGACCTAACCTAAACAGAGTAGGGATGAATCCTTTGTAAAATGCCCAGAATCCCTCATTCTTAAAAGTATGAATGAAGCAGTCTAATGTTCCTTTGTAGATATGCACTTTTATCCTTTGATCAGAAAATTTTAATTTTCTTTGGTTCATTAACCTTGTCTGCAAATAAATCACTGCATTGGTGTTTATTTAAGGTATGTTTATTTACTTACCCTAACAACATCTATTGGTGTAGAAGCAATAGCACCCGCTAAGCCAGCAGAAAGACTAGAGCTGAAATTAAATTCTTGTAATAAAAACAAACATGTTTTATAATTACCTTACATAAAGTGATTAGAAATATTGTTTCCAAGGTAAGACATCAGTCGGCTTTTACAAAAATCATAAACTGGCAATTCCACTGCAGCAATTAACGCTGCCCTTTGTGCAGTAGGACTTACACCCTAAAAATAAAGTGATATAAATAAAATATACAATTTTAAATAATATGAAATCAAATTTTTTTTTAAATTATAACTAAATAAAATTTAAGACAAATACAGGGAAATCACAAATGACTTCAACTAGGGATGACGACCCGTTTATTTAAATGGAACCAGTTCGCTTTTATGGTACCCGGTAATTATCCGATACTCGGTAAGACTGATTTTGAATTTTTATTAATTTTTCCATATTTTGACAATTGTGACAGTTTCTCTTTAGTTTTTTGTTTCAAATTTAATAATCAAACCGTAACGACGAGTTTTTCTAAGAATTATTATGTTTTTATTCTTAATAATTTATTTAAAGAAATTTCCTTATTCACCAGTGCCGCCGGGGTTGGGGTAGATACAAAAATACATATTTTATTTGTTTTTGAGCAGAAACAAAGTGTTTAATCATATACCCAGCATATGTAAATACCAAGGTTCTGTTTTCAGCCACACTTCTGAAAACACCTTGTATAGACAAGCAGAATCTGATGGTCTCCTCTAAGATAAATTTTAAAGCCATTCCCCTAATTAGAACCACTCACAAAAAGCCGTTCAAAAATAGAACACTCAAAAAGGAATTAAATGCCTACATAATTATATTTCGTTTATATCGATGTTATACTTATAATTGTGTAAGATTTTCTAAAATCTACAGTGAAATTATAATACAGGCTGTCTTACGAAAAACGCCCCAAGCCGTAACTCCGTTATTTATAGATTAATTTTAACAAACAAAAAGGCAAATAAAATGAGACTAAAAGTACTATAAGGTAAGTCCACTTTCAATTTTTTTAAAAATTACCTTCAAGGTCAAACGACTGTCAACTTTTATTTTTCAAATGGCTCTGTTTATTTTTTATTATTATATCTGGTAGAAATTTTTTTTCCAAATCTAATAATGTGCAACACTTTGACATTTAAAAAATATTTTTCTTAAAAAAAATGAACTAGTCTATTACGCAAAACGTGCTTTTCATAAAAATGTTAAAGTTTGTCGTGAAAACAATGTCACTGAGCGTTATTTTTCACAGTTGTTTCAAATTGTCAAGTTATTCTCTTTGTATGATTTATTGTTTCCTAAAAAAAAGCCGATTATGGATAATACTCAGTTGATTGACTTACTCCAAGCATATTTTGAATGCAATAAAAACACAAGCAGTGTGTCTCTACAGACAGGGATTTTTTCCCAAAGCAACTTACACAGTTGTAGACTTAATTATTTCATTAATGTTTTCTGTACTGCTTGATTGCTGTTTTTATTGCATTCAAAATATACTTGCAATAAGTCAATCAGGTGATTGTTATCCATAATCGGCTTTTTTTTAGGAAACAATAAGTTGTACAAGTAGAAGAACTTGATAGTTGAAAACATCTGTGAAAAATAACCTCAGTGACATTGTTTTCACGACAAACTTTAACATTTTTATGAAAAGCACGTTTTGCGTAATAGACTAGTTCAGTTCTTTTTTTTACGAAAAATGTTTTCTAAATATCAAAGTGTTGTACATTATTAGATTTAGGAAAAAATCTCTACCAGATATAATAATAAAAAATATACAGAGCCATTTGAAAAATAAAAGTTGACAGTCGTTTGACCTTGAAGGTAATTTAAAAAAAAATTGAAAGTGGACTCACTTTATAGTATTTTTAGTCTCATTTTAATTGCCTTTTTGTTCGTTAAGAATTATCCATATTAGTGACTATTCAAAATTAAATTGAAAAATATCATATCACATACTAATTTCTATACAGCTGCTAATATATGTATATGAATTTTAATAGAGTGACTTTCAATTTTGTCTTTAATTGTTAGCCACTGTTAAAAACATAATTTATTAAAATTATGACCAATAAAGTGATGAATGGCCGGATGGGATAAAAAAATTAATATCATGCTGCCAGCTAATGATCTCAGTGAAAATAGAACTGTAGATCATGTGCGCAATGCATGATCAATGCATTTATTTTTAATGATAAGTTATAAATACACAGGAAATTAAATCGGCAAATTTTACTATTCACAACACACATTATGCCAAGCAAATTATTGAACCTGGAGTTATGCAATGCGAACTTTGCCTTGAAGCATGTGTAAAATGCGAGATAACAAATGTGTAGGAATTCCAGATGATAAAAAAGTGCAAACCTAAACAGTGACTTGTTTAAGATTTTTTTTTAATGGTAACTTATCCTTCAAGGCAAGTTAAAAGAAGAATAAACAAAATTCCAAAACCATGAGTTAAAGCAAACAATAAAAATTGTAATTATTTGGTTAAAACTGTCCATTTAAAACTGATTAGATTTACTGTTATTTGTATAGTAACGAAGCAATATTTTTCTAAATACCATTATCAAGATATTGACTTTCATATGACTTGTTCCCTAGCTAAATGAGATGTTTGATGTAAAAATATTTGTGTGACGTTAAAGTTAAGCAATGTGACTTTCCATTATTTTTGACAAAATATTTGCAATAAATTTGACGTTCAAGCATAAACAAGGCAATCGTTTTTAAGTGTAACAACCAAGTACGTATTGTTTGTTATACCAGTCTTGCAATATTTTTGCAAAATATTCCTCCATTTTCAATAACTTATTATAAAAAATTCAATTTTATTTTCAGCTGTATCAAGTGTATAAAAGACAGATGTTACTTATTAATTGAGAAAACGTAATTAATATTATATCATTATCTTGATGTTTAGGTCACGTAGTTTTGCTTTTCAGGTTTTACTTATGTATAATTAATTAGTACAACTTTTTTCTAGTTTTTATGACTTGTGCTCGTGTGTATTCTCATAAGTGAAGACCACCAAATGTTCTAGACTTCTATGTAATTTGAAAATAAAATTCCAAATTATAAAATTGTCCAGAAATATCTGCTAACATTTTGGAAAAAAAATTCTTGTTTACCCTCCATAATCCTGAGATTCCTTCCTGCGTATATACATTCTTAAAGCACGTAAACAGTCCTATGTTTCCCGTAGTACCATCAACTTGCATACGGACTTTTAAGACATCGGTCGGATTTGCAATCGCGCTGGACACAGAACCAGCAATCACAGCACATAATACATTGATTTGTACAGTCTCACTACCATGATGCTTAACTATGAATTCTTTGAGACAGTAGTAGGTCCCGAATTTGATCGTACCATACGTTGACTGTCTTAATACTGCAGGCCAAATCCTAAAAACAAAATTTGTATTATAGTTGCTTATTAATGTTGTGAAAGTTCGGACTTTCAAAATATAAATGCTTTCAATGTGGCTTTTGACTTTTCTAGTTGCCAGTTCTTGGTTATAATTTTGAGATAATAAAGTTAATCTAAAGGCTATAAATGTTTAAACCTAATTATGTGTTTATGCCTTTAACAATGGAATGTAAAACTATTGCTTTTAAACCACAAACTCTTTTAAACGGACACTAAATGCAACAATTATTTCTTTAACAGATCGAGCTGTTTTACTTTCAGATAAACTTCTCATTTATGATAATTTAAATTTAATAAAAAAGACTCTTGTTCAAAATTCTTATCCAATAAATCTTATAGAATCAGTAATAAAAAATCGTGTTAAATATTTACAAAATTCGAAAATCCAAAATAACACAAAACAAACTTCAAACAAAAAATACATATCATTACCTTACATTGAACCACTATGGGTGGGTTGCATAAAGATTTAAGCCACGATTAAATTTAAGTCTAAGTTAGAATGTGACACTCACAATGACGTATAGCATAGTACGTGTCACATTCTAACGTGGGCTTAAATTTAATCCTGGCGTAAAACTTTTATGCAACCCAGCGTATATGACACATTTAAACACATATTCAAAAAACACAATTTAATTTTAGCTAGCAAATCTGTAAAGAATTTAAATAGTATTTTCTCAAATTTAAAAACCAAAACACCAAAACTAAAACAACCTAACGTAGTTTATGAAATTAAATGTTTAAATTGTAATTCATGTTATATTGGAGAAACAAGCCAAAATTTAAAAAAAAAACGTCTAGACCAACATAAATAAATAAAAAAAAAATCAAATTACTTTTTCAGTTTCCGTTGACAACCTTGTTTATTTTGACAACATGTTTATATTTTTCACTTCTGACGAATCTGTCGAACGACTGCGAAACGTTAAATGTTTGTGCGCCATTTAGTGTCCGTTTAAAAGAGTTTGTGATACAATTTTCATCGGACAAGAACCAGCTTTAATTATTGCTTTTAAAGTTCGAGTAAATATTTAGGTACTAAATAAAAATTCTTAAGCACTTGTTTTTTTTTTGAAATATTTTGTTATTGTAAACAATATTTCTAGTTCATGTTACACCGATTAGAGTTCTTATACATACATTGAGTATTGTATAAACTACTTCATTTGTAGACCTTATCAGAATATGTAGTTAAATTTTTTCTAAAGGATTTGTTATACAGTATGATTTTTTAAAATAGTAATTGCAAAATGCTTGGTTTTGTATTTTTAATCTGGGAGTTAAAGCTTAATACAGGCTGTCTTACGAAAAACGCCCCAAGCCATAACTCCGTTATTTATAGATTAATTTTAACAAACAAAAAGGCAAATAAAATGAGACTAAGAATACTATAAAGTGAGTCCAATTTCAACTTTTTTAAAAAATACTTTCAAGGTCAAACGACTGTCAACTTTTATTTTTCAAATGGCTCTGTATATTTTTTATTATTATATCTGGTAGAGATTTTTTTTCTAAATCCAATAATGTGCAACACTTTGACATTTGAAAATATTTTTCGTAAAAAAAAGAAATGATCCAGTCTATTACGCAAAACGTGCTTTTCATAAAAATGTTAAAGTTTGTCATGAAAACAATGTCACTGAGCGTTATTATTCAAAGTTGTTTCAAACTGTCAAGTTATTCTCTTTGTATGATTTATTGTTTCCTAAAAAAAGCCTATTATGGGATAATACTCAGTTGATTGACTTACTCCAAGTATATTTTTAATACAATAAAAACACAAGCAGTGCATCTCTATAGAGAGCGATTTTTTCCCAAAGCAACTTACACAGTTGTAGACTTAATTTTAATTATTTCATTAATGTTTTCTGTACTGCTTGATTGCTGTTTTTATTGCATTCAAAATATACTTGCAATAAGTCAGTTAAGTGATTATTATCCATAATCCATAATTTTTTAGGAAACAATAAGTCGTACAAGTGGAAGAACTTGATAGTTTGAAACAACTGTGAAAAATAACGCTCAGTTTCATTGTTTTCACGACACAGTTTAACACTTTTATAAAAAACACGTTTTGCGTAATAGACTAGTTCATTTCTTTTTTTTGCGAAAAATGTTTTCTAAATATTAAAGTGTTGCACATTATTGGATTTAGAAGAAAAATCTCTACCAGATATAATAATAAAAAATATACAGAGCCATTTGAAAAATAAAAGTTGACAGTCGTTTGACCTTGAAAGTATTTTTTTAAAAAGTTGAAATTGGACTCACTTTATAGTATTCTTAGTCTCATTTTATTTGCCTTTTTGTTTGTTAAAATTAGTCCATAAATAACGGAGTTATGGCTTGGGGCGTTTTTCGTAAGACAGCCTGTATATGCAGTTCAGGGCCTACTGCCTTTACCTTAAAAAAATTATTGTATGCGAATAAAAAAAAACACACACCAATAATACATAATTAAAAAATTTCATTAGACACATTGCAAGCATCAAACGATTTTTTTAATTGTCTTATGTGAATCATATTGGACTTTTAGTTGTATTAAGATGCTTTTACTTTCAATGAACTATAGAAATATGAGAAACATTTGAAAAATTTTACAGTAGCAAAAAAGGGGATTGATGAAAAATTTGTTTTCTTCTAAGGGATCGATGCTTAAGTAAGGTTGGGACTCCCCACGGTGAATTGAATACTAAGACGGGTGTTAACACGCTCAGTCTGGCATCAGTTCAGTCCATGACTGTGGTCAGAATGACGTCAAACTGATCACATAATGTGTAGATCAGACTGACGGACTGATAAACCGAAATAACAAATAATTTTTAAATATTTTGATAATTTTTCTTAGTCTTGGTAAGACTGACAACAGGTTGAAGTTGATTGAACTGACGCCAGACTGAGCGTGTAACACCCGTCTAACGGTGGCAGCATTCAAATGAGATAGCGAAGCGTTACGTCATCACATACCTACTTCTCCCTCTGCTCTAATACAACTGTCAAGTAAACGTCAACCGTGACAGTTAATATTGGTTAATGTGTACTTTGGCAAATATAAATCGATATCATCAGATTCAGATTTTATTTTTGCACTACATGGTTCAGCCGTGCGCAGCTTAAATGCTACAGCTCGTCAGTTCTGTGAAGGTTTTAAGAATGAGGTTCTCGTACAGGAGGTGCATTTTAGGTGCGCATGACTGTACGAATATCTAAGAGAGCGCCCATAAACCTTAGTTCAGATGTATCCGGATACGCAAAATATTTATTGCGGATCTTTTCCTGTTTGGTAAAGATCCGCAATAAGTATTTTGCGTATCCGGATGCATCTGAACTAAGCTTAAGAAAAAAAAACCAGTTGACAGTCGTATCTGCGAAACTGTCAATTCTAACCTATTTCTTCTGACTGTATTAGACTGTTCATCGAATTTAATAGAAAATTACCGAATTTTATGACTCTATCTTAATAACAAGATTTTTGAAATAGAGAATTTTGTTTTTTGAAGATATTTCAGAAATGAATGAAGGTAGAAGAGATTTTTGCACATTTTTATAGATCCCAAAACGGCGCAACTTCTTAGTAATTTAACCGTCCTTGCATCTCTTAAAGTTTACGAGATCCCCGTAGTGGCCCTTTAATTACTTGTAACCCTGTATAATAATTTGAAAATTTATAAATGTTATTGATTTGTTATGATATTTCACATAAAACAAAAATATTCAAAGTTAATTTATTGGCGAGTTAAAAATTATACCTAGGTATTTTAAAATTTTTATTATTAAATACATATTTTAGATATGAAATATTATCTATTCACTCTTTATCCTCGTCTCAGTAGGCCGTGTTCTCGTTTCGTTAAGTTGCTGGCCTGAATTTTGATATATGCCAGAATCTGACATGAAAATTTCTAATTTATATTGTAGGTTTCGGAATGGACAATTCGGCAAATTTCGAAAGACGGACTCGACAATTTGAAAATTTCTGTACCTGGCAAACAACAACGTCTCCGTCAGTGGACTCAAATTATAACCACGAAATTAAAAATAAACATAACCGTCTCATCTGACGTCTATGTTTCAATGTGATACCAACAAAAATGTCACCCTAACTCGCCTACTGGGACGAGGAAAAAGAGTGAATAGATTATACATATGCATTTTCCTTGAAATTTTAAATATTGTATGCTATAAAGCACTTGACAGAATACTTCAAGCACTGATAATTTTTAAGTATCAAAAACAAAAACTAATGTAATATACAGAATTGGAAATTTGGGTACTGGACATAGTAAGTTTGCTTCAAATCGGTTCTCGGAGAACTAATTGCCAATGGCCCGGCGAGGAAAGCGGTGACTGGTGAGTGGCATCGAAAAAAAGTGGGCGTGATTAGTCAAATTTCTCTCTTTATTTTTCTAGTGCGTTCCCAGTCGCACGTATTACAACAGGATGTCCAGTTGAACATTTACCGAATCTGTATATTATATAATAATAATTTTTAAAAACTACTGGGTGTTTTTTAAATTTCTATCAACTATTGCTATGAAATTCAAAAGCCTGTATTACATTTACACTACTTTCTGTTTCTAACACAAGAAAATAGTACAAAAAATGTTATGAAACGTACACAAGTAAATCTACATGTTCCCATACTATTTTGTTTTGGTAAATTTCCTTTTCTGTTGCAACTAAACTATTGATTACCTATCCTAAAATTTGATATACATTTTTCTAGTATAATTTTCTATGATAAATGATAAAGTGAAGCAAGCTTTAGATTAACTAAAAAACAAGTCATCGCACTTCCTGAGGTTGTGTAATGGTGTAACATTGACATCTTGGTAAAGCCAAGACATGCCATCCAAATAACATAGCAACAGTTGATAAAAAGTATAAAAAATCAGACAGTTTTAAGAAATTATAAAAGTAAAGAATTATAAACAGTGCTTGATAGGTATTTAAAATGCTAAATCAAACTCTAATAATAAACAAAGAATTCGTAAAAACAAATTACAACAGAGTGATTACGTGTGCTTGGTATTTGTGTTGGTACTCACCCCGCATATAATGCAGGTAACCCCTCTTGTCTGATAATTTTCAAAATGCAATCAACCATTCCACTATACTTAAGCTTGGCATGTTTTAAGTCAGTTTTCTGGCCCTGAATTTGCAATCGGGTTTTCGAAGTATCAACGGGAAACGTGCCTAGAAAATTTGTCAAGTGCTTATTTTTAGTTAACATGAATTAAATAACTCACCAAACTCTGCCACACACGATGCCAAGCCCCCGTACACAAACGGCCTCCAGTCATTCAAGCCCATTCCAATATTCTCACCGGCCAAATTGTCAAATTTGTCGCGAACGAACGGACGTTTAGGTTAGGTCGAGATGGTAACTCGCGCAAGCACACGAACGCCTCATGAGAACGAAAGATGGATTTTGCGAATCGTAACGGTAGCAATGAGTGCGAATAGTGTGATTACGGTACGGTGACGTAGATGTGCAATTTATTTATAACTTTTCCGGTGAATTTTTGGGCTCGAGCCGGCTAGTCACCACGTGCTACAGCACGCACTTTCGATAGAGTGCGTGCTACGCAATTGGTGGGGCTGATAAAACGAAGGCGGATGTCGTTCAATTTTGTTATAATTAAGCAGCGGATTCTCATCGGGAATGGACTGCATAAGTGCTGACGTCAAATCTTTTCCAAATACCAACGGTTGCTGGGGTAACAATAAAAGCCGTCCTCCATTTACATTCACTTCACCCAAAATCAAATCAATTTGATTTTGAACTGAACTGATTTTAAAGTGAACAGAGAGACTCTTGAAGGAATGATGTTTTGGAACTAAAATTAACATAACCTCAAAATACGTATGAAATCACATGAAACTGATAACTGATTTAGAAAACCAGCTTGATCAGTACGGAGTGCGGGAGGGGAAACTCAATCACTTCCTCATCACTGATCGCCAAATGAGTAACTGCAAATGGACCGTTTGAAGTTAGGCTTGTATGCACCTGGTGGTGTAGTATGCCTAAAATAAGTTAAAAATCATACCTAATTCATTCGTACTAGATTAATGTTTCAATTAGAATCATAACATGATCAAATCAATCCATTTCTGCTTTATTTTATTGTTACGTGGTACTGATAAAAATGTCAAATTTTATTTGTTTGGAATAGTTCCCCACTCAAAATACAACACACTTATGTAGTCCATAGAATGGGAGTATATAGGAAGGTCACACCATGTAACGTGCCTTTTTTAAATTTTCTCTCTAGTTGACCGTGAATTGTTAGTTGTGAACCAGCCTCAATCGACATGACGTATGAATTAGCATAAGCTGCTTTCCTGTTACCCACTTTGTGCACGCAAACGAGCCCAAAAGCCCAAAAATTCGTGAAGCGCACTTTCCAGTTGACGTTTCGATGTTCGCGTTTTACGCTCAATTTGTCCTTCCCCTGTCCTCTCAAGCACCACCTATTATTTTTGTGCTCGAAACACATGTTCCCCCACCTTGAATTCTGCCCTGATACGGTGTCTACAAGTTAACAGCAAAACAAATACGCGTTATTTAAAAATAATTAATGTCAAATATTTTAATAAAAAAGCTTAATTAAACAATTTTTGAAATTCATTTTAAATTTGTTGTGCGTCACACTTCTGCAAGTACGTTCCCGTAAGTTTGTACTCGAAGTTCATGGGTTTAAAACAGTGTTGCCAACTTAGTGGTTTTTACACTAAATTTAGTGGTTTTTAATTTAAGTTTGTGATTTCTTTCTTAATTTAGTGTTTAGTGCTTTTTTTGGTGATTTCTTAAAATAAAACCGTGAAATCTTGTGATTTATTTTAGAGGTCAATTTTTCGAAAACGTTGTTTAAAATGCTGACACTGAAGCCAAGCAGCTTAAGTTTTTAGTTTTTTATTGTTGTGAAACTTTGTGTTGGTATTATTTCTGTAGTTTGTGACAATTCGCGAAAATCAGCAACCGACAGATGGCGCTTTTAATAAGGAAAACAAAGAGCTGTCATTAAGGCTTGCTCTTGCTCTCATTCATTATTATTATTATGTTGGATGAAGTCTTTGTATAGGCATAAGCATGCTAGTCACGTAGTCACACAATACGTATGTTAAGAATATTTATTCGTGTGGAAGCGTCACATACAAATTACAATTCAATTTAATGTTTTTCATAGGTTAACCAAATGTCATTCCAATAGGGCCCTTTGCAAAACTTTCACTAGGTACCAGCCACTCCGAAATTTTCTCAATTGTTAATTTTAAAGTGCGCGTTTTACCCGTGTAGTAATGTTACTGTTTTTATGTTTATTTTTTAACGTATTTCATTTTATGAATTTAATAAAATTTTAATGAAAGCTTGTGGCAGCATACTTATTTTGAATTTAGTGATTTTTTAGTGGTTTCCGACATCCGTTTTAGTGAAAATCTTTTTCGACTGTTGGCAACACTGGTTTAAAACTCAACCGTGTTTAGTGCGCAAAATTCAGAGCTAACGGGAAAACGTCTATAATCCCACGTTTAAACTAATAAAGCGTTTATATTATAAAATTTGTTGAGTTTGGGAATTCACGCGCTGCAAGCACGCAGTAAAAAGTAGAATTACCGATTTAGCAATTTCCTTCAATAAGAAAAATGAGGTTATGAGTTATGATATATGCTAATTTCAAGTGTCAAGCAAGGCTGGTTCTCAACTGACAATTCACGACCAACTAGGGAGAGCAATTTAAAAAAAGGCACGTTACAAACTCGTACAGCAGACCCTACTGCCAAACTTGCAATCATTTAAATCGAAGATCATGTATTAATTTATATAATAATTATACGTCGGGCTTCGATAAGTTTGTTTTTTCTTGCAAATTTTAAAATATTCTAAAAAATATTATATTGTTTAAGCGTATTATTCATTCGATAATTTGGATTGTGGAAACAATTAATTTATTTGCATTGTTCGCTGCCACTGATTACCTATGTATTTCTCGTTGGCCCACCTGCCCGACGGCTATCCGCTGCTTAGTTATAATCAGAGCCTGCTGGGAATTTCTTTTTTCAAGGTCAAACCTTAGCCGGAATGCCCGGAATATCGATGAAGCTTTACGACCAATCAAATTACATTTATTTTTAGATTAAGTTGAATAAATTTAATTTTAATTCTCCGAAAATATCAGACTTTATGTATGGATTAGATAAGTAAACGTCGAGGACGTATGATATAATGAATATTTAAAAAGTGGTTGATATTCGTAATTTTTTAACTTACTTTAAAATTAGGGGTAGGGACGTACCGTAAATATCAAATACAATCTGTCTCAAAATGAAAAAAAAGCACCAACCTCGGAATTTACGCCGTAGATACAATTGGCAACGCTGCCGCATGTACAGGGGTGGCCATTATAATCGTTACTCCTGGTTAGCATGGGGCACTTTTCAGAATTCACCAAACTTATGGAGCGATTCTGCTCATATTTGTAGCAACTGTAAGATCTGTAAGGCTGTAAGTCAATTATTAAAAGGTGGGATCTTGAAGTTCTCAGTATGATACGATTTCTTGTAGGTCTATAAGGTAATACCACAGAGACTTACGAGTAATCCTATGAACCTAGGAGAAATCATACCTTCCACAGAACTTCAAAATTCCGTATTTTAATAAATGAGTTACAGGTTTACGGATCTTACGGTTGCTACAAGATACGAGCAGAATCGACACATTATACCGGTAAAAAGCTAATTAATTCCCGAAGTGAACTATGTAGATCAACAGTGAATTTTGAAACCATACGACACTGGGGTCGCCAAGTGGCTTAGCGGTCAGCCTAGACGACTTTTAAAGTCGTGTTGCTCGGCGGTGTGGGTTCGAATCCTACTATGGCTATGGATGTTTGTGCTGTCTCAGACCCAGCTAAAAACATACTTTGTGACTGGAAAAATGAGCTTCAAAATATAGCTCGGCCAACAGAATTGGCGGGTATTGCGTAAAGCAAAAATAACAAGCAAGATACGATCACTGAGTGGAATTTTTAACCTCTATGAAATATGGATCCAGCTGTCATTGCTATTTTAAACAATCTAATTACAAAAATAAACAGACGATTTAGTCAGTTACATACAGAGTCAGATAGCGATAGTGAACAAGAAGAATAGTATACACACCTGGTCTAACCAAGACTAGGAATGCGTTTCTTATGAGTAAATGAAGGATGGAATAATAGAAATCGCATGAGTAAACGAAATAGCTACATCAATCGACGTTGCCGATTGATAACGCGGGCTACGCTGCGGCGTGCTCCGGCCTCAGCATTCCTACCTTCGCACGCAACATTGTAATATCTCTATTTCATTTCCACACAAGTTTCAATGAGTCTCTCCTTTATTTACTCACAATTAAGTGTATCCCTAGTCTTAGTCAGGCCGCTCCGGTATAAGAAGCAACATGTAGATCATCCAGGTTTCCATGTTTTTACTTAATTTTGAATGTTTTTAATTAATGTTTTAAATTAATTTTGTCCAACAGTTGCATGTTTTTAGGTGTTTTATACGTTAGTTTTGAGTGACTAAAATCAAATTTCAATCACTAGCACTCAGAGTGCAAAATCAACAATTATCCATGACGACCGACCATGACTGCTTGATGTTTTAAGTAATGTCACTTCAAAAATATCTTTTCAAGATTCTTTGTTGTTAAAAAATGCAACTGTTGGGCAAAACGTCGTATATCACACGTGAGCGAAATGCAATTATACACTCGTGAGAATTGTCTCACTCATGTATAATTTTGCATTTCTTTCACTTATAATATAATCTATTTTGCTACACGGTTGGACAATGCATGCAGGTATGTAAAAAGTTAGATTATAATCAAGAATACAATCCACCACTTTCAAAACCCGGTAAGTATAGCTGCGTTTGTTTATAGAACTCCGTTCACTTTATTTATTCTTTTCGTACTTTTGTCTCACTTTAACTTGTATCAAAATAGTTTCGCTCTCACTCTACTTTTATTCCACTCCTACAGGAGCGAATAAAGGAACGCAGCTTATGATTCTTCACGGTAGCGTAAGCACTCTCTTACCATGATACTACGATCTTAAAGGTATGATACAAGAATAGTTGAGTTTACGTTTCGTTTGCGCATAGCGTCACTTCGTGTATAATAATTGAAAGAATCAAAATTAGTAAATGTCCATTCTCTCACTGGTTAATTTTGAAAGGTGGAAATAGCATTAACTGCAAAGAGCAGGTAAGTTATTCAAGAGAAGACACTCCGTGTCGGCACGTTTGATCTTTGCTGAGTAGTTCCAATGACCTCGAGCCAGTTGTCCCTTTAAATTGGCGTAGGCGAATACAATCAACAAATGGCGTTAGCATGACACAAGGTGTGGCATACACCAATCAGATTATCGGAGATCAGGAAACACTCGGTAGCATACGAAAGGACATTTAAGTTGGCGTAAATGTTTTCTCTTTTCTAATTTGTATTTCCTTGTTCAAGTGTCCCCTCTTGTATAAGTTATCTACTCTTTATTAACCGGTGAATTATGAAACACTTCGGTAGGTAACCGACAGAACCAGTGAATTTTGAAAAGTGCCCATGCAGTCTGTGAGATACCGTAAAAATACAGTATTTTAAAATATAAAAACTGTAGTTAATAAATTAGTGCAGCTAATGATGTAAAGTTGTATTATACGCGTCTTAAAACAACTTTACATCACTAGCCGTACAAAATTATTTACTACTGTTGGCTAATAAAGTTAGTTTAGGGTCAGGATAAAATGCATTATAATACACGTAGGGCTGTATAAAATATTTTAAAATACCGTATTTTTGCAACTGTAGACATGCGCATACAAAATTTGGCCGAATTACCTTAACTTAATAAAAAGTTTAGTTTTAAGTTTGCAATTCATCAAGTTTATCAATTGTAAATTTCGGCCAAGATTAAATAAAAAAATTGTTAAAACCGGTCCTGGATTTTAACTTCCGCTGGCATCTTCTGTATTTGCAAAGACTATAGCAAAAATTAATTAAAAACTTTCATCATAAAGTGCCAAAAATTGTTTTATAAAATTTGAAGAATTGGATTTACTTTTACAATCCTAAATATTACGTAAAATATCAGAACTAATTCGCTGCGCAAATTAGAACATTCGAAAAGTTGCTCAAGTTCATATTTCCAGCGAAATGGTTATATGCAATCGATTAAGTAATGGTATTCATTTATTTCTTTTGCAACGATTGCGTTACAACCATTTCAAATTTAATAACTTCGTGCCTTGCAGAGTCACAAATGCAATTACTTATAAATCAAGTCATTAGGTTAATTAAACAAGCTTTCATTGAAAAAATTTGCATCTTCCTGCGCATTAGTTATGTAGACAGTTATGTTTATATTTTTCGTTTCGGTAATTATTATAAAAACGTTATTTAGTTGAGATTGTGAATGACGTAACTATAGTACGCCTCTCATCTTTTGCACGTAGGACGCGTTCTTTTTTTTTGTAAAAACACGCGCGTATCTCATGCCTACAGTTTGTATACATATTTATCTGTGTATATTATGTTGGCACAATTAAATTTATCAAAGTTGATGGACCGCACTTAATGCAATACTTGACGTTGTAAATGTTTTTATTTTTTGCTAAAAATATAAAACTATGACATAAAAATGTTTCTCTTTAATATAAATAATTGGTTACTGTTGTGACAAATATTTTCTATAAGTAATGGAAAACAGTTTTGTCTCCTTTACATTTGTATCATTAATTTATAGGTATTTGCAGAAAATATGCATGTGTAGGTAATTACAAAATATTCTTGCTGATGACTATATCCTAAATATGTTTTGTTTTGTAATTTGTGTTCAAATTGTTTGAAACACGTTCAATTTATTCCGTAAACATAAAAAAAATAAAGAATCAAACACTAGCACTCTAGAAACAAAAATCGTTTACCTACATTTTAGAGCTGGCAACGGTTAACCGATTTTGGATATTCGCGGTGTACAGCATGTCACTCATGCAAATAGAGTTGTATGAAAAAGAATTTTTCACCTAGATTCACATTCAAGTTATGCAACTCTATTTGCATGAGTGACATGCTGTACACCGCGAATATCCAAAATATCCAAAATCGGTTAACCGTTGCCAGCTCTACTACATTTACTTATTTATAAGGGTAACATGAAACTTATTATTATTTTTTTTTAATGAAAACACTATCCTCTCAAGTTATACTGTAATTGTATTTTACATGCTTTCACATTTTCTAATTATAAAAAATGTACAAAATGTAGTGACTGATGTAAAAACTTATCTTTTAGATCTCTCTGATTTTGAATGTGATCTTTTGTGTGATTTCCTAGTTGAAGACCTGTGCCTTTGCCTTGACCTGGACCGACTTTTCCTTCGTTTCCTTGATCTGTGATCATAATTTTTACCATTTTCTCTGGTTTTAGTCCTTATTTTGTTTTTCTTGCCTTTGTCTTGTTCATTATAATGATTTACTGTCAACCTTTCAGGTGATTCAGACCATCTCCAGTTTCTACTTGTACTAAAAATAATTTAATTTATTGAAGCTGAAGTTTTAATATTGTTATTATAAATAGTAGTAGTAGTAATAATTTTATTATATTATATACATATTATATAAAGTATATTAATTACTTACCTCTCAGATTCATCATGAGATGGTGGTGTACGATGTAAATCTTTGTCAGCATGATAAAATAGATTGCCTGGATTATGAAACACATGTAAAAAATTACAAGCTGTTCCTTTAGGGCAGTTTTTCTTAAAAAATAAACCTAGAAAATAAAAACGAAAATGATTTCTTTTGTAAAATTTTCAAAATAAATACCACAAATTGCTGACTTCCAGGATTTGATTTCACAAAATTCCAAATTTAATCGCTTCCCGCCGTACCACCGGCCTTGAAACACTCTGTAGCTCTTGATTGCTTCTCTACAGCTGCTGTATTCAACGTAAACATTTCCTCGCAGATGTATTTCCTGATTGCAACATACTTTAAATTGTCTTATCTGTCCAAATATTTCAAATTCAGGCAGCACATCATAAAAGAATTCTTTAAAATGGGCATAAGTCTCGTATGTCTCAAATTCTAGATTATCACTTCCATACTCGTTTTCATTTGACTGTTCTAAACTAATATGTGAATAAAAATTTGGTATTAATAAGATGCGACTAATCGCTGGCCTTATGTGATTGCGAGAACATGTATCCCCAAACCTACATGCACCAGTTTTCTTAAAGAAAGGACAAATGTCTTTGTTAGGATTGGTTTCATAAGGCTTCTTTAATGGTTCAGGTATTTCTCCACCATAATCAATGTAATGCTCTATTTGTTCTTTTAATAACGTTTGTTGTCGAAGATGTTCTTCTGCTTCCTTCAATTTTCTCTCTTCGATTTCTTTCAAACGTTTTTGCTCCTTCTCCCATTCAGCTTTAATCAATTCATTTTGTCTCATTCGTTCATTTTTAGCTTGCTCAAGTCTCTTCTGAAGTTCTTGCCACTGTTTTTGGGCCTCTTCCTCGATTTTTAACCATCGTTCCTCTGCTTCCTTTGCCAGTCGCAATTCCTCTTCTTCTTTAAATTTCTCAATTTGCGTCTGCTCGTGTACCCATCTAATGTAAGTCGGTGATAGTTGCCTACGTTGTCTCTCTACGTTCCAAACAAAATCGGATAATGCAGAAATAAAAAAAATTGAAGAGAACCTACCCGCTTCTTCTTTTTCATGATTTTCGCGAGCTTGCTGCTGCCTAATTCGTTTCCTTCTAGCTTTTTTAGCTAACTTTCTCCACTCAGAATGTCTAGATAAACGATTAAGAAAACATAACCTCAAATATTAAAAATCGTACTTACGTGATATGCATTTTGTTTTACAACTATTTTGTACTTATCTCTTTAAAAAGGATACCTACTTCCCCATGTATTTAAGTATTTCTGAACGACTTTATTCTTAAGAATAAATTTATTCTGTTATAAAACATCAATAACAAATCAAGAATTTAAAACGTGTGCTGCCATCTACAGACAACCAGTGTTGCCAACATGCAACATGCCAACGGTTTTTGTAAAAGTTTATTATGGGTGCGTTTCGTTTGCGCGCTCACACGCTTTAAGCGCTCACGCTTACAAGCGCCGTTTTCTGTTGTTTCCTTTGGGGTTTAGTCGCTTAAGCCGTTATACGCAAAGGTGTTTCTTTTGACTTTTGTTTGCACAACGAATTCATAACCTCAAAAATATAACTTCAATAGTGAAATCGATTCAATCATAGCTGCTGTAGCTATTTCTAAAGTGTAATGTTTGTTTATAACCTGATTATAATTAGCTGATCTCATACGTTCCATTTGGAACATAAGCGCTTACGCTTTTGCTGCTCTACCTCGATGGAATAAGCGATTGTGAGCGAAGACTATGACGTCATAATGACGTTACTATTTCGTCAGTCGGCGGTTTGTGAGCGTTTGCAAAGCCAAAGGGAACGATTTAAGCAATACTTATGAGCGCTCAAAGCATGTGAGCGCGCAAATGAAACGCACCCTATGATTTCCAGTCAGGATTTCGAGTTCTGAACCGTTCAAAATCGTACTGAGCATGAGCAGTGCACAAAATTGGATATAAATTTCGTCAGAGAATTTTCGATCATCTTTGTTTCTTTCGATCACCGTATTCTTCGTATTTCGATGTTGCTTGTTTCTGTTATCTTTCGTCGAATTATTTTACTTATAAACTTCGAAAATGGCCCAAATATACGTTGCTCACAAATTAAAAAAGCACCACCTGCTGCATTATGTTGGTATAAAACATAAGTCCCCTATAAAAAATTATCAAACTAGCAAGGTTGGCAAGGTATTTGAAGATTCATGTCAAAGTAATCAATCAAATCAATTTTATTATTATATTATTTACATTTATATTCATTTTAACAAGCCATTTCAATGCCTCGAAAGCAGAAAAATATTTTAAATGCCAAAATGAAAGAAGCACTCGTGAAATGTTACCAAATTTCTAACTAGGACAATGTTGCCGGTTGTACTTTTCACAAGCCAACATCGCCAGTGGTCTTTTAATTTGTGAACAGAGAATATATTAAAAAAATCGCTGACAATTAATAATACTGGATATTTTCTAAACAGCCTGTTACTATTCTTTAGAAATAACATTTTTTAAAGTAAAGAGTAAATAAGAGAATGATTACTTTAAATACAAAAAACACAAAAGCATAAAATAAAAAAATTAAAAATTTGCTACGTTACGTGGTGCCTGCGTAATGTTCGCGAAACAACGAAGTATTCAAAAATTTCTTTTAAAAAAGTCAGGAATTTAATAAATTTCTTTTCTCAAATTTTCCGCTCTACTAAAAAATAATGTAAAATAGTTTTATATTATTACAGTACTTAAGCGAAAATGAAAACAATTTGTTCAGATCCTTAAATTTATTCTGTATACAACATCACATTAAATAAAAAATACATCTAAAAACAATAAAAATTTGTACTTATTGCACACACTTATAAACTCTAAAAGCCGTAAAGTTAGTAGAAATAAGTAAATAGATACGCATTTTTACTTTGATGTCAATTGTACTCATCGCATTAAGGTAGCAATATTTTGATTAATACAAATAGAAATTTAAAAAGAAAACAATATTTTTGTCTATTAGCGACATTTTCATGTCCTTATTATAAGAATTAAACAAATTTACATGACATGTAATAATTACCTAAATAACAAAGAGGTGACACGAATAACAATTAAGATTGTGCTGTAACTAATTTTGTGTTGTTCAAATTCACCTAATGTTCAAATATTATATCATTTTTAAAAAAGTATTTTTGGATAAAGGTTTTATTAACGGAGTTGGAGTGGAAGTAAATAAATTTATGATTTTTCTGAATGCGTAGTTAAATACAAACAAATATACTTAAAAGTACCAAGTAATCGAAAATAAAATTTCTGAAATAAACGTTTTGTGCTCTAACTCGAACATTTTGAAACAATGTTGCTGTTAAGTACAGCTATTAAATTCGTCAGACAGTGGCCCGTATTCTCATTCTCTGATTAAGTTAACAACGTGTTTATTTCCAATGACAACGGTTGTCCATTACTCTCTTACACATTAAATTGACATAAAGCTATATCGTTTCTTGTTTATTTTAATCGCGACTTTAGTTAAATGCGTCTTGAATCATAAAATGAGAATACGGGTCATATTATTACCAATTTTTTTTTTTCAATATTCACGGCCTACTCTGGATTATTTTATTTTTTTCGCGTGATATTTAAATGAATACCTAAACTTGCCTAAATTAAAACTAATGAAAGAAATTTTTGATGTTTTAAGGCAAATAGATAAAAAAGTATTTGAACATTAGACATAATAAAATATAACAATTAAAACTCATTATAAACATCTAAAACGAAACAACGCATTTAAGAAAATTTATGACTAGAGTAAAAAATGGCAGTTAAACAAACATTTCTATACAATACTAACGCACTCGAATAAAATTAAATAATATTACAAACATCTACATTTTCACCCTTATATTTGCTAAAGTCGTTTACAAAATTTTCCTTCCCCAAGCCGAAAGCCTCGATGCATCCTTCGAAACTATTGGAGAATATACCGGCGATTTTGTTGAACTCTTCTTTGTAGGGCAAACCACCCAAGTAGAAAATACCATTAGTCGAAAATATCCGCTCCGTTGGTTTGTCGTCACTTTGTACCTCGATGGGTTTTCGGTCCAGCTTCAAATTTAGTGGACTGAAAGAGACTTCTATGCTATGCCACAGACCATCCGAGAGTCTTGGGACATCTAAGACTTCGATAATTTCATCATAGTTTCCTGAGGAGTAAATTATTTTAATATGACCTTTTTCCAAACCAATCCCTACGAAATTTTCTCCCTGAAATGATTGCGTTAATGTTTAGTTTTGCTGAGATGGGAGGGGTATACTTTTTGAGTCCACAGAATTAAACCATTTGGACTCGCCGTGGTAAAATTCAGGAATAACGTCTTCAACCCGATCGAATTTAGATCCCTTTTCTTATCGGGTGGTTTGTTTACTATTATGTAGCTACGTCCAGAAAATTTTGGGGTTTTAACCGTGACGGAATTTTCACAGAAGGCTCCGTTCCATCCAACTACACAAGAACAGTGATTGGAAAAGCATTTTCCGCCGTTTTCACAAGGTCTTTCATCGCAGGATGGAGTAAGTTCGCACCTTTCTCCAAAGTATGGATCTGGGCAAGCACAATGCGCTTTTAAATTCGGGTCCAACCAACAAGAACCACCGTTTTCACAATATTCACCTCCACATGGGGTACCATCGCAATCACCGACGTTGCGGGCCTGTTTGATTTTGGTGGGGGTAAGAGGGATACGCATGGAATTTATGTAAATTTGGCGGATACACCCTACGTACGGTATTGATAGAGATGTTGTGGCTTCATGCGGTACATGAGACATGTCCGGATGGCCCCCTGCAAAGAAAAGTGTCAGTGTTACGGTTTCCTTAACACACTTTTTGGCTTACCTAAATATATGGTTTCGCCTGACAAATTTAAAATGTCGCCGTTGTTTAATAATGCCGTATTCACGACGTTATCAACAAAAAGATAAACTTTGCGGCCATACATTCCGATTCGTATTTTATGCCAGGTTCCTAAAATTAGTAACTTGTTGCTTCTTAGGGACAGGACTTCGCTTGAAATCAATCGATGTCTACCTGAAAATTACATGAAGTAAATAGTTTTTCGTTTGGCGAGAAGTTTTCTTACTTGGTAGAAGTTTAAGTTCTAGTAATCCACTGTGGATGAAAATAGAAATGAAATCTCGTCTTCCAACGAAGAGAACCAACCCGCGATCTCTAAGAGGCCGCAGTTCAAAATCGATGTTGAATCTGATTGGTTCGAAATCGACAGGTTCAAGTGCTAAGTAGGACCTAGTTCCAGAAAAACTTATGTCTGTTAAATTTTCCTCTGAAATTAAACTCTGATTAACTACTAATTGAAGTAAGGAAAGGGCGCATACGTTTCTCGCAATATTTTCCCGTTCTTCCAAGTGGACAATCGCATTCGTACCCAAATATCAAAGGAATGCATGTTGATTCTGGTGAGCATCGATTTCTGAACGGATCACACTGATTGTATTTAGTGGAACACATTGGACCAAACCAACCATCTTGGCACAAACACCTAGCGGCAAGTATGATAAAAACAAAATTATGATTGCCTTTCGCTGGATGGTCTTACGTGAAAGTTCCCCCATGGTAAAGACATGCTCCGTTATTTTGGCACTTTTTCTCATGGCATTCCGTCGTGCCACATTGGCCTAAAGCTCTTCCGATCGCGTATCTGGAGCTTTCTAAGGGTATTGCAATGGTACCTGATTTGAACTCGACGTCAAAGATACATCCCGCAAATCCTGTGTGAAGAGGCAGATCATGAGGTAGAGTTGAGAAATTTCTTGAATCGTGGCCACCTATATTATCAAAAAGAAATGTCATGAACTGTGAAAATCTTTCGGCCAAAAAAATCACTGGAGTATAAAAAGTAACTGGATGGTAATAGGTTACCGAAATATAACAAAGGAACAACATCCAACTGAACCAAATTTCCTGGAGATCTCCCCGTGATATTTCCCAAATTTTCTACGTATAACCAAGCTCTACGCCCAAGACGCCCCAAATGGACCAGATAGCTCTTTTCGTCGGCTTTCACAGGTTTCGTTGTAAATATTCTTCTCGGGCCTATGTACGTTACAGTTATTAAACGCTTAAAGACTTTGGTGTTTGAAAAGCCAACCTGATCCTAAATTCCAAGTTAACATTATATAACCTTTCACAAAGCTGACCGCCATGTGATCGGAGTGAGAATCATGGTGTCCCTTTTGCCCGACGAACATTAGAATCGAAATTTGGTCCATGGTCGACGGTAGAAATTTGAATTTTATGTCCAAGCGATTGGAAATGCTTCCTGGTACCGGGTAGGCGATGTAGGATGAGAATCCGTGGATGGATGAGGAGAAATAGGGTTGGCTTATTTCCAAATCTGAAAAAAACGTTCCAAAATTTCCTCGTTAATAGTGAAGTGGTTTTGTACCGTTTTCGCAAAAGTGTCCGTGTTTACCAAGTGGGCAGAGGCAGATATATCCGCTGCCGGTAAATGGCAGGCAAGTTCCACCGAATTGGCAGGGATTGTCTTCACAGATGGATGTCTCACACATCTTCCCCACGTACCTATTAAGAAGACCTGTTTCTTTAATCTCGTTAGAATATTTCCCTTTCTTGAAATTAGACTCTGAACAAACATTTTTCAATGTTATTAAGATCGTGAATTTTAGAAAATGTTTCGTTTCTGTTTATTGAAATGTTTGATGTTATACCCGTTTTTGCAATGGCATATCCAAGTATCTCTTTTGGCCGAACAAGTTGCACCATTCGTGCAAGGATTCGACAGGCAAGCTAAGGAAGAACACTCTGTGACATCAAATCCGTCTTCTGCGTCTTTGAAAATTAGGATTTGCTTCTCCGATATCTGTAAGGTTTTCTTTGAAAAAATGGGAAAAAGACACTTTGGTTTGTTACCTTAAGATCTCTCATGCAACCAATGAATCCACTAACTGGTAAATCTTCATTTTGCACATTCTGTGGAACCCCTCCCAAATGCAACCAATAATTCGCCTTAGAAAAATTATCCACCGAAGCGATTTGGTCTCCGCTCATGGTCAGGGTGTCGTTTACGTTAATAGAAGCATCGCAATGTTTGAGGTCTTTCCTAAATTTTAATCTAAAGCATCGGTTTTTTAAATTAGACTCCTTTTGCGGCATACTTAAATAACTTACTCAACTTTCACTGTCATCTCAAAACCATTATTAACCGGTACTTCCACCTCACTTAAAAGCATGGTCTGAAATCCACAGGAAAACTTGAATTTGAGGTAGCCATTTTCTATGTATAATGCCATGTATGACGTGTCGATATTGCAGTAGAAAATCAGACCACTTGAAGACAAGGTCTTGGCTTTGAATTGGAGGGATATGCTTGAACGGTTCGTCAGGCGATGCGAAAGGTACGACCCTCCATTGAAGGCCGCGTTTCTGATTCCCAAGTGTTTCTCGCAGAGCATTCCCTCAGCATCAAAAGGACACACGCACTGCAACGACATACTTCAAGAATTTCAAATATTAACGTCGGTGGTTTACCTTGTAACCTTCGGGGGTGTATACGCAGGTACCACCATTTTGGCATCGATTCTCAGTCTTTGTGCAATCTGGAAAACTGAATTGCTTGGTCACGTTTTCAAACGGAAGGGTTGAAAATTCGGTTGGCGTAGGAAATGTAGATGTGGTTTCTGTTTGATTAATATACAAAGTGGGTTCTTCAGTAAAAAATGTAGATGGTGGAAGGTACATGGTAGTTGGTTCTATAAAATCTGACGAGGTGGTTTCGTTTGGATGGAGAATGAAAACTGTGGAAGTAACGGGAAAGACCGTAGTTTCTAGAGTGGTAGATAACGTCGTTTCTTTCTCGGTTGTTTCGAATGCTGTCGTCTTTGGTATTAGGCTCGTGGTTGGAATGACGGTTTCCGTCGGCCCGAAAGGAGTTTCCATCGTGGTATATTCTGTTGTATCATGGTACATTGTTGTGGAGTATGGTTCAACACTGGACGCAGCGGTGCTTTCGGATATTTCCGTGCTCTCGAATGTACTTATAAATAAAGTTGTGTTGGGTATTAAATACTCTGTTGTACTTGTGACATTTTCAAAAAACTCCGTGGTATAATTTTTTGGCACTTGACTAGCAGTGGTTGGCTCAGTAGGCAAAGTTGTAGGACTAGTTAATTCGGTCCAGGGGGTTGGCCTTATGTAGGTACAGTCTAAAGTGTTTGCGTCCAAAATAAGGCACTCGCAAAGAACACCGGTCAGTTGTGGCGGGCATGAACAGGTGAAGTTATCTATGCCATCTATGCAGGTACCACCATTCATGCACCTAGGATTAGACAAGTTGAAAAGAGATAGATGGTAGTTGGGGTTCACTCACCTTGGTCCCAGCTGGCATTCATCATATTGAAACTGACACCTATCTCCATGATAATCGGGAACACAATAGCAAATTGGATGGTCCTCTTCCATTAAGCAAAGCGCACCGTTTTGACAAGGATTGTCGTCGCATACCATGACTACTTCTTCACAGTTGTGGCCGGTGAAACCTAGCAAAAAGAAATGATGCCAAAATAGACGTGTGCGAATGAACATGTCTTCGAATGAACGAGTTTTCGCGGAATAATCGGTTTAGTGCAAAATTTAGGTTCAAGGTTGCTAGTACAATACATAATGGACTAAATGTGTATAAAAAGGTCAACGTTTTTTATTAGTGGACTAAATGTATATAAAAAGGTCAACGTTTTGTATTAGTTTCGAGGATGTCGTGTCGGTACAATTATACAATTTTTGTTCAGGTTTTATTTTGTTCTTGAATTCAAGGAGAAGAGTTCATTATTTAGTCAGAAAAAAAATTGGAAGTCTTCGAGGCGACGCCACTATATGTAATGATGTAATACTAATAATTTAAAAAATGGTGGTTTCAGGAAAGTTTGTACCTATATATTTATTTAGTGTACGTTATGAAACCAAATCAAATTATATAAATAAATAAAAGTGGTCGATTTTAGCGATTTTACAAAAGATAAAATAAAACTAAAATCAGGAAAGTGAACAGAAAGATAAATAAAGTGAACTTATGCAAGGTGTAATTTTTGGTAATGTTTGTAAACATAGTTTGTAGTGAAATTACAACTAATAGGAAACAAAGAAGAACTACATGAAAGTGAACAAGAACATTAAGAAAATGAAATCATAAGAAACAAAATTTACTTAAAAATATATACATTTAATGTAAGTCGATATATGTACACTTTCTTATGGAGGAATAACATTAAGTACCAAATGCGTATGTATGGTTGCCTACCGTAACTCTGATAGGCGCTCGGTGTGGGAGTGCGGAAGGGGGCACTAGGGAGGCAGTGACGGCAACAGTTTTATTAATCAGGGAGAGTCTTTATTAAACGGGTACAGTTTTATTAAACAGGCGCAGTTTTTATTACTACTATTTATTTATTATTCCTACTAAACAGTCCCTGTTTAATAAAACTACTTCCCTGTTTAATAAAAACGGCCTTCATTTAATAGAACTGCTTCCTCTGTTTAATAAAAACTGTCCTCGTTTAATAAAAATTGCCCCTCTTTAATAAAACTATTGGCACCACCGCCTCCCGCATTCTTCGCGGGCCACCCGCACCGAGCGCTTGTCAGAGCGACGTTAGGCAACTAAACATACACATTTGGTACATAATGTTATTTCTCCAGATGAAAGTGGCTTAGAGCCGGCCTAGTATATCTACAAATACAGAATTATGAAAATGCTAAAATTAAAGGATTATGATAATGGTAAAACTAATATTCGATTAAGAAATTTAAGAATCAAAGTCTCAAAAGATAGTTGAAAATTAATAATTTTAAAACAAACTGATTTATTTAGGCAGACAGAGAATGCGAATTTTCAAGTTAATAAACGATTTCCTGTGACATGTTTCTTGTTTCTCAGTGTATAAGTAATTAACTATTGTTTCATGAGTCTTCGTGCCTGCATATTTTAAGTTAAAAATCAAATCGATACTTCTAATTCACTCTTTTGCATTCTAACATGTTTCAATGATTCAATTTACCGAACAAACAAGCGCAAGAGTAATCAGCAAGAAGATCTATGCACACTGCTCCATTCTGACAAGGTGATGACAAACACTCGTTGACTTCTGAGTCGCACAATAGTCCTTCCCATCCTGAAACGAATCAAGGTTCAAATTGATCATATCTATGAAATTCATAGTAAAAGAAATTAAAAAAACGGAAACCCATTGCACCAATAAGTTTCAATTAAAATTGATAAATTTTTTTGGTTTTTAATACTTAGATCAAATAATTCAATTTACCTGGTGGACATTGACAGGTAAAAGTTGCTCCAGGTCCTTCGACACACATGCCTCCGTTCGCGCATCTCGTTTCATTAGTTGCATCACAAACGGCAATGTCGATTTCGCAGAAATCGCCCGAATATCCTGGCAAACATGTACAAACGTAACCATTTGTAACATCAGTGCAGGTACCGTTGTTTTGACACGGATTACTTTCGCACTCATTGAAATCCTCTTCACAGACTTCACCTAAAGAACAAACAAAAGACTTCACCAAGACCTTCTAATAGATCTTAACTCCATAAAAATTGCAATAGGCGTTCGAACATTACCAACAAAATGGATTTAATAAAAGAAAATAGAAACAAAAAACACGGGAAAACAAATTGGATAATCGAAAGTAAAGGTGAAGATTTTCAACTTTGATATATGACTTCGTGTCTTAAATCTTTTTAATTCTAAAAAGTCTGAGTCTTTTGAAAATTTGAATGAGCAAGATCGAAAATTCCAATGGAAATAGAAATGTGGAATACAAAGACAAGGAAGAAATGAACAATTTGCTGTGTAATGGCTCCAAATCAAAATTTATTTACCTACAAATCCAGCAGGACAAGAACAGTTAAAGCTTGCGATGCCGTCTATGCACAAGCCACCGTTTTGGCAAGGTGAGGACCAGCATTCATCCCAATTAGTTTGGCATTGCACCCCGGTGTATCCATCGATGCAGTAGCACGAGTAAGAGGTGTTTAAGCTATCTATGCAGACACCATGGATGCATGGATTACTCAAGCAGGAGAAACCACCCCCAACCAAGCAAACCGGCAAAACTGTTGCTGTTAATAGTAGACATACCTGTTGTATGCTACCGAACGACCTCATTCCGCATTATTATCGAATTTCTTTACTGAAACATTCGAATTGTTAGAGAGGAAAGTCGCTCTTCGGTTACGTGTGATTTGGGTTAAAGATTTATGTCAAGGTGAAGCAATTCTATTACTATTCAATACAGAATTTATGCAAAACATGTGTCTGTTCACGGCGGGATAATAAAAAATGCTTAGCAGGAGCATTCAGTTTACTGAATAATTAATTTCTTTTAGTAAACTACTTAATTGCTTTCTTGTGTTAAATTTCCAATTTCATTCGATTTGAAAACAAAGGGAGAAAATTCCACTAGAAGTTTCTTTTTTTGTGAAAGTAACTTACATATAAATTAACTTCATATAAAATCCATACGTGTTATTAAAGGTATATATCTAATGGATTAATCTTTTTGCAAAACTATTCTTTTATATATCAACGGTTTTTATTGCTTCGTAAATATATTATAACAAACATTAATCATCGTTATCGTTAGTAAATAAAACATGTAAAAAATTACAAATACAAAATGTAATTGCAAACTAATTTATTGATAAATAAAATTTATTGAAATCATGAGTTTGAGTGTTACACCATTAAATTATTCTTTTTAGCAATCTGTTCCTATTTATATGATATATGCTATATAGTGTTCAGTTGAGAACGCATGCGCATATTTTGCGCGCTCTTGTTTTAAATTCGTTGATATTTATATGAACCTTGTATCTGAAATAGACAGCGAAGTAGTCGTGGTATAGTGATCAAACGATTGTTTCGTCTTTTTATCTTTTATTTTATAATAATCAAGTGACCTATGGAAAAAAATTGTCTTTGTTTGGTTCATTATTCATTGGCAATTCAAGTGGCATTTGAAATAATGAACTAATCAAAGACACATGATTTTATTTCCATAGGTCACTTGATTAGAAAAGATATTGATCACCTGTTATAACCCGTCCTATCTTTGCCGTTTTCAAGTTAAGTATAATACCAATAAATATCAATGGTTTTGCTCAAAAATTAAAAACTTACCTACCAAAAGAGCGCATCGCCTTTTGTTTGAAAACCAATGCGTTGCGGTTTTTATAAACATATCGTAAAACGATAAATTCCGCAAATATCACTGTCACTGGGTCAATGACGTCCGCAACACAATTCATCCATCTGTTTCATTAGATAATCGATAATAATTACATCATGATATTCCATACTTTATAAACTACGTGATTTAATTTGTTAATTTCGCGTGTTAAAATGATGAAAGAATGCATGTTTTAAGTACATTGATTAGAAACAAATTGGCGACAGGAGAATTTTGTTGATGCGAACATTTTTTTTTGGTTCCTTCAAATAAATAAATGTATTGACTACACTTAATAAAAATGTGTAGTTTAACGTTTTTTCTAAGTTTTGAGAAGAACATTCTTAAATCATTTACCATAATAAAGTAATAAGGTGCGATTTTATCGCTAAAGTTTAACAGTACGAACGTTTATTGTTTAATTCACGTATAAATCACTATTTGCTTTCAGAATATTACATGATAAACTATGGCTAATAATTAAAAATGCAAAATTTCAACACAAGACTTGAACTATCGTAATCAATTGGAACTGTGAACAGACTCACACACAGTATCTTCGCGATCTTTCGGAATTTTGTTCGTCTGAATGTAATA
Organism: Dorcus hopei; assembly: GCA_033060865.1. Classification (NCBI taxonomy): domain Eukaryota; kingdom Metazoa; phylum Arthropoda; class Insecta; order Coleoptera; family Lucanidae; genus Dorcus; species Dorcus hopei. The sequence goes on along the minus strand of CM065422.1, from coordinate 23,553,524 downwards.
AAGAATCGTAAGTTAAGAGATGACGAGTTCGGCGTGCTTTTATTCCAATAATGCTTTTAAAATGTAACCTCATTTGAATTACTTACATATTTTTTTTTTACTTTTTGTTAGGTACGATTCATGATTTTTTTATTTTAAATTATGGAAAGAAATCATTTTGTGAAAAATTTGCATTTCTATTACTTAAATATTAATTTAAAAAATAGCTGATAATCGCCGTATTCTTTCGTATGAAGGTAATATATGACCTGCCTCAACGTTTTTACTACCCTATCATTTTATTGCGCCTAACAATAAACTCTGCTTAGCGGGGTCTTTAAATCTAAGCCAGTGCTTCTCAAACGTTTTATGTAAAAACTAACGGTATATTTTTCGGAGTTATTATCGACATTTTTCCCAAACGTATGTCATAACTTCGCTTCTTTTCTTGTGTATTAATAGTGGTTACAGTATGTGAAACTTAATTGATTACACCCTGTATATTTCCCAAACTTAATTTTTTTATTATGTCCACAGAGATTTAAAATTTTAAAAAACGTTAGGAGTACATAAAATTTCATTTCAGATATTCTATACTTTATGATTGAAATTATGTGAGTTATGCATTTCAGTACAAATTTTGTACACTGTGCAAACTATAGAAGAGGACAATGAAAGAAAAAATAAGAAACGATCCATTTCAGAAATGAATCAAATTGAATGTACCTACACCTAAATTGAATAAAACAATAAATAAAATATGAAAATTGCATTTTTAGTCTTTTTAATCTTTTCAATATATTTTAAGACAACTGACATTATTACGATAAGGTTTGAAATAAATTTTCCCTAATTTAGGAAGAATTCTTCCTCAGTGCAACAGTGAGTAAACGATCAATATATTTTATTTCTTTTATTTTGTTATTAACCGGGGGCGACAGTAAGCATGCTGAAAGTAACGATAATGGACTACGACTGATATCTTTTGCAATTGAAAACGAATTGCGTATAATGAGTACTCACTTCAAGAGAAAAGATATTCACAAAGGCACATGGATTATACCCGGAAGAAACGAAACAAATCAAATAGACCATGTGTTAATAAAAAATGAACAAGCACACTTAATAACTAAAGTCAGAACGTACAGGGGGACAGATATTAACTCGGACCACTTCCTGGTAGGGGTGAAGCTCAGAACGCTAGGAAAGAAGCCAGTAAAACAAAGAGGTGCTAAGAAGTGCAAATATAATATGGAAGAGCTACAGAATAAACAAACAGCACGAAAGTACAGGAAATGTATCTACGACAGCTGCAATCGGGTTGGAATGGAAAATCAGAGTGATGTGAGTGAGAAATGAGAACAATTAGAATTCGTTATAAAGGAAGCAACAAGTAATACATTAACCAGAGTAGGAGAGAGGAAGAAAAGTCAATGGATGAAATAAGAACGTAAAAAAGGAAATGCTGGGAATGAAGATGTTACAAACAAATTCAGAGAAAGACAGACTGGTGTATAATGAGCAAAGGCGGAAAGTAAAACATATGTGCCGCAGACAGAAAGGAGAATACATGGAAGAAGAAGTGAGAAGGATGGAAACCAAATATAAAAATAAAGAAATTAAGAACTTTTACAAGGATGTGAAGTATATAAGATCTGGCCCCATAAGGAGTGCAAACTACATAAAGGACAAAGACGGAAACTTACTGGGAGATGAAGCAAAAATTCGGGAAAGGTGGAAGCAATACTTTGACGAACTGCTAAACATGTGGAAGGGCGGGAAAGTGTCAGGGAATTATCGCAAAATAAAGAAAATATTCCAGACTCAACTAAGCAGGAAATAGAAGAAATTATCCAGGCAATGAAAAATAATAAGAGTCCCGGCGAAAATGGAATTACCTCGGAAAACTTAAAATACGGCGGGGAAGTTCTAAAAACCAAAATGTTTGAGTTGGTAAGCGAAATCTGGAAGACAGAAACTATGCCTAGCAGTTGGAGCAGGGCAAACGTGCTACCTTTACACAAAAAAGGAGACGTTGCCGAATGTCGTAATTATACAGGCTGTTACAAATTCGAGGCTCACCATTGGGATCTCGGAAACGGTAAGAGATACGAAGTCGGTTAAATTGGGGCAAAGTTGCGTATTTTGGTGCTGAACAATAATCCGTTCTGAAAAATCTTCTATGTTTTGTAGTTTTTGAAATATTTCAAAAAAACAAGAAAACGTAATTTTCTTTTTCATTTTTTCCTGAAGTTATTGTTGCAGGGATCATAACAAAATTAATACATTCTACAGGCACTTTTTTAAGCTCTTTACGATGATATCATTAGATTTTACTTAAAACGTTTCGCCTCGTCCTGATCATCATCAACTTCATTTTTTCTTATGGGCGCTACATTGGGTTTTAATACCAATGAATAGATCTATTTTTTCTGATGCTTTTCCATATATCACACATCCCTATTTATTAATTTGAAACAGCTGGAAATGCAAGAAATTGTTGAAGAATAATACTGCAAAGAAAAACATGGTATGCAGTGAAAACAAAAACCAAAAAAATTTGATATACCTTCGGAGTTTTATTTCGTCTATCACAAAAGCAGATTTTTGAAAATTTTTAGATATAAAAATGAATGATGTGAATCCAAGAAAGACGTACATTTTTAAAACGTATTGTGCCAACAACAACAATTTAGTAACAGCAAGAGAAATTTACTTCCAACAATGACGATGACGCAGTATTTAATTAGTTTCGTAATTTAATTAGGCAGTGTCTAGAGTACCGTCAGACGGGTACCGATTGCGCTCCCGTTAGAAGTATGACGTCACACGATGACATTTTTGCGTCTGCGCGTTGGTGTATAACGGGACTCTAATAGAAGCTAATGTTATATTCGGGTTATCCGGAAATAGTATCAATTATATACAAAATTGTTGGTTGCAAGTCAGCAGGATTGCAATGGGGTCCCCGAGCATATTCTGTATAGCTACTTCGGCCTTAATTGGGGTCTCATCAGCAGAACAGTAGCTCGAGAACTCCATTCCAACCCCGACGACGTTTCGAGCTACTGTTCTGCTGATGAGGCCCCAATTAGGGCCGAAATAGCTTTACAGAATATACTCGGGGGCCCATTGCTATCCTGCCGACTTGCAATCAACAGTTTTGCATATTTGCGATGACACGCTTTGTCCGCACTGACCGCCATCTCGTGCGTGAAACTCATGGGGCATCGGTATTAGTTGCTATTTGCCTTTTAACGACACAATTTACAGGTCAAAAAATAGTCGCGTCGCGGTGCACTTATTTGACATCAATTATACCGCGTGTCCCAGAAATGGATATAAAGCTTCAGGTAAATCTATTTCTCTACATTTCCTCATTCTAAAACCGCAAAAAACGGTTCCCAGTCTAGTGTACTTCTCTTGTACGAACCCTCCAAATAGAGCACTTTTAACAGAAAACTGCGAAGTAAACGGCTGAAAATGGAACGGAAAATGTTATTAAATCAGTAAGGAAGACTTTATCATTAACAGAAAATAATTTAAACGCACTTCACACACCTACGACTGCTTCTTGGGTTACAGTTAAAAACAGCAGCGCAGAGAACAGTAAAATAAATACTTAATTAAGGCGTTGCATTTGCAACTACATACTTGAAATTTACTTAGTCTGAAGCCCTTCTGTAAATCGAATTAACTGCATACATAAGCAATGTTTCCAAGTTTACCAATTTTTTCTTGCCTCGTATTTTGTTTCGTGTGCTGAAACTCTCAAACTTAAATAATTAATTTTTGCATTTTTGGGACCCTCATTGAATGGAGTAAAAAACTACCTGAAGCTTTATATATATTTCTGGGATACCCTGTATAAATAAAAAAATATATGAACAGCTCTGGAAAGAAACAAATTAATTGAAAGGGGAAAAAAATAAGAGAATGGTACATATGCCTTTGTTCACTCAGTATAGGTGACTCAGAATAATTAATAAATTATTCTTCTAAATTTGACTTGAATGTTCAGAACAAAAATTTAAGGGACCAATACCTTTTTAATTTTGTCCAACACTGTAAAACTACTTCTTGCACAATGAGCCATTAAATTTTACTTTTGAACACTAAATTTATATTGCAGATATTACATGCTCATATGCCGAAGCAAAGAAAACCTGATGCAATAGTAGAAAAAAATATTAAGGAATACTTAGATATACGTGGAAATAAAAAAATTATACAACAAAAAATTAGAGAAGACACAGGTACAATTTTAACTTTGAAAGATTTGTCCAATATGGCTATTAAAAACAGCAGTTCAGGAAAAGACGATTTGAATTTATGCGTAAAAATACTAAAGAAACAGTACGGTAAGTTAAGATCCTTTTCAAATTTATCAATTTTTCACAGTTACGGTATTTAAGGTGCAGATGTGTCAGTTTTAACAGACAATGATAACAATTTTAAAGGACTCTACATGCAAACTCCAACAATGAAAAATGTAATGCGAAGTTTTCCGGAGTTTTTGGCAATAGATGCCACTTACAAGTTGCTAAAAATTGGTACTCCATTATTTCTAATCGTGGCAGAAGATGGTAATTGCCAAACTGAAATTATTGCTGTTTGCATTTTGGCGACGGAAGAGAAAGAAAACTTGTCTTGGTTTTTAGAAACATTCCAAAATAAAAATCCATCCTGGATACAAACTGCATGTATTATGACAGATAAGGATTTAAAGGAAAGAACAGTGATACGACAATTATTTCCAAGTGTAAATTTAATTATTTGTGTTTTTCACACATTAAAAATCTTTTATCGTGAAATTTCGATGGAGAAACTAGGAATAACTAAACAACAAAGAAATCTTAGTTTGGGAATTATACAAAAAATAATTTATTCAAAGTCAGACGAAGATTACGAAAAATATAGACAAATGCTTAAAGACTCATCGTCAACCTCGGTATATGAATATTTTCTAAAGAACTGGCACACATGCAAAGACGAATGGCATTTGGGAAAAAATTATTTTAAAAATTCTTTCTTTAATAATACCAATAATCGCTTAGAAAGCATAAATCACAAACTGAAATTAGTTATAAAGAAAGACAGTAGTTTGGAAAATTTTATTCATAGCTTGTTTACAATTATAAATGCAATGGAAACTGAGAGGAACCATAAAGCGATATATGGAGTAATTAAACATCCTGTTAATATCTTTAATAAAGGTTCGGTTGAAGAAAAATATTTTAGTTTAGTAACTAGAGAAGCATCCAAACATTTGTTACCCCAAATAGAAAAGTCCAAAAATCAAACTTTTAGTATTGATATAATTTCCCCAGAATTGTATGTCATTAATGGAACATACACTGCGTTCGTAAAGTATGGAATAAATTCATTTTCTACGAAATAAACGATTTTTATGTAAAATCCTGAAACAGGTCGATTTTTAACTCAAAAATGACACTATTTTAGTGGAATTTTGTATCTCCCCCTCCAACACCCTCCGAGTGACAGTTGCCCCTTTAAAATTTTTAAGTGGAATGGGGGGTCATGTGATACCCCATTTGGAAGAGGTTTTCATCCTCTATTTAGTAGTATAAGAAGTTTTTAGATTCCTATTTTTCCTAAAAAGAATAATACATTTTAAAATTAACACACAAAAGTTTGAAATAAAATAATTTAAATGAAATGTTCGAACTGGGAACCGTTTGATTCATGACAACAGTACAAAAGTTACTGACGTTCATCTAAAACATTTCATTTCCAGGTTAATTTGATTAATTCAAATTTTTTAAATTTTTTAAAAATTCTTTATGAAAACGAGTAGAAACTGTAGATACTAATGTATATAATCAACGTAGAAGTAAAAGTAATAACACCAATGTCAAAGAAACTATTCAGTTTCTTTTAGTTCTTCAAGATTGTTTGGTTTAGTTCTGGAGATTTTACTTTTTAGGAATCCCCATAAAAAGAAATCGAGAGGTGTTAGATCAGGAGATCTAGCCGGCCGGCCACTCAATTGCCCCCCTTCGACCAATCCATCTATTGGGGAAAACGTCATCCAAATAATCCATTTTAAAATTTTGTGTGTTGATTTTAAAATGTATTATTCTTTTTAGAAAAAATAGGAATTAAAAAAGAATTCTTATACTATTGAATAGAGAATGAAAAGCCCTTTCAAATGAGGTATCACATGCCCCCCCATTCCATTTAAAAATTTTAAAGGGGCAACTGTCACTCGGAGGGGGTTGGAGGGGGAGATGCAAAATTCCGCTGAAATAGTGTCACTTTTTAATTAAAAATCGACCTATTTCAGGATTTTACATAAAAATCGTTTATTTCGTAAAAAATGAATTTATTCCATACTTTACGAACGCAGTGTATAGTACTACTACAAAAACATGCAATTGCACATTTTCTCAATCAATGTTAATGCCATGCAAACATATCTTTTTCTTGAGGAAACACTTGGATAAGTCACTTTATGATCCAACATTAGTGAATCAAAGATGGACATCAGAATATTACAGAAAAAACCAAAGAAGTTTTCTAAGTAATCATTCTGAAATATCAAGTGATGAAAATATTGACAATGGTAATATAGAACCAGCAGTAACAGTCTTACCAATTAAAAAATATTAAAACTTACCAACAGCGTCGTAAAAACGCACTATCTGTATGCACCGAAATAGCAGATCTTGCAGCTCAGTACACCGGAAATTTACACGAATTAAGAATCAAATTATTACATGATCTTAAGTCATACTGGTCCAGTGGCGTTCCTGTTACATTGGTGCCTGTCGAAAATGCGGAAGAGAGTATCGTAACTATACAAGACTCAGTTACAGAACATAATAATTGTCCTGTTCAGTGCAATTCAGATAATTATAAAACCAACATTGCATTAGATGCTACTGGACAAGAAGAAGTATATAATGAAGAAGCAATTAATTCTGTAAATGAAATCATAGATAATATTGCTGAAAATCATAATGTAGTACATGTAACAAATTTTAACCAAACTGATAAGGTTCACAAGGAATTCAGTACCGATGATTTTGACGCAAACAATATTTTTAACAAAATTTCCTCACATGGTCATCCAAAGGTAAAAATACTCCAAGACATACAACTAAATAATAATTGCAGTAAGTAAAGCCAGATAGATAATTTATTTTTTTGATCAATTAAATCTCAGTTTCAGAGATCTCAAACATAAAATTACCACCAATCATTAAAAAACGGGGCAGGCCAAGAGGACACGACTTAACAGCAATAGGTTTATCGAAGAAAAAAATAAAAAAGAATTAATTTGTTTGAATTAAAACTTAATAAATACTTGCAATTTGTGTACAATTAAATAAAAGAAATTTGTATCTAATGTATAAATAAAAACAAATATGTATAGTATATAAGTACATAATAAATAAATTAAATTAAAATTAAATGTGTGAAATCGATCTGTTCGTAAAAAACGGCGCGGCGTTTGCAAAAAAATATAGGTACTACATAGTATAAATAATAGGAATTGCGTTCATTCGAAAAAAAAATAAAATAAAATTGACATTGAAAAAATAAAAGTAGAGCATTTCACCAAGAAAGTACTTTTGGCATTCAATAAAATACCAAAAATTACTTAAATAAAGTTTTAGATTTGGAAGAAATTACGAAGAAAGGAATCTCATTTTCACTATTTATTACTATGTACAGTAGCGAGAAATAAATTCTAACGGGAACGCAAGCAGCTCCCGTCTGACGGTACTCTAGTCACAATATTAGAGTCCCGTTATATACCAACGCGCAGGCGCAAAAATATCATCGTGTGACGTCATACTTCTAACGGGAGCGCAATCGATACCCGTCTGACGGTACTCTAGACACTGCCATTAAATTATAAATTTTTATGATTAAGGCAAGAAAGTATCACAAGAAATTATGTCTTTAAAAATCTCTCATTCTTGTAAATTTAAAAATGTATTGTGCTAACAACAATTTAGTAATAGCAAGAGAAATTTACTTCCAATAATACCCAGAAAGATGCCATCCACACAGAACAACGTTATTAAGTTAGATAGAAACATTGCACTTTATGGATATTTTCATAAAGCTCGAAGGACGTATCGAGATCGCCTTAATGATGATGAGAATGAGAAATTATTAGTAGAGGTAGTTAAATAGTTATAAAATGTATAAAATTATGAGACTACAAGAAAGAATGTTTCCTCGCGCAGTAATATCTTTTAAGATACGAGTTTTCTAAAGACATAAATAATTTAATTTGATATTTTCTTGCTTTAATAATAATAATGTATAATTTAATTACAAGTCTAATCAACTATTGTTTTGTAGTTGTCTTTCTGGATATTGTTGGAAGGAAATTTCGCTCGTTATTACTGAATTGTTGTTGTTAAGACCACAATAAATTTTTAAATTTACGTCATTCTTGGATTCAAAAACATTCATTTTTAGATCTAAGAATTTTACTAAAACCAGCTCTTGTGATAAACGAAATAAAACTCCGAAGGTATATCAAACTCTTTTGGTTTTTGTTTTCACTACATACCATGTTTTTCTTTGCAGTGTTATTTTCAACAATTTCTTGCATTTACAGCTGTTTCAAATTATTAAATAGGGATGTGTGATACATGGAAAAGCATCAGAAAAATAGATCTATTCAATGGTATTAAAACCCAATGTAGCGCCCATAAGAAAAAATGATGATGATGATGGTCAGAACGAGAGGAAACGTTTTAAGTAAAATCTAATGATATCATCATAAAGAGCTTAAAAAAGTGCCTGTAGAATGTATTAATTTTGTTTTGATCCCTCCAATAATAACTTCAGGAAAAAATAAAAAAGAAAATTACGTTCTCTGGTTTTTTTGAAATATTTCAAAAACTACAAAACGTAGAAGATTTTTCAGAACGGATTATTATTCAGCACCAAAATACCCAACTTTGCCCCAATTTAACCGACTTTGTATCTCTTACCGTTTCCGAGATTCCAATGGTGAGCCTCGAATTTGTAACAGCCTGTAGAGGAATACCCCTGTTGGACGTAACTTACAAGGTGCTCGCTACGGTAATAAAAAAACGTTTGTATGAATACGTCGAAGTTATGTTAGGAGAATACCAGTGTGGTTTCAGAAGAGGTAGATCAACGACGGACCAAATTTTCTTGCTAAAACAACTGCTAACAGGATGTTATGAATATGATATACCAACATGCATGCTGTTTGTAGACTTCAAAGCAGCATATGACACACGGGAGCGGGACAAATTGATCCAAGTGCTGAAAGAATTCAAGATCCCCGAAAAACTAATAAGCTTGATTGCAATGACGCTGCAAAACACCAACTGCGCTGTTAAAATAAGTGGAAAGCTGTCGGAAGAGTTTGAAGTCGAGCGAGGTTTACGGCAAGGTGACCCGTAGTCCACGGTGCTTTTCAACATAGTAATGGAGAAGGTCATAAGGGATAGTGGAATAAATACACATGGAACGATATTCAACAGAAGCCACCATACGATAATACCATAAGCCAGCCTACGATAATCTACTAATTACCAGAGGAAGGAAAGAGTTGGAAAGGATAGCTATAAATCTGATACAGGCGGCAAGTACAATGGGATTGCAAGTTAACATGGAGAAAAGCAAATATATGGAAGTCAAGAAGAAACCCAGGAAGAATAACTACTTCAAGATTACGACAGATGACCATAAACTATATCACTTTGAGGAAGTTGAAAACTGTATGTACTTGGGAGTATTAATTGACAGCAGGTGTGACGAGGAAATCGAAATAAATCTAAGGATAGCGAAAAGTAATAAATTTGCAGCGGGAATTAACAGATTGCTGAAGTCAAAGGATATGAGCTATAAAACAAAAATCCGAATATACCACACAATTTTAAGGCCGACTTTGATATATGGCAGTGAAGCATGGGTCATGAATAAGAAACAACAATTAAAGCTGGAAACATGGGAAAGGAAAATTTTAAGAAGAATTTTTGGAGGAAGGAAAACAGAAGAAGGTTGGGAAAGACGAAGTAATGGTGAAATTTACGCTCTATATGACAAGCCAGTTATAAGTAATGTTATTAGAGCAAGAAGGCTACAGTGGTTAGGGCACTTACAAAGGATGGAAAAGAAAAGGATTATTAAAGATATAGCTTGGAGGCAACCAGATGGACGCAAGAAAAAGGGAAGACCAAGAAGGAAATGGAGTGAGGCAGTAGCGGAAGATTTAGAAGGAAAAGACATAAAGGACTGGAAGAAAATTGCAGTGAATAGAAATGATTGGAACAAAATCATAAGGCCATGGGCCTGAACGGCCTGTAAACGCGCATATATATACATATAATTATTATCGATTGTCTAATGAAACAGATGGAGGAAGATTTTGTTATCGAATCGTGTTGCGGGCGACACTGACCCAGTGACCCACGGTCACGGAATTTATCGTTTTACGATGTGTTTATAAAAACCGTAGACGCACTGACGAACGAGCAGAGGTTTTCAAATAAAAGGCGATGCGCTCTTGTGGTAGGTCAGTTTTTAATTTTTGAGCAAAACCATTGGTACTTGCAGAATTAATTCCTTATGTGATGAAGAACTTACAGTATTGATAAGTGAAACTTATTCGATTACATCCTGTATTGTACATTCATAGCTGACAATACAAGGAGTTCTTTTAGTTCTAAATTAAGTACAGCGTGTTTCTAAATCCCTATAAATTGTTTAGTGTTCTCGTAAGAGTTTTCTATTCCAGAAACTTAAAAAGCGTTTTATTTATCTTCTGGTTTTCGGCAGTACAGCACAGTTTGTCTGCCCATTTTGAAATCTATTAAATTAGCTAATATCAACGAAATATTATACTCCTATTTGCTTTTGTCTCTCTTGTGCTATTGGTGGTTTTAAGTGGCTTCTGCCACTATTGCAGGTATTTTACGTATTTAGAAGAAAAAGAGTCGATATTTTTTCTAGTATTACACTGTTTAGTTTTAAGATACACCAAAGTTCTTCTTACATTATTTAACTTTATTTTGTCGCGATATGTGTGTATAACTATTTTAAATAAATATACAGTAAAATGTACACATTTTTTTTATAAAAGGATAGATTTTATATCATGGAATTAATTGGTGGCTTATTTTCAAACGAATGTACTTTGGTTTAATAAATTTTTTAATTTATTTTTCAACATATTAGTTTCTGACAGCGGAAATGAATAAATTATTGTAATTGTGTAACGCAGACAGCTAGATTAGATATGTATGAATGTAAGCGAATGTTTTATATTATTTATGCAAAAACAAGTAATGCCCGTGAATTCAATGTTAACTCCAAAGAAAACAATGCATATTAAACACTTGCTTGAACGCTTGCATTATGTTAATGTGTTTTTCATAATTACCATTACCGCAAGTGGAACGGTAAAACGTTCACAGTCAAAAACATAAACCAGTAAAGCTGAGGCTAATCTAACACTTATTATTTTTTTGTTGTATTCCTATTGAGTTAATATGAAACTCAAATACTTAAATATTTATTTACTGCTGAAGTGTGGAGAGGATCCCCGTCTAAAACAATAATGTAACTGACACAATTTCTTCTGATACAAAATAGAACGCGAAATAAATTGAAAAAGAATGAAAACTGAAATTTGGATTCAGCTTTAACTCCTTTCTTGCAAAATACTAGGAAGATTTAAAAGAATGTACTTTTAATATTGGTTTCATATTTTATTTTACAACAAACTGAAATGATAAAGGTACTAAAATTTAATTAGATAAAATAATTTTAATTAGACAGCACAACCAAGGTACTAAAAGTACGAGTACATGCACAAGTAAAATAGTGCGTGCGAAAGCAATCACCGGTTACCACGTCTTCGCGCTTTACTTTTCTCTTCCACACTTTGTTCCAACTAAGAACAATGTATTATGACATTCGCACAGTTTTTAAAAGAGTAGGTCGGACGTCCGGAATAACGCGTCTCGCAACAGTTTCGAGTTTCACTCGACGAGCGTACTTCTTGCGGTTTTTTCGGTGCAAACATCGCGAGTGAATCCTGTTCCAATTCACCGTCGTAATTATGAAACGACGTAAGTATTTTTTTTATTATTTAAAAAAAATAATAAATGATTCGTCCTGCGACACAAACAAGAATTAATTATGTAACGGTGCTCCGGCATTCCTAGAAAATAATCCGCAGATGTGACAGTGATTAAACTGTATCATGTCGTTCAAACAATAAAATCAAACAAGCATGATTTCATTCATGAATAATAGATTTTAATAATGCAATGCACGTTTTCAGGGTTCCGCTTAGTAATAATAGTAATAAATTACCTAATCTGTATTTAAGTTACTTTTTCTCGAGTTAATTATAGTGCACCTTAATTATAAAATGAGTGACTCACCTAAGTGATAGTATTTCGTTCATAATTTGCTCCAGGAGTTATTTTTTGTTTCAATTTTACATCCGCCTCTAAAAAATTATGAAATACATCGTTCGTGATCAACGGATACAGGAAAATTTATCGGTCCGGTCACAGTTTAATTGTAATTTGTATTACATCATTCGGATCAATGAGATTCAGTAGTTAGCTTAATTGGATTTACGTTATTAGAAGTGGAGACAGATCCGGATTTTGCACTAAACCCCATTTCAATTGCTAATTCGTGTACTGTAGGTTTCTTTTGTTTTCAAAAAGATACGCGAATCATTTTAGAATTAAAATGACAAAGGAAAAATTATTTAAAAGCAATAAAAACTGAAAGGATTTAAATAGAAATTGATAAAATATTTTAAAGAGGTTAATAAAGGCCGGATTTTAGGTGAAATGTCTTTTTTTTAGTTCTTAAGGATTTAAAGATTTTTAAAGATGTCTCTCCGTTTCCACTCTATCGAGTCATTTGACTCTATTTCTAATAAAACGAAGAGATATATTTAAAAAAAAAACTTTAAAGTCTTAAGAACTAAACAAAGGCATTTTACCTAAAATCCGGCCTCTAGTGATGATTAACTCAGGTTTTTTTTTAATAATCTGCATCAAAATTATAAATTACAATAATACATATTCAAAGTAATACAGATTCGCAGTTAGCACTGCAACTCAGTTGTTATTATTAGAAAATAACAAAAACATGTTCGTCACTTCTAATTATTAAAACTTATACCTATTGTGCTTTTATATAAGAAAAATTAAGATATAGTACAATTGGCGCAGTCTATCGGCACGTAGCTGACGATCAAAAGGGAAACAGTTCCAAACACTATGGGAAGGTAGTAGATCCAATTCTTGTTGATATTTTTTGGATAAATCGAATGGAGGTCAATCATTATCCACCAGCCTATGAAGAAGAGTATTCCTGAAATTACTGTGACGATGCAATTTTTTTTCACCCTGGACGGTTCTGTACAAAACGATTTTACTTTCTGCATTGTAAAAAGTTAAGAATTGGCGATGACAATAATCAAATCAATTGTAATACATCCTAACCACACACGTCAATCAGTCAACCAGTTTCTAAAAATGCACCTCCTTTCACGGTATATATTACGAGCGACGATTGGGATACATATTTATTTCGCCTCAATCAACATTTTGAGGCCAACCAAATCACAGATCAAGCTCAGCGCCGTGCTTATTTTTTGTCATGGGTTGGAGTTGAGACATTTAATCTGCTGCAAAAACTTTTTGGCGGAGAGGACCTCAGCACCAAAACTTATTCGGAATTAACAAATAAGTTGTCTGATCTCTTCCAAGCAATTACCCACGTGTTGATGGTACGATACAAATTTAATCAAGGTTCAATGAAGAAGGATCAAACGCATGCTCAATGTATATCCGATTTGAGGGGACTAGCAAGCAAATGTCATTATATTTGTCCTAACGATACCTGCAAACGTTCGATGATAGATGAACATTTTAGAGACATTGTAGTTCTGAAGACACATCATTAGAAGAAGTCCTTACAATCGCGAATACCTACGAGGCTACGCAGTCCGCTAAACAATTACTCAGTGGAGAGGAACAAGTAACTACTTCGGAAATTTTCAAACTTTCTTCTGAGTACAATCAGCGTCGAAGCCGCTCAAAATCGCTTCATTCAGAAACAAAATCGACCAGTAAAGGTAAATCAACGATTGACACTCGTAAGAAATTACGCTCATGCCCACGGTGTCACATTGATCATAAAAGATCAGCATGTCAATCTTTTACTGTTACCTGTCATAAATGTCAACGTAAAGGACACATCGCTTCGGTTTGCATATCAAAAAGCAACGAAAGAAGAATCCAGCCAATCAGAAACTGTAAAAATTCTTCAGCTAACGAGATTTCCGAGGAAATCAACAATACTTCAACCGATACATATCTACCAGATGAGCGTTATTATGCTACCGTGCAAATCAATGGTCGCCCATTCAAATTTATGCTTGATTCGGGATCAACAACGTCAATAATTGGTCTCAAAACGTATGAAGCTCTTGGTACCCCACCTTTGAAGCAGGCCAGTAACAAAATCAAAGCCTTCTGCAACCAATCTGTTCCTGTTAATGGATGGTTTCTATGTGAAGCTCGCAAAGGATCAAAAGTGAGAAACTTGCGCTTGTTGGTCGCAAACTCTAATGAGGCCAGCAATATTTTCGGTGTTCCGTGGTTTAAAGCCTTCAATTTCACGATCACCGAACTCAATGACCAAGAAATTATTAATGCGTTGGACATTTCTTCAACCGTCGTTACTTCTTGCCCGAGCAACGTTCAAGATATTGTGAAGAATCTCGAATATTTGTTTTCTGATGGTCTCGGCACTTGTACTACTTTGAAGGTCAAATTATATTTAAAAGAAAATGCTATTCCAAAATTTTTCAAGCCCAGACCGATACCGTTCGCACTGCAAGACAAGGTTAAAGCTGAAATCGAGAGATTGAATACATTGGGAATAATCAAGCCGATCACCTACAGTGAATGGGCAGCTCCTATCGTGATCGTACACAAGCCTAATGGTTCTATTCGCAATTGCGGTGATTTTAAAGTTACAGTCAATCCTCAATTAAATGTTGAGCAGTTTCCAATTCCTCGTGCAGAAGATCTTTTTCAAAAACTCGAGAACGGGAAGCAGTTTTCGAAAATAGACCTGGCCGATGCTTATCTTCAGTTAGAACTCGATGAAGACGCGAAGAAACTTGCCGTAATCAACACTCCGTATGGACTTTTTCAGTACCAGCGATTAGCCTTTGGAATAGCAAGTGCACCAGCTATTTTTCAACGTCTAATTGAGCAGGTAATTAATGGTCTCCCAAATTGTGCCAATTATATAGATGATATTATAATTACGGGGCCCTCTGACGAGAAACACTTAAAAAACTTGAAAGATTTATTCACTCGTCCAGAAAGTTGCGGTCTTAAGTGCAAACTGGAAAAATGTGAATTTTTCAAGACAGAGGTCGAGTATTTGGGCAACATTATTTCACACTCTGGACTTCGCCCTTCAGACTCTGGTATCGCTGCAATAAAAAAGCTTCCTCGTCCAAAAAATCTATTCGAGTTCCAGTCTTTCCTCGGCAAAGTGAATTATTACGGAAGATTTATACCTAATTTTGCCGAGGTCGCTGGACCACTGAACGAACTACGCAAGAAAGACGTTCCATTCAAATGGGACAAAAATCAAGAAGCAGCTTTCCAAGCCCATAAAAGGCACATAATTAAGGCAACAACATTATCACATTATCGACCTGAATCGCCACTTATTTTTGCCACTGATGCATCGTCTTACGGCATTGGTGCTGTACTTTCATATCAAGACCCTAACGGAGTCGAAGTTGCTTCTAAAACCATGAATAATCAGGAAAAGCGTTATAGTCAAATAGAAAAAGAAGCACTGTCGATTGTTTTTGGAATAAAGAAATTCCATCAATACCTTTATGGCCGTCAATTTGAGTTACTTACGGATCATAAGCCTCTGGTCGCGATTTTCAACCCCAGCAAGAAATTACCTGCTACGTCTATCCAACGCTTCCAAAGATGGGCCATTTTTCTTATGGGCTACAATTATACAATACGATATAGAGCCACAAAAGCACATTCAAATGCAGACGCTTTATCACGCTTACCATCAGGACCAGATTTAGAATTCGAGAAAAGCGAAGAAAGTTGCTTCTGTCTGAATCAAGAACTTAATGAAATCGTTGAAAGTTTTACACTTAATTCAAGACGAATTGCTGAAGCAACCGGTCAAGATCAGATTTTGTCCCAGGTTCGAACCAACATCAAGAATGGCTGGCCGGATGAAGTCCATAACAACCAATTCACGGCCTATTTCACACGTCGTTTCAGTTTATCAATTCAGAAAGATGTCGTGTTGTTCCAGACATACGAATATTCCTTTGAGCTTACAACAAGCAGTTCTTAACATGTTACATCAAGGCCATTGGGGCGTCGCTCGAATGAAACAACTTGCTCGTCGTCATTGTTGGTGGCCCAGAATCGATCAAGACATCGAGAATCTCATCAAGCGATGTCAATCATGCCATCATGTTCAACCGAATCCAAGAAAACAATTTGAAGATTGGCCAAAAGCAGAACATCCATGGGATCGGGTGCATGTTGATTTCGCCGGTCCTTTCATGAACAGTATATGGTTGATCGTCGTAGATGCTTTCTCCAAATACCCTTTCTACGTTCAAGTCAAGGACATGACTACCGAGACTACGATCGAGATGCTACGAAAAATATTTTTATTAGAAGGCTTACCCATTACTATTGTAACCGATAATGGCACTCAATTCACTGCCGGTGCATTCAAACATTTTTGTGAAGAAAACGAAATTACACATATAACAACCGCTCCGTTTCATCCTGCATCCAATGGTCAAGCCGAACGATTTGTGCGAACATTCAAGAACGCAATGAAAAAAGCTCTATGGGGAGGAGGAAATAAGAACAAAGCAGTTGAGAAAATTCTGTTCACTTTTCGGATCACTCCTCATCCACAATCAAACAAATCTCCGGCGGAATTACTTCATGGACGTCAACCGAGAACACTTTTATCATTATTTAAACCATCAGAGCATCAAGAGTCCAATAAGAGATCAAGTAGTTTTACGCCTAATGACACAGTCTTTATCAAAATGTTTTATCCTAAAGAGCATTGGGTTACAGGATCAATTGTTAAGCGAATTGGTCAAACGATGTATTTGGTTAAAGTCGACAACACTTACCACCATCGTCACCAAAATCAACTTCGTAAACGATTAAATGAAAAAAATTGCGAAAACAAAAATGATGATTTATTGCTCGTCAAACAACTCAAGCTCGCCGCTGATAATGCTAAAAAAAATAGCCGTTCAGTCAACAGTTCTGGTGTAGCTAATAATGGTTTAATTCGAGACATTGAAAATATCGCCAGTACAAGTGATCGAGTTATCCGGCCTATGGAGTTAAGACGCAGATCGGAACGTATTCGCAAGCCTCCTGTGAGATTCACACCATGTTAGAACTTTTGGGGGAAGAAATAATACATATTCAAAGTAATACAGATTCGCAGTTAGTACTGCAACTCAGTTGTTATTATTAGAAAATAAAAAAAACATGTTCGTCACTTCTAATTATTAAAACTTATATTGTGCTTTTATATAAGAAAAATTAAGATATATTACACACAATTACAATAAAAAAATACAAAATTAATAATAACTTGAACTGCTTATTCTTACTAAATACTACTATTCTTAACTTGAACTTATTAAAAGAATGTGAAAAATGAAACGAGCTGAAACTTCAAAAATTAAATTTAGATAATTAAAAAAATCAGAAAATTATGTATAATAAATTAAGAACCAAACCAGAAAACATTTTGAAAGAAATTGAAAAACTATCGAAAATAAATAAATATACCATAAGATCCAATAAATTTATAATATGATTGTTCATAGCTTATGGCTTATGGCACATGAAATTAGAATACCTATGTAATTCAAAAGTTTGATTTTAAACATTTAGGCCCGATTTTACAATCATCCGATAAGCATTATTCTTAGAATAACGTGATGTAGATGTGACGTAGATACGGAGGAACATTAAAGGATATTCGGCGAACAGTTATTCCGCCCTTATTTCACGATTGTAAAACTGGGCCTTAGTGATTCACTTGGTACTAAATAAATATTTTAAAAAATTGTTTCGTATGTGTATTGTGGATTTTTGAATACGAATTATTATTTTATTTCACACTCCCAAAAATAAAAGAATGCAAAACGTAGAAGCTCCAAAAAAATAAAATGATTGGAAATGTCAAAATCAAACTGCAACAGTGGAGGTGAAAACAAATTTGAAACAACTAAATTTATGATTAGAAATAATTTGTGCCGACTTTTTTAAAGTTCAGACTAAAGAAAGAAAAATTAATGTTATAAATAACGCCTGAACGGTCAAAGTGGTAAGGGACCGGCCTTGCAATCGCATGATCGTCGGTTCGAACCGCGCTCGGGATTCTTCTCGGGGTGGTCGGTATCGACTTCAGACACACTTCAGTGTTGAGGATAAAATTCGACACTGCTTCCCCTTAAACGGCGAGGAGGTTGGAAGTAACAAAGCCATGGAAGACTTTACGCGCACTCAAATACACTCCCGCTCCTGAGGTACTGACAAGTCTATGACCATTGTTTATGTATTTATAGTTAGTTAACCTAGTCTTCAGAATGTGCTGCCATCTAATAACTGTTGATTAAAACAAAATATACGAACGGGTGACGAACGGCATGTGTTTATAAAGTTTGAAACTCGGCTGAAAGAAAAATTATTTTATCTACTGTCAACTGAAATCTGACGAGCGGCTAAAATCTCCGCACGACTTCTTGTGGTGGGAGAGAATTAGCGGTTAATTTGACTTGCGCCAACGGAGGTTAGGACTTCGGAAGCTCTTAAATATAGATTTGATCATAAGAGTAATTAGAAAAGATTTTTAACCTTATTGCATGTGTTATTTTTTATACTTTATGTAATAGGTGCAGACAGCAAATATGTTTCTGGTTGCTCATTTTCATTACAATAATTATTTTTTTCGTAAGTATTATCCCTAGTGATGTTCTCAACAAGAGAGTGAATATGTTTACAAAATGGGTTCCGTATGGAATAAAATTCACAGTCGCATGAATATGATTGTACTCACATTTTGCAATACTGACATTAATTTACAACATATTTGTGTTTCTTATAACAATATAAAATTTTTCTTTGGTATTTAACTGATACGTGTTTATATTGATTTGATTGATATTGCAATCAAAAGTTAATGATGCTCTGTGATGATTTATAATTTTTGTTATATGGCAATTAATCTTTCCTGTAGTAATTTTTAAAATTCTTTCGACCGTCTTTTCATGAATAAAATTAATTACAGTATGTGGTCCCTCATCCAATCTCTGTACTTTTCTACCTTCCAGACAGAAATATCTAATTACTTTAACAAGGATTATACAGGATGTCCCAAAACCCTCGTTTGAGACTGAAACAGTATATAGAGAGGCGCAAAAGACACAACTTTTTTCAATACTTTCTTTTCCAAAAGTCAATAATAAGGGAGTTATAATTCCCTGAAAGAGGGATGAAACTTATTTTTCTTTTGGCAACATCTTCTGAATCCTTTAAGTTATCAAACTAATATTTGAAACTTAGATATAAGGTACCTAACTGAACATTTACAATGCATTTGTCAGATCCTTCCCTTTTAATGGGTAGTTTGAGGGGATTACTGTCAGTATTTTATGATAACCAAATGCAATGGACGTATGTTAACTTATAAACCTCAATTACTCGAAAACGGTTACGTTTATCGAAATGCAATAAGAGAGCCTTCTTGTGCTAAATCTAAAGAATATTCTCTTCGTAAATTTTTGATGAAATATGTAAAAATAAAAAGTTAGGAATAAAATACTGAAACGTCACCCCTTATAAAAAAGAGGGAGGATCTAACAAATACGTTGTAAATGCGTAGTTAGGTGCCTTATACCTGAATTTAAAAAGGTTAGTTTGATAGTTTAAGGATCCAGAAGATATTGCCAAAAGAACAATATTTTCCAACCCTCTTTCAGTGCTTATAATTCCTTTATTATTGACTTTTGGAAAAAAAGGTATTGAAAAAAGTTGTTTCTTTTGCGTCTCTCTATATACTGTTTCAGTCTCAAACGAGGGTTTTGGGACACCCGGTACATGCATGTTTGTGTTTATACCACAGTTTTTTCTCATTTCTAATTATTCTCATTTTTAATTATTCTCATGATCAAACTTGTATTTAATGGTTTCTTTAATATAGCGAAGTCCTAACTTCCGTATGCACAGTTCAAATTAACCGCTAATTCCCTCCCACCACAAGAAGTCGTGCGGAGGTTTTAGCCGCTCCTTGAAATCTGATTTATAGCCGATTTGATGAAAATGAACGAAATTGTCGTCGCTTTGTAAATACATATACAGGGTGGCCCAACAAAAACGAAACAGACTAAATATCTTCCAAGAAAATTTTTGTTTAAAAAAACGCAAGAATAGATGGATATACCATATGTCCAAATAAATTTTTGATAAAGGTAGGTCATGGAGTGTAAAAATCTACAACAACAAGCAGTTTTTGAAGTCAGTGACATATCAAGCTGTAAGATATGGCCTATTAAACTTCAATTTATTTTTAACAAATTCAAAACATTATTTTATTTGAAATTTATTCATTATTGATAAATAAAGTAAAATTTGGTGAAATTTTTCCCGTTTGGTCAAAATCCTCCATTATATGCTTTTATATTTTTGCATATGCATTTTCATTTTTGCATATGCATTTTAGTTAAAAGTCATAAACATGCGAATATGCACTTAACATGCATTTTGCATATTTTCAAAGCTCTAGTGATAACTCATATGAAAGCTAATTTTAATATTAATTTACTGTGCGAATTGAAATTACGTAAAGATATTGAAAACTAATGGCGGATTTCACAAACGTTACTTAAATTTAATAAATTGTAACAATTTTTTCCCCGAAAGAGGGCGCTAAAATCAAATTTTCGGACATTCATATTCACATTACTCTATAAAATTACCTTTTCAATGAGATGCCATTCATGGTACATATCCTATTTAAATTCTATTGGTTAGAGAGCTGGAAGGGAGGGGGATGACATATGACAGTTCGGTATAAGATAGAAAAGTGTCCCCCTGGGATTATAAATCGATCTATTTTTGCGTTTTTTCAAGCAAAAATTTTCTTGGGAGATATTCAGTCTATTTCGTTTTCGTTGGGCCACCCTGTATCTGCAGGAAAACGAGAGCCTGCGTTTAATTACTTTAGATTTGGAACATTTGAGACTTTTGTTTTATTTGTTATCACACTAAAATTTACAAAAATATCGTACGTACAGTCGCGGACAAAAAAGTTGACTTTTTTAAGCCAATTTTATAATATAAAATTTTTGCTAGGTTATTGTAATTATGAGCTGATATTTACGGATGACAAAAAATAAATATTACTGATTGTAATCCATAAGTTTCAGTTCATAATTACAACCACCAGGCAAAAGTTTTATATTATAAAATTGCATTTATTTAAATAAAAATTCATTACAAGATCCTATTTTTTTGTTAACTTTCTGTGAAAAAATTTTTAATTAAATTTTCTTATTTCTCCGTCACAAACTATTTTTAAGAGTGTGTATAAATATATTGAGAGTCCCTCGACATGTGAATTCCAGAATTTTTATTTTTAAATCTATTTACATGAAATTTGAAAAGTATTAATTAAGCAAAAAAAATGAATTTTCCAGCAAAATATCGAGCATAGAGTGTTCCATTTAAAACATGTAGAGTGCCGCAATGGAAATAGGATCCAAATGGTTCCAGTGTCCACCAATAATTTTTTTAAATTTTCATTTGCTTTTGTTGTGTTGTAAATATTTTGTCATATAATTTTAATTTTTATCTCTATTGGTTGCCGAGTTTTAAAAGATAAATATTTTGTCATATAATTTTAATTTTTATCTCTATTGGTTGCCGAGTTATTTGCAGAAAACCGAAAATCGCAGAATTTTCAAAGGGTGTTTTTGCTCACTTAGGGCTTTTTTGGGCAGGTAAAATAATTCCGTGTTCACTGTAGGGTGAACAACTAACCCACAAAGTTTCAGTTTTTTGAATTTTCGGGTTGGGAATTTTCCCTCATTAGCGGCAATGTTCGTTAACCTGAATTTATAATCCATTTTTTACATCGTATCGTAATGAATGGGAAAGATAAATTTTCTAATTCCAGGGTTTCTTCTCAGGCTCTTTTCGCACATAAAATAACTACATTTGTTCCCCGACATCCTAAAAAATTTGTCGAGAAATTAGAACAAAATGTGACTAATTTAAGTATTATGTTCACAACTATAACGAAACTCGGTGACATACACGGCAACACCACAGTGTAACACAGCGCAAACAAATCAAGACGGCATTTATTGGAAACAGTTGATGAGTGGAGATTCAAACCTGTTAACGTCCGCTGGAGTGCTACACTTCTAGTCCATCGCCCCCTATCAATCTTGGTCCAGAACTAAAATTAATTTCCGTCGGTTGACCAACTAGACATATATAAGCAATGCTATGACTTAGGACCCCGCTGGGCAACCACCATAGATAAAAAAAATGTATTCAACTCCCAATAGAAGAAAAAGATGTAAGATATAAAGATGAATTCTATCATGAATTAGATACAGTGTACAACAGAATTTCTCAATTTGATTTAAAATGCAAAAGTAGAAGAGAAGTAGACTAACAAATCATAAGACAAAAATATTGATGAAGACGTATTACAAGAAAAAGAAGTAATAATTAATTGGGTTTTCAAAAGGGCAAAGGTGGACATTATGTTAATTAAACAGACTGTTGTAAGTGAAAGGCAAAGGAAATTCGACACTTTTTGGCTGAAATTGAATAGACGGCAATAAATTAGTAGAAAAGGACAAAAGGTGGCAAATAAAAGCCGTCGTAGTAAGATTAAAAGAAGAAGGAAATAAATAAAATAAGAGAGACGGTGGAAATTGAACTAGAGAAGGTGAACGAAAGTGACAATATCAATATTATCAATTAAGCATAGTAAGTTACTCACATAGTAAGGAAGAAATGAAAAAAGGGTAGATGAAAATCGACAGAATAAAACTGGAAGGAAGATAGCATTAGGGTGGTCAGATAAAACCAAAGGGAAAATGTACTGAAGAGAAGAAACACGTTAAAATTAAATAGGGATAAGGGAAGAAGGTATCAAGAAAACGTCATGCAAAAGAAAAATAATTTTTTTAGAATTACTGAAACTAGAAATCTTATAGGGGAATAAGGAGGAAAGTAGCAGAATAAAAACCGAGAATATTATTTTGACTATTAACTATGAAAAACTAATAAGAAAGGGTGGAACTTGAAAGGATATTTTGAGAAATGATTAAATCATGAAGCAATTAAAGATAACTCAAACAATGATGAAAGGAATTGCAATAGTACGTGTATTATTATGTAGTTTCCAAGACAGTAAGTGATTAGATACATAATGTAGGGTGATTTTTGAATAGACCGACAAAGAATACTGACAAAGAATAGACTTCCCAGAAAAATGTTAAAAAAATTCTATACGCATAATTTACATATAATTAATCAAAAAATTTACTCGATATGCACGTCACGTCCATGCATAAAACGAGAACCAAAAGTTTACATTTTTAAAAGCGTGCAATAAACGTTAGAATACATTTTCTAACGTGAGCTTCAGTTTGAATTAAATCCTTAAAACCTGTATGAGTCTGCGTAACAAATTTTCTGTTTAAAATGCATTTGCTGTGTCCTGAACAGTAACGCGATCCGTTAAGTAAATTTTTAACTAATTATTGAATCCTGCCAGAGCAAGGCCACTAGGCTATCTGAATGGTGGAGATTTTGACCGGTATGTCATAATGTCAAAAAATTTATAAACGCCTTATGTCATGTAAACATCAACAAGGACAAGAAGAATCCACTCGTTTTTACAATTCGGCTATAAGACACTTTTCTAACTGCATTTATTTCGTTCATCGCCACTATTTATTTGCCATGGAAGTATCGTCGTTTGGGGTACAATATTGTAATGATTGCCGTCAGCAGCCAGCGTCCGTCTGTCTCACGCGTCAACGCTGTCTAGTCAACGCGCCTTGGGCCAGAGAATTCTGCCGGCAGAATAAACTAGAATAGAGAGTTCGGGCATTCCAGGCGATTCCCGAAGAAAGAGCCGGTTTATAAATTGTACGCGGCCGGGGGGTGGAGTCAGTTCGATTAGAATGCAGCGTTAGAGTTCGACACAAAAGTCCGCGTAATAAACTTTCGCTCGGCTGTTATAAATAAATTAGATTTAAGGTTGTAAATAAATTATTGTTAAATGTTAGTGTTAAATTAGTTTGCTTGTAAATAAATTAGTTATTAACTATTTCGTGTCTTGTTTTAAAATAAAACTTAATAAACCTTTAAAAATCGTTACATTGGTGCCAGGTGTTGGGGTTCGTGAAAATAAATAAACAATTAAAATTAAATTAAACAAATTATTAAACAAAGTGCAGTGTCGAAAAAGAAACAATGGCTTCAAAGAAAGTGCCGTTAAAAGACTTAAAAGTGAACGACTTAAAAACCGAATTAGAAGAGCGCGAATTGGAAATTTCCGGAAAGAAATCGATTTTGCAACAAAGACTCCACCAAGCGCTACTAGAAGCAGGAGAGGACCCGGAAAACTTTCTTTTTGAAATCTCGAGCGGACCTGCAGATTTAACTAAAATATTAGACGAGAAATTTCGAGAACAATCTGGAAATTTCAAAGATGAATTGCTGGAACAATCCAGAAGTTTGGACGAGAAATTTCGAGAACAATCTGGAAATTTGGAAACTAAATTGCTGGAACAATCTGAAAATTTGAAGGATAAATTTCTAGAGCAATCAAAAGGGTTCGAGGATAAACTAGTGGTAAAAATATTGGAAGAGACAAGGAATCTGCAAGAAAATGTGGAAGAGATACTGTTCCAGCAGAATAACAAAATTAAGAATCTCGAACAAATCATGGCAGGATTGCGAATATTTGGGGATCCGTCTCCAGCAGAAATACCAGAAAATAATGAGAGCCGAAGTGTGGTAAGACCAGTGGAAACTTCGAAATTGAAAATAAAACCACCGACGTTCGATGGGAAGTCTTCTTGGCCTAACTACTTCAAACAATTTGAAGCAGCAGCAAAGGGGAACGGATGGATGGTCAGTGAGAAAGCCACTTCGTTAATTGTGGCATTGAGGAGAGACGCTATCGATGTGCTACAGATGATGCCGCCAGAGGAACAAGAGGACTACAACAAGCTGGTGAACAGGCTGGAGATGCGTTATGGCCAGGCGCATCTGACCGAGGTGTACCGTGCGCAGCTGAGAAACCGTTACCAGAAATCTGGAGAAGGTCTTCAGGAATTCGAGGCTGACGTAGTGCGACTGGCTCGGTTGGCATATCCTGCAGCTCCTGAAGAATTCCTGCAACGTTTGACGGTGCAGACCTTCGTGGATGGAATCCGTGATCCAGACAACCAGCAGGCATTGATAATGGCCCACCCCAAGACATCCCAGAACGCATTGGCCTACGCCTTGGAATATGAGGTGGCGAAGCAAGTTTCAAGAGGACATGTCAAGGTACGAGCTGCCATGGACTCCCAAGAAGAGGAACCCACCAGCGTCAAGGTGCGATCTGTTACAGAAGAGCGGCCCAAGGAGTGTGCCACCGCCGAGGATGTTCGCCACATTGTGGAACAAGTCTTGAGGCAGAGGAATGCTCTGGTGTGTTGGAATTGCCAGGAAGAGGGACATGATC
This sequence comes from Dorcus hopei, assembly GCA_033060865.1. Classification (NCBI taxonomy): domain Eukaryota; kingdom Metazoa; phylum Arthropoda; class Insecta; order Coleoptera; family Lucanidae; genus Dorcus; species Dorcus hopei. Next base: position 23,527,676 of record CM065422.1, on the reverse strand, counting down.
GCAGGCGGTGTCCCAAGGCTAGGCAGGATCCTCCACGAAGGAAGCCCCAAGGGAAACTAAGCCTGGTCGCTGCAAATGGACAAACGTCGACGCATATTCAAAGGCCTCCAAAGACAAAAGCCACGAAAGTGATAGCCCTGCGGCGATTAACCAGCAGTGTCTTCGTGGATGCCACCATTGATAACATTCCTCACACCATGCTACTGGATACGGGTGCGACGAAGACTATCTTGAGGCCCGACGTTATCAAGTCATCAAGACGCACCGAGCCGACTAAATGGAGACTGAGGACAGCAACCGGAACATCAGCGACTGTCCATGGTGAAGTAGAGGTGACCATTACCATTGGAGCGACTCCCATCAAACACCGTGCGCTGGTAGCAGAAATAGAGGATGAGGCGATTCTGGGCATGGACATCATGTGTGCTCGTGGGTTCCAATTGGATCTGAAGCGTGGCGTGATGGCGGTTAATAACGAGGAGTTGGTTCTACATCAACGAGAGGACGTGGCCGCTCGAGTTGTTCTCGCAGAAGATGTTGTATTGCCTAGCAGAACCGAGGTTATAGTCGACGGAAACCTGAATGGCGCTTTCCAAGATGGGCAAGTTATTATGGTCGAACCTAATACCGACGATCAGAAGATTGGAAAAGGAGTTCTCGTTGGAAAAATGTTGTTGACAGCGAGGAAGGAGATACCAGTCCGGCTAATGAATGTGAACTGTTTCCCCGTCAACATCAAGAAAGGTACGGTCTTGGGAAGCTGTGCCATGGTATCCTCGATCTCCCGCCAACTAGAAGCAAACGTGAAAGAGGGGAAGGTCCCGAAGAAGTTGTTGGAAATGGTCATGTCAACAGCCCAGGAATTGACTCCAGAACAAAAGACAAAAGCGAAGGACCTGATATGTCGCTATCAAGATGTGTTCGAGGTAGAAAATGGACCTAAGGGAAGAACCGACATCGTCAAACACAAGATAGAGACCAGGGAAGAAAGGCCCATCCGTCAAGCTCCAAGGAGGTTACCATTGGCGAAGCGTGAGGAAGCAGAACGCATTATTCGTGAAATGGAAAAAGACAATGTAATTGAGCCATCGAGCAGCCCATGGGCATCACCGGTAGTGCTTGTGAAGAAGAAGGATGGATCCACACGATTCTGCGTAGATTATCGCTTGCTCAACAACGTCACCAAAAAGGATAGCTATCCTCTGCCACGGATTGATGACACCCTGGACACTCTGGCTGGTTCAAAGATCTTCTCGACCTTGGATCTAAAGAGTGGTTATTGGCAAGTGGAACTAGCGCCCGAAGATCGAGAAAAGACGGCGTTTTCCATTGGTATGGGTCTATGGCAATTCACAGTGATGCCTTTCGGGTTATGTAATGCCCCAGCGACATTCGAGAGGCTAATGGAGACGGTTCTGAAGGGTCTCTCCTGGACGACGTGCATGGTATACCTGGACGACATAATTGTGGTGGGAAAAACGTTCGACAACCACCTGAAGAACCTGGAAGGAGTGTTCCAGCGGCTTCGCGGAGCTGGACTGAAGCTTAGTCTCAAGAAGTGCCACCTGTTCCAGAAGGAAGTTAATTATCTAGGCCATATTGTTAATGGGAAAGGCATCGCCGTGGACCCAGTAAAGATTCAAGTCGTGAAAGACTGGCCAACTCCCAAGAATAAACACCAGATAAGGAGCTTCCTAGGCCTATGCACTTACTATCGTCGCTATGTTCCCGGATTTGCGGATATTGCTAAACCGCTGACAAAACTCGACGTCCGTTTGAATGGGACCAACACTGCCGAATTAGTTTTGAACAACTAAAACAGTACTTGATAAGTGCTCCTATTCTGAGCTACCCTCTCCCAGAAGGCAAGTTCGTCGTAGACACAGATGCTAGCAACGTTGGTATCGGTGGCGTACTCTCCCAGATACAAGATGGGCAAGAGAAGGTGATCGGCTATTTCAGTAAAGTCCTGTCAAAGCCGGAACGGAATTATTGCGTCACTAGAAGGGAATTGCTAGCCGTGGTAAAGACGCTAGAACACTTCTACAAGTACTTGTACGGCAGACACTTTCTCTTGAGGACGGACCATGCCGCTTTAAAATGGCTCCTCCGATTCAAGAATCCTGAAGGACAAGTCGCACGATGGATCGAACGACTTCAGGAATACGATTTTGAAATCCAGCATCGGGCCGGAACTAGCCATAGAAATGCCGATGCTCTGTCGAGAAGACCTTGTGCCGAAGACTGTAAACACTGTAGTCATCTGGAGGAGAAAGTAGCCACGACTGCGAGGACGGCCGTCGTAGACGACAAATGGCAAGGTCAAGAATTGCGACGAGACCAGGAGAACGATCAGGATTTGAAATTGGTGCTGGAATGGAAAAGTAGGGAGGCAAGGCCTACTTGGGAAGAGATAGCACCGTGTGCACCATCCGTAAAATCGTACTGGGCGCAGTGGGACTCCATAGTGCTGGATCATGGTCTTCTGAAACGAACCATCGAGAACCAGGAAGGCACGGAACAGAAGACACAGTTACTGATCCCCAAGAATAGGGTGCCGGAAGTTCTGAGGGAACTTCACGATGGAACTTCGGGAGGGCATCTGGGAATCAAGAAGACTATGGAAAAGGTGCGCGGGCGATTCTACTGGGTGAACTGCAAGGAAGACGTAAAGGACTGGTGTAGGAAGTGCGTGGTCTGCGCAGCTAGTAACGGCCCCCACAGACGAGGCAAGGCTCCTATGAAACAGTACAACGTGGGAAGTCCTTTCGAGAGAGTTGCCATAGATGTAGCCGGCCCATTTCCACAAACGAATAGTGGAAATAAGTACATCGTCGTGGTGATGGACTACTTCAGCAAGTGGGTTGAAGCATACGCCCTACCAAACCAAGAGGCGATGACTATTGCTGAAGCCCTTGTCCGTGAATAGATCAGTCGATATGGCGCGCCCATGGAGCTCCATTCAGATCAAGGAAGGAACTTCGAATCTGTTTTGTTTAAGAACGTGTGTACTCTGCTCGGCGTCCGGAAAACTAGAACCACTGCACTTCACCCGCAGTCGGACGGAATGGTGGAAAGATTCAACAGAACCATCAACCGCCATTTGTCCAAAGTCGTCTCCGATCATCAGAGAGACTGGGACACGTACATTCCCCTTTTTCTACTGGCATACCGTTCGTCCGTTCATGAGACAACAGGAGAGACACCAGCGAAAGTGGTATTTGGGCGAGAGCCAAGACTGCCCTGCGACCTGAAGTTCGGCGTGAAGCCTGGTGAGGTCCCTGCCGACGAAGACTACGTGAGCGATCTACGCAGGAAAATGGACGACATTCACAATCAAGTGCGTCACAATATACAGACGGCCAGCGATCGAATGAAGGAGCATTATGACATCAATGCTCAGAATGGGGGATACCAACCTGGAGCACTGGTCTGGCTTTACAATCCTCAAAGACGTCGAGGTCTGTCCCCAAAATTGCAGACATCTTGGGAAGGTCCTTACAAAGTGATGAAACGGATCAACGATGTCATCTATCGCATCAGGAAGATTCCACATGGCAAACCCAAAGTTATCCACTTCAACCGAATGGCTCCTTACAACGGAGAAGAAAATGAAGGGACAGTACAACGGACGCAAGGTTCCGAAGTGAACTGAGCAACCTTCATGTTTCATCACGCCACAGGAAGTAAGGCGCGATTCGGAGTGACCACAGAGAGACAGCAAGACCTTTTTCAAGTGTCACCAGAGTACAGTCTGGCCCACTGTGTGGCAGAAGACCTAAGGATGTCCAAGGGGATAGCCCAAGTCTTTCGGAAGAAATTTGGTCAGGTCGAGGAACTCCTAAGACAGCACCCCATGGTGGGCAAGAGCCTGCAGATCATCCACACGGAGGCGGAACAAAGACGACACGTGTACTACTTAGTTACCAAGAAGACATCAAGCGGTAAGCCTGACTACCGCAGTATTTGGAAAGCTTTATGGAGCTTGAGGAGACAGCTGGTAGAAGGCAAGGAAACGAAATTAGCCATTCCTAAATTGGGCTGCGGACTAGACGGACTGGACTGGAGGGTCATTCGAAGCATGATAGAAGTCATCTTCAACGGAACGGGAATTGAAGTCCTAGTCTGCAGTCACCACCCACAGGCAGCTGACGGCAGTAAGGAAACCGTGGACTGCTATTTCTTCCAGACCGGAAGTTGTAGAAAGGGTCCAGCATGCCGCTTTCGACATCCTCCTTCAAGGCTATCGCGAGGAACGTTCCGAGACGAAACGTTTTTAAGAGGGGGGGCAGTGTAATGATTGCCGTCAGCAGCCAGCGTCCGTCTGTCTCACGCGTCAACGCTGTCTAGTCAACGCGCCTTGGGCCAGAGAATTCTGCCGGCAGAATAAACTAGAATAGAGAGTTCGGGCATTCCAGGCGATTCCTGAAGAAAGAGCCGGTTTATAAATTGTACGCGGCCGGGAGGTGGAGTCAGTTCGATTAGAATGCAGCGTTAGAGTTCGACACAAAAGTCCGCGTAATAAACTTTCGCTCGGCTGTTATAAATAAATTAGATTTAAGGTTGTAAATAAATTATTGTTAAATGTTAGTGTTAAATTAGTTTGCTTGTAAATAAATTAGTTATTAACTATTTCGTGTTTTGTTTTAAAATAAAAATTAATGAACCTTTAAAAATCGTTACAATATTAATTATTTCAGGAAAACTAAAATACATAAATTTTTTCCCATGTTCTGTGATGTTCTGATTTTTGCTTTGTCGGCGTAGTCAAGAAGCACTCTGTATGACTTTGTCATATGACAATAAAACTATGTTTTACCAAGAAAACTGTAGATGAAAAGATAAAGAGGATCAAAGAGGTGTACGGAGAGTGAGAAAAAATTTTGAGGAGTGAGCTAGTAGCAGATATTTGGGTCTATCAACGGTGGAAGAAATTTATTTGGAGCGGCAGCAGAAGAAATCGAAGAATTTGTTTTTCTTTTTCGCGTGCTTTGACTAATTGGTTGAGTGTTTGTGTTGTAAGATCTGTGCTAAAGGATCTTATCGAAACATAAAGGGGGAGTTCAAGTGATAGTCAAGTGATAGAAATTCTAAATCTCTATCCCCAACAAAACTCTACACAATAACCGACAACAATTACCTACCTGTTACCTACTAAATTTCTTACTCTTTTTACCCAAAATTTTAACAAACCAAAAGAGACGCCAGTAGCAATTCCTTTGTTTTAGCGTGTCTGGAAATAGTCTGAAAATAGCCAGGAACCGCCCTTAGTGCTCTTCATACATGGTATGAATTTTGGCCCTTTCTTACCAAACCATTACCCAGCGAAAACATGTACGTTTATTCAACGTTAATTTCACGTTGTTATGGTGGAAATAACGTTATTCGTTGAAAAATGCAACGTTGTTTTTTGGTTGAATTAGCAACCATAATTATATCACGTTTGTATGACGTGTTTTTAACGATCAGTTTAATATGGACGTAATTATAACGTGAAATAAATACGTAACAATTTTGTCTTTTTACGACGTGATTTATACTATGAGTAAATGCGATGTATCTACCGTACGTTGATTACCACATCATTTCAACGTTAATTCAACATCTACTATTCTACGTAATAAATGAGAAAAAATTAACGAAACTAATACGTTAGATAAATCATAATTTACAACTAAATTTTTAACCCACGTTTTATAACGTTATTTTAACGTATACCGAATAAATATGCGTTACAAAACGTGATGTTGACGTTAGAAAACACTTAATTTTACAGTGATTGTCTATCGTGTTTCACACCTTTGAATTCTAATTTTACTAAAAATCTATGAAATATGAGGTTCTTCTCCATGCTTGGCAGCTTTGAAATGAAACGAAACAGGTATGAAAAGTACTGCTAATTTGGACATACGAGTCAACCACAACCCTTTTTTAAGTTGACGTAATCTGTCAAATTTTTTTAAGTTAGTTTGAATTTGATGCCCAAAATCTGTGATTAAAAATACTAAAGAACGCAATAGTCAATCAATTATACATACATATTGTCACGAATACTCATTGGGGACAGCTGTATACAGAGTGGAAAGTTTAACTGGAATAAATTCTGTAACTTAGAAGATTACGGTTTGTAAAAAAATTCTTGGAACAGGTCAATTTTTATTTTTAATGGCGCATATTACAAAGGGACTTTTTTAACTTTTCAATTATTTGGAGGGGTGAAACGACCCCTAACTATGTTTTTTTTAATGGAAGGATATGTTGAAAAAATTGGGAATACAGCTACGTTTTATTTTTTTATTTTTCTTTAGCAGTAAAAGGTAAAAAACAAAAAAAAGAATTTTTTTACTAAAACCGTTTTTAATGCCAAAAATTCAGGAACTCCATTTTTTATTATTTGATAAGAAGAAATAAGCATTCCATATGGTATCGTATTGTTGCGTGCAGCCAATAGATGGCGCTGCCAATGCGCTAAATTTTTAATTGTACGTAATTACCTCACTGAAGTTTTTCCCAATAGGTGGATAGGAAGAAGATGACCGATTGAGTGGCCAACAAGATCTCCAGATCTCACCCCTTTAGACTTTTTTATGGGGGTATTTAAAAAGTAAAGTTTATGTGACTAAACCAAACGACATAGCAGAACTTCAGAACTTCAAATTCTGCATGAAATTAGAAGAGTAACGCCGGAAAGTTACAAACTGTTAGGGATGGAATTTATAATCGATTAGGGTATTGTCAAGTGAGAGGTGGCGAGCATTTTGAACATCTGATGCGTTAAAATCGTTCTAGTCAAAAATTTATTTTTATTTTTTCGCCTTTTACTGTTTAAGAAAAATTAAAAAATAAAAACGTAGCTGTATTCCCAATTGAACAAGCTTTAAGAAAAAAAATTACTCAACATACCCTTCCATTAAAAAAAAATAGTTAGGGGTTGTTTCATCCTTCCAAATAATTGAAAAGTTAAAGAAATCCATTTATAATATGCGCCATAAAAATAAAAATTGACCTGTTCCAAGAATTTTACTACAAATGGCAATTTTCTAAGTTACAGAATTTATTCCAGTTAAACTTTCCACTCCACTGCGGTGTTTATGAGCAGCATGTAATTTTTTTTAAATTTTCATAAAGAAATAATTTTGTAAATAATAAAGTAAATTGAGAGTACTGTATTATATGTGTTTTGTCGAATATTTTATGTTAGTGTAAATATTTTTAGAAATAGGCGATTTAGAATTACATGTTTATTATAAATAAATAATTTAGAATTTTTGAAATGTATATACAAAGAAAATAAGCTTAGGATTGTAATAATTAGAAAAATTGATTTAATGATGTTATGATAATATGGATGTTAGAAGGAAACTGTAGGTAGTAAGAAGTTCGGAAATTGAACGAGTGAGGGCGGCGCGTAGCTATTGTAAGTTAAAGTCCCCGGTTCGACTTTATTACCAGCCTCCGTCCGGTTTACGAATCAGTCATGGAAGCAATATGGAACTCGGGTCGCCAAGTGGTTTAGCGGTTTGGCCTAGCCGACTTTGAAACTCGTGTCACTCGGCGGCGTGGGTTCGAATTCCACCATTAGCCATGTATGTTTGTTCAGTCTAATGATTTAGACCCAGCTTTAATACACGTCGTAATTGTCTGATTCAACGTTACATGTGGACATTGCCGCGACATTTTTTCGTTGTTTAAACGTAACCATAACACACGAATTCAACGTTTGTTACATGTTATTCCACAACGTTTTTTATACGTATGTATGCACTGGGATTTAACGTAGAAATACCGTGGACAAAGATGTTTAAAGGAAGTTGATTCGAGCGTTGTTAAAACGTAATAATAACACACGAATTCAACGTCGATTAATTGTTATTCTACAACGTTTCTTACACGTGGACAGAGACGTTTAAAAGAAATTGATTGCCGCGACATTTTTTCGTTGTTTCAACGTAACAATACCACACGAATTCAACGTTTGGTTACATGTTATTTTACAACGTTTTTTACACGTACGTGTTTTCGCTGGGTACTTTGTAATTGTTGAATTTTCCTCCTGTTCTCTCTCTCTCTCTCCTATTTTTTAAATTAAAGGGGTCCTAATTCTACTTTGAATTTCAATAACATACTGTACTTTTAGGCAATATGTATATAATTCAAGTTAAAGAAAAAAATGCATTAACACATTAAAACTCTCTAAAATTGCGACAGTATACACAAAATGAATTATAGAATTTACAAGCAAACAAATTATATTGGGGCTTACTAACGTCGAATCTAAATATTCTTCCCGCAATCCGAAAATTAAGGTGCACTTGAATATAAACAATACGATAGCGACCTCGCTTGCGATTGACTTACAAATTTTATTGAAACAATTAAAAACACTCGCGGAAATTTTTTTATTCTTTTCTACCGAAAACCGAAAGCAAACTTTCAGGGATGAATTAATTGATTCTTCACGAAAAACAAACCGGACTTTGACAAGAAAAATCAGGAAACGCGCAGAGTCAAGTTGGAAAACCGTTTACCGGGGACGGAACTGTGGTTTTCATGAATTTCCACGTGCTACGCATTCAAGTTAAGCTGCACTCTGCTCCATTTGATAATTCTGCAAGAAAAGTACTGGCTTGTTGAAATCACCGGTTTCTGCCGGCGTCAGTTGCGATAACAGCGAAGTTTTTTCCCACGTAACTCTATACTCGACACATTTCTAAATCACATCGGAATTTGATCTGTGCAACCTGAGATTTCCGTTTCGTTTTAAATAAAAATAAAACATTTTCTAAAGTACAGCCTCCTTTGTTTCAATTAATACGTGGGAACTTAGTTTCTGTGGCTTAAAAAAAATGAATTTTCCTTATAGCTTCGAGCCCTTACAACGTGCTTGAAATTTTCAGTTATTTAATTACATTATACCGTCCTAAAAAGTACATAAAAAGTACATAAAAAGTACATAAAAAAGTATCAATAACGACAGGGCGTTACTTGCACAACCTATTTTACGGTTTCATTATATCAAAATAAAATATGGCTATAAAAATTGCACAGGTATGGATCCTGTCCATGGCGCCCAACATGGGGCTCTCCTATTAAAAGTTTGTCACCTCCATTTGCAGAACTGAACATTTCTATGTGTGTACAAATTTACGTTTTGGTAGTTTTAAAGTCAGTAAATATAGGCAACAAATATTGAGCGAATAAGTAATAATAATATTAATGAATCAAATAAAGATTAAACAGAAAGTACTACGGAGAACCGAAGACATATCAAATGAAGGCAGATCTTAATTTCAAAAGAGGAAGACAACTTTAAAAAACTATAGGGATATAATTTCATATACTGGGTGTCTCATAACGTATGGAGGAGATTGAAAGGGTCAAAAAATAAGGTAACCTTTTCATATAATTTTTTTTTCAAAAGTCAATAATAAGGGAGTTATAAGCCCTGAAAGAGGGGTGGACAATATTGTTTCTTAGGCAATATCTTTTGGAGCCTTTAAGTTATCATATTAATATTTGAGACTGAGATATAAGGCACCTAACTGAATATTTACAAAGTATTTGTCAGATCCTCCCTCCTTTTTAAGGGGTAGTTTGAGGGGGCCACTTTCGGTATTTTGCAAGGAAAGTTAGGAACGCCATTTAAAAAATGACGTCACAGCGGAAAAACAAATGCCGATCGAGAAAAGATTTTTACACTAAAATGTGTCTTTTTAAAATTAAAAATTGTTGTTCCAGGATTTTGCAAAAAACATAAAATAAACAAATTATGAGCTTGTTGCGGGACACCACCGTGTATATTGAAAACTGACATGTCAATTAATTGAAAATCAATACTCGAAGACGGAACGAAGCAAATGCGAGAGGAGACACAAGAGAGATTTTTAAAATTCTAAAATTAGAAATAAAGGAAATATAAAGTTATATTAATAATTACTTTGACTGCGATGGTTTTGAAAACGATCAGAGAAAGGCGCTGTCAATTTTTTGATGGAAGCTCTATGGCGGGTTTCACAAACGCTACTTAAATTTAATCATTCGTTAAAAGTAAACGTTGCCATGGTTACATGTGTTGAAGGTATAGGAATAATTATTCTTATTTGATGATTAAAGTTAAGTGACGTTTGTGAAATCCAGCATTAGAGAATAAAAAGCTAGAGCCTGGTCTACACGTAACGTTTTGTCGTCAGTTTTGCCAGATTTGTCAAACAAGATACTACGTGTAGACGGAAGTTGGATGTTTTGCATGAACTGAGGTTTGACAAAACTCGCAAAAGACTGATGGGCTGGAGCTTTGTGTACAAGTAAGACGGCAGACAAGTCAGTGCATGTAGACATGCGTCAGTCTAATCCATGGCATGTTTACTCAATTAAAAATGAGAAGAATTATTATGGTGGGGGCAATTAATTTCAACTACACTCGCGTGGCAGTGTTGTCGTCGCATTTAGTTAATTTGATTTAGTTATGTTGGTGATACAATTTGTTACCTTGCAATTGGTAATGCTGATTTGTCAAATTCATAGGATTCACGGCTTGTTTGCGGCACGTGGCACTGATACAACTCTTTCTCCTCTTTGTATTATTTGGTTAACTTATATTTTTATGTCGTATTTTATATTTGTAGGGTTGTGAGTGAGTGTAAAATGTCTTTCGGACAAATGTCAAAAATGGCAATTGTCTGGACAGGACAAATACTATTTGTCATAAAAGTGTCATGGATACTGTCACGAGCTTGCGGTGCTCGGGGGTTGCGTAGCTCAGGGTTGGAAGAGAACAGGGGTCACTGTAAACTAACACATTAAGAGCAACAAAGATTACCTTTATTGTCTAAAAGTTTAGAGACACAGATCACTGTACTCCTCCGAAGACGATCAGATAACTGATAATTATTACAATAAATGCATGATTTATATACTAAAGATGTACGTGATGTCATGACAAAAGGTCCACGAAATTCGATGGACACGCGTAGTTACTAAGCCGGAAAAGATGTTGTTAGGATTTCTTACGCGGTTACCAATTCATTTAGATCGCAAGCTAATTGTTTTTCGTTAAACTAATTACACATTGCCCCAGTTATTTTACTTATATGCTAACTCTGCAAGTTCAGTGTAATGGCTCGGTGCTTGCTGAGCGTGCAGGTCTGCAAATAACTCGGCATTACGAAAATACTTTTCTTTTTAAATTAATTAGTAAATTACAAATTTTTCGTAATCGTGACAATACTGTCCGTGACATGTGAATCCGTTAAAAATGTTTTACCTTTGTTTACCTTTTCCCGCTAATTCTGTAACAACTAACAACGTCAAATGTGACAAGGTGCTGGCAAATGTTAGTTACAATTTGTGTGCAATAATATTTTTATAATATTTGTTTTTCGAATTTTCATTCTGTTTGCTAAAAGTACAATATATGAGCGGCATATTTTTGAAAAAGTTCTTTATTTGCAATAAAAAAATTCGAAGTTGATTTTCATTATGAAATTTTAAATGTCATAAGTGTCAGGACAGTGTTTGACATTTAAATTCGTGTCCAGTCCAAAAGATTATGTCCGGACATTTTACAACCGTAATATTTTGTTAAGTTATAGTTAGTTGAAAAGGTAGTTTAAAACATGGTGTTCACGTGTTGTGTACCAAATTGTAAAAAGACAAGTAAACAAATTAAAGTGCATCGTTTTCCGTATCTGGATGAACAGGTAATGCCTAAAGATATTCCAAATAATTTTCGCAATAGAATAGATTTAGCAAAAACTTGATGACAATTTTATCGTTGTTTACTATATTCTGATATTCGTTTCCCAAATATTCTCCCAGTTTGTCCTATATAACATACTTTTGGGAATGTTCAATAAATTGATTTCAAAATGAAAAAAATGGTTCTTTATTTGTACCCATAGCTTTGTTGCTTAATGATAAAATTCCAAAGTCGATGTACAGTGTTTTCGTTTTGGTTTTCCTCTTTTTTCAATTAAGTTTCACGATTTGCTAAATATGTTTTCAATTTCGCAAACATCAAATTCGTATATCAAAGAGAATAGTCATTTCACAAATTGTGAAACATAATCGATAAAAGAAAACCAAAAGAAAAAAATTAATGTACATAATTTCATCATGCATTCAAACTTACCGCCAATTTGATAACAGCGCCACTGCGAGTGTAGTAAGCGAAACATCAGTCTCGCCGATAAGGTAGAATATCTATATAATAATAGTAATCTATAATCTATGGTCTAATCGAACGACAAAACGTTACGTGTACACCAGGCTTTATTCGAAATACATAAACGCCGTTGGCGTTGGTTGCTTGAAACTTCACCGTCCACGGGTTGTAAGGCCGTATAGACACTTTTATTTAAAGTTCGGTGAAACAGTTAATTTGAAAAATAGATGTGAATAAAAATGCATTAATTTTAAACTTAATTTTATCACTTAAACCTAATATTGCCACATATACAAACTATACCGAGATGTACTTAAGTGAATATTTGCGTGTCTTTGTGTGTAATTGTTTGTACTGAGCACTGTGTCATTGCTTTGAACTTGCACCTTTTGGACTATGGAGTTATGGACTGCCTAAAATCTCCCTGTGTAGAAGAATTTAAAACATTTCAATAGGAAAATAATGAACTGTGAATTGTGGAGATGAAAAAATGTGATTGGCTTTCAGTAATGATTAAGGTAGTGATTGGTTGTCCGAGTGGTTATAATTTAGGGCGAGTTTGAGAACACGTGCACATTATGTTTCATAGAATCACAAGAAACCCTCAATTGAGAATGATACACCTTCTGTGAATCTAACGCGTGATCAATATCTTTTCTGATCAAGTGACCTATGGAAAAAATTATGTCTTTGTTTGGTTCATTATTTCAAATCCCATTTGAATTATTTTTATTGCATTCCTATCGTTTTGTATAGGAATGCAATATAAATATGTAATTCAAGTGGCATTTGAAATAATGAACTGATCAAAGACACATGATTTTATTTCCATAGGTCACTTGATTAGAAAAGATATTGATCAATGATCACCTGCTATAATCAGCAGAGGGTTTAGGCAATTTAAGAACGGATGAAAACATGACAGGAAGATACAATAGATGTAGGAACGATCCGTTCGTTGTGGCGCGATTAAGATTACCGGGTAGTTCGGTCCGGCAAACGATGAATTATCAGAAAGTGACAAAATTTACAAGGAATTTCTAAATACGTTTTAGCTGCCCACCTATGAGTGACTTGAGTAAATTTACAAAAATAGGTAAAATACGTTGAAACAAATTGATTTACCAGAATATATGCACTAAGCTAACATAAATCTGAAAACGTTATAATTTGAGATACATAAAAAATGATTATTTGGTTTCGTAGCGAAACAAACAGTTTATTAGAACGGTTTATAAAAATCTATCTAAAAAAAAATGTGGTCGAATTCTATTTGTATTCTATGCTATGTGTAAGAGAGGTAAGAGATATAATAACAAAAATGATTATAAAAAATCTACCTAAAAGAAATTGCAGTCGAATTCTATTTGTATTCTATGTGTGAGAGAGAGTCAAGGGATTTAGTAATAAAAGCGATTATAAAACAACACATATTTACGTGAAGAAAGCATCCGACGAAATCGCGTTTCCAATACAAAAACTGCACGATAGTAACAGATTTTCTTTTTTTTAGTGGTAATACAACGCGGATACGGATAACTCGCGAAAGTGGTTTATTCGAACTCTTACTTCTCGCGTGACGGTTTACATTTGGTGCGGAAGCACGTGGTAAATAAATACTAAGCCAAATATTGATTATTTTTTCTCTCCCCATCATGACATAATTTCCCCAAATAAAAATCTGCCATTCACATAAACTAAAAGGTGCATTTTGCAAAGCCAAACAATACCGATTAGTGGTGCTAAAAACCAGGTACTTACCCGGAAAAATTCAGCGCAACAGAGCAGAGCCGGATTTTTTTGTCGTGCAGCACCCTCACCACCTCACAGGAAGTGGCTATGCATCGTCGTTACCTTGGCAACGCGTAAACAACAATAACGAAACAGGTACAAAAGTGTTTGACCGCAACCAGGTACGATTGTATTCGATAAAATAGCTCAGGTAACTTTAGTAACGCGCAAGTCGCCGAGGTGCTTGCGTCGCCTTACCTTGCCTCCGACATTCGTTTTGCATCGATCTAACCCATTTTATTCATCAAGCAACATGCACGAGGTTTTCAATGTTTAATGAGTATGTGTGCGTGTGGTTTTGAACCGAATTTACCTTGTATACACTTCGGGAGAGTTTATTACGTGAGTATAGAAACGAATTTATTATATGTACATTATGCAGCAGAAAAATGTATTTAGATGATGCGGCCCACCAGGACCGTAATTAGGTTTTGGATTTTAAGATCAACGTCTTTAAAAATTTTATTAATTTTTAAACACATCCTCTATTTTTTTATCACTTTTTTATCATTTCATGGCACTTTCAGTTTGAAGAAAATACATATACAAACTTTTTTTAATAAGCAACAACAAAGTAAATATTAATTAAGTATATGATACGAAATCAAATTGTAATTATCTAGATTTCAGAAACAATCGAAATGGGTTGTCCATATCTACCGTTTATTTTCTAATATTTAAACTTTTTAAAAATGTACGAAATATTGTGACATTTGCTGGTTGCTATGGTAACAGAGTAAACGTAAAAATATATAGCGTGTTCCATTCAAAATAACGAAGTAACGTAACGCCCAGATTAAACGGAACAATCTGTACACAACAATTATTTTTAAAATGTGCTCCACATGATATAGTGAAACTTTCATTTGAAACATTTTTTTGAAAAATGAGTAACCAGAGAGGTATGAAAGAAACCGTCATGAGTGAAACACACTGTATTTTTTAATTTACATGAAATAGGGTTTAAAGGTGCATTTTCACGTTCATGCAATTTGCGCAAATGTGCTTGTGCACACAAATTTGCACAAGAAAGTCGTTGCATGTAAACGTATTTCTTTTTTGCTTGCACAAGCCAGAAAGTTTGGCAAACTGCATGTATTTGCGCAAATACAGTGGCGCACCCAGAAATTTGTCTTGGAGGGGGCTTAAAAATAATAATAATCACGTATAAGAGTATGCAAGGACATATTAAATAATAAACATAATAGTATGAATTTATACCGAACTGACGAAACTAAGTCGGTGTACTCTTTTTCTTGCAAAATTTATATATATTATTAAATTCTAGACTAGCACCACATAGCTGACTCTGGGGGGAGTTTCAGCCCTCTTAGATCCCCCTGGGTGCGCCACTGGACAAATAAGTTATATTATATGCTCGTTGATGAAATTAAATTAATGTTAGCAACAAAAAGTTTTGGATTTTAATACTTAAAAGTTTTTAGTAGACATATGCATTAATAATTTTATTAAATGTAGGGTAAGGTTCCATTTGCCTTATACTACATGCTCACTATACGTATTTTCATACATTCTTTTGACTTTGTTAATATTTAATTTCTTTTATTTTCTTTATCTGAAATTAGAACCAAATTTATACATTCGACTTTAAAAGAATAACGTCGTCCATTTATCATTTTTTTTAATTGTTATTTCACTAATATTTACCTTATATTAGTGTAATGACTAGAGCACGGCGTAAAACTCAATAAGCCGTTCCAATAAATGAGATGAGTGAGACAAGTTTCCTGCGGTAGAAATAATAAGAAAAGGATAGAGCGAAGCATTCTAACGGCCTCTAGTAATGATCTCCGGTATTATTATATCATTATTTCGTCAAATAAAACCAATTGCAAAACATAACCGTCATAATAATAATATCATTTATTGCCATAAAATCAGAAGATGTCAGCAATTTTCAGAGATTCGACAGATAAAATAATTAATTAACACATAAAATAGTTAATCAATACATTAAATAATAATTGCGTTATGAAATTAGTCAATTAAAGAATAACATAAGATGATCATGGTTCTAAGTAAATAAAAGCAGTTCTTTTGAAGTTGTTGGCATTTTCAAGACATCTAAAGTTTAGACAACTATAAGTTCATACACACATCGTGTACCATTTTCATATGTCACTATAATTTGATTTCTCAGTAAAGGTATGAATTGCACATCTTTCGTTATAATTAAAGAGAGGAATATTTACGGTGACGTATAGTCAGTCAGCCAGCTGACGAAGCGCTATCAAGGTTCATTATGTGTCCGTACATGATCCACTGTAACGAATGTATGCGTTACAGCAGACCATGTACAGGTACATAATGAACCTCGCGATTGCGCTTCGTCGAGTCAGCTGGCTAACTCCTTAAAAAATCCTCTCTTTGGTTATAATTATTTATATTCTTCAATACAGTTTCTAAATTATGGCCATTTGGTACGGTTGCCAAAATGGTGAATAAGAGGTGCAAAATTCAAGAAAGACTCTGCTACCTACCTGAAGCACAGCAAATTGTGACTTTGAAGTTTCTCCAGCACCGCCGACTAAGCTCTTGGAGAAGGGAGGGTTCAACGAAACTCCAATAGCAAAGGATAGACTAGTTGAATAAAAATAAAAGTCACCAGCTGAGGACACTTGTTTTTATTTGTCAAGCTCAAAACTGATAAAAATAAGGAAAAGGTTAAGTTACAAAAGTTTAGTACGACCCAGACGGGGTCCAATGAATTGAACGCGAAATGTAATTAAATAAACTTTATTATCAAGCAAACAATCAAGTTAGTCTTTATCCGATCTGCAGATCTGCTCTTCGTTCACAACAAAACCTTAAAGTAAATAACGAAAAGCACTTGATTAACAGGAAAAATAAAATAAATAACAACGCCGCGTTAAAGTGAGTCGACAAATAATCTTGTAACAAAAAATCCAGCGTAAAGGAAAACATCTGTCAGTAGTGAGAGAGCGCCCTCCAATGGAGATAAATGCAGTCAATGACGTACTTCGACGCAGTTGTTATATCACCGAGGGGCGTCGCGTTTGCGGATCCACTTTCACGGACGAAGGGTGAGCCGGGATGCCGGGGGTTTTATACGCTTCAAACTCCGATTCCGGCCTTTTCTTCCACCCAAGGGATTGACGATTTTCTCAACCGAAGTAACACTACCACTAAAAGCCCAGTAGGTGAGAGAGATACGCGTTACCGAAAGAATGTACGCACAAAATTGCCAAAAAGACCACCTGTCCTTTGTCCCAGAAACAGGCCTTATGCCGGTATTCATAGTGGATCCTCGAGGCTTCTTTGATTGAGGAACCCCTTAGATTGGGATTACCATAAGGCAGTTGCATTACAACAATCCCATTCTAAGGGGATCCTCATTCAAGGAAGTCTCGAGAAAGCACTATGAATACGGACATTAGAAAAGCTTAATAATGAGCTTGAATTCACTTGGCGTGCTTTTAACAAATGTTGGAGTAGATTCCGTTTCAGGCTTCAATCACAAAATTCACATGAAAGAGACACAAAGATTGTAATCACCAACCACCAAAAGGTCAGCACGCCAGGAGCGCTGTTGAAACAATGAGCGCGAAGCCGAGGACTGCATTCTCTCCAATTATGCGCTGAGACGGGGTTGTTACGGGATGAAATCAGTTTTAGCCGGGCGAAAGAGTGAAATAAACAGATATTAGGGTGTATTCTGTAACTTATTAACAGGCTGTTAAAATTGAAGGATACGTTAAAATTCGAAATAGAGGCTTGTGATTGGCTGTTACTATGGTAACAGAATTTAACAACCCTTTAAATTTAACGTCTCCTATGCAGTATAATCCCTACTGTAGGAGTAAATAACAGCGTATGGTTTAGTGGCGAAATCTTGTGAGATGTGAGGAAAGTCACATAGGCCAAGCCTGGCCGTTTGATTCCCACACAAATACAGGGCGATCGGCAAATGTTATGAATAACTTAAATGAATTTTTCAACCGTAACAACTCTTCTTATTTTTAAAATAAAATAAATTATATTTTGCGTCTCCTCGTTCAAATGTTTTGTCGGTGAGCAAATCCATTTCAAATTATGCATTTTATTCTACTTTTAAAAAAATAAATATAATACATTTTACGACATTAAAGACCGAATTTCAATTTTGACATTAAAGTTATGTATTTTAATATAAAAAATAATTAAAAATAAATGGTTTAAATATTTACCATTTTGTTTTCAATTATGAGAATATTTAATTTCTATAGTTATGCGATGTTTTGCACTTTCTGTGCTTCTTGCGAAATATGTTATGATAAACTGTTACAGTTTTTGTATTTTCTGAATATTTTTAAATATGTAGTTACAAGGAGAGTTCACGAATTATTGTCCCATCTTGTTGTGCGCATGTCTCTTTTATCAAATATTATAGTTGTTTTATTTTTTTTTAATTATTTTTCTCGCAAAAATATTTTTTTAACTATTGATTATGTATAGATACCTATAGCAATTTCTGCTTTCCCCATGTTAAATCATCTATGTCTCATTGTCACATGGACGCCTGGTATGCATTTCTATGGTCACGATAAATTTCTTCAGTTATCCCTAAAAATGGGTTTAAGTAAATTTAGTGTGTCCTCTTTAGAGATAAACCTCGGTCGGTAATTTCTTAAAGTGTATGCACTGAAGCGAAATGTTTAATTTTCAGTTTCTTCACGAAAAGAAAAAAAAAAGCTTGGATTCGTGTATTCAGATCAGTATTGAAAATGTTAGCAATTAACTGGTTTCGTGTAACCAATTGGAACTGACTTACGTAAGTTGTGTTACGAAAGTTCGTCGCTAAATGAGAGGTAAATTCACCGTAAATAACTTAAGTAATGATCATGAAAAAGTAAAATTATAATTAGAGAGCTACGATAAATTAACAAAGACAACGAAAATAATATAAATACAGTAATAATCATATTTTACTATTTTTACCATCAAGTCCATTGTAAATGGTCCTTTATATTTCTTCGGTATCAGCATCATTACCAGCAGAGGACTTTGATTAAAAAAAGGTTTGTCCGAATTATAAATACATACACAGATGGTCTAATCAAGACTAAGGATACGGTTTATTGTGAGTAAATAAAGGAGAGGCTCATTGAAACTTGTGTGGAAGTGAAATAGAGATATTACAATGTTGCGTAAGAAGGTAGGAATTCGACCGGCGCTAGCGGCCGGAGTGTAGTCCGTGTTATCAATCGGCAACGTCGATTGATGTAGCTATTTCGTTTACTCATGCGCTTTTTACTATTCTATCCTTCATTTACTCACGGAAAATGCATCCCCAGTGGTGACTAGGCCAACGCGATATAATAAATACATATCCTATGTTTCGGTTTTACTTGAAAACGTATGTACATAATTTGGACGCGCTTCTTTGACTGCATGCAGTTTTGTGCTTAAAATATATAGGGTGTTTCACAACTTCACATAAAAAAATGCAACTAATGAAAATGTTGGTGAAAATTAATATAATGAACCCTTCTTTGAATAACGTTTTATTAATAAATTTTAGGAATATTAAAAAATGTTTTTTGCATAAGGCAAAGCAGTTTGATCGTACCTGCCTTATTTTTACAATGTCTATGGAAAAATGCTTCGTCAGCGCCGAGTAAGCAGTTGTTATGTAATCGAGCATTCACCCGTTCAGTTTTAACCCACGCGTATGCTGATACGGTTGCACGTAAATTAGTGTTACAAATATGGCAGAATTTTCAAATAGTGTAATTGTCGATGTCAATTTATGGCAAAGCTTGTCAAAATACGTTGGTTGCAAGATGTTTGTATGCAAAATGTTTCGAAGGGAAAAACTTCAAACAGTGAGTGAGGTTTCAAACATTTCTCATGGTTCTCGCTAAGATATATATTTTTTTAAATTTTCGCTTTAATTGTGGTCATTCATGAGATCGTAGCATACACAATACACCACGATTTTTTTTGTATAAACTTGAGAAACAGCGTGTACAGAAAAGTAGATGTGGCATTCTTTATTCCACAAAATGGCCACGTCTTTTCCGTCTCCACCTTTTTTTTTAAGTTTCAATGAAACAACTTGTTATTAATTACTTGGAGAGTCCTAACGTGAGTCAACGATTGCTCTTTTAAACTTGTTAACATTATTTCTATAAGCAAACTTTCTCTCCAGGACTCGAATCAATAGTCTGAAACATAGAACTTAAAGTTTGTTCAGTTTCTAGTCTTTTCTAAATACATATATATTTTAAATATTTATCAGAAGCTCATTATCATTAAGATTGATGAATTTTGAGAATTTCGACGAATTTGAGAATATTATTTTAGAACTACCTATCCTGTTACATATTTTAATTTAGCCTCTTATGACATCATGTGCATCAGTTTTATGAAAGTCAAAAGAAAGTGTTCGAGTAGGTATTAAAAAAATGGATAAACACCATAAACACATTTATCCGCTGGAATTCCCATGTTAATCGTGATTTATGTCAAGAGAAAGTTAATGTTGCAATCATCAAACCCCTTTTATTATAATAATTCATCTTTATTAGCTGCAAACTACTCACTTTGTGTGCAAATTTTAAAGCTTTTAACAAACCTTTGTTTTTCTACACCGTTAATTATGTAAATAATTTTCCCTGATAAAGAAATAAATAAAATTTCGCTCTGATCTAAGAAAATAACTCGGCCATCAAATTTTGTACAGATTCATAAAAGAGTTGTTCCGAACAACTTTTATTACCATCGAAAGTATCACTTTTAGTCATTATTTTTTATGTGCTGTTTTATTACTTTGATGCCTGACGCAATTCTTTTCCAATCTCCAGTGAACAGAACTTGATTATACTTCCACTTTAAACGAATTAATTGATTGGAACTGAAACGTGCTTATTTATCGTTAAAACTCACAATCAGTCTATCGGCTGAAGGTCGCGACGGATTTTGAAAATTGATAGAAACGGAAAGTGATTGTGCGCTTTTATAAATCGTGATATATCGAAGAAGAAAAATCAAAGCACGTGCATATTTGTGTATAATTTTCATATAAATTAATCATAATATACCTAAGCAAAATAATATATTTCCATGTAATTACGTGATACATAAATAAATTGACTGATTTTTCTGGAATTTCCAAGGTCTTGTTTTCGAGTTTCTAAATTTCAAAACAGGATCTCCAATGTTCTGTGTTTGTTTTTCAAAACGTTTTAATTATATCACATTTTATAGAAACAAACTGGCTGTGTTTTTTTTTTATTAGTAATATCCTCCTGGTACTTTTGTATTTTGGGAATCCAGGATTTCTAACATTCATAATTATTTGTTTATACATAGGATTTAATAATTGGTAGATCTCATTTTTGTTTTTAGACTAAGATGTTCAGGATTATTAAAAAAAAACACACCTGTAACTCCACTGTAAGTGGACAGATAAATAAATAATTATTAATTCCTGAGTCTAATTTAATTTTACTGTTATGCAAGGATTTAATGCTACGAAATGATACGATACAGTTGACATTATTTTTTGTTGAATTGGTGATTAATGCTCGTGTTCTTTGACAAAAAACTGGGAGACTTTAACGATGCAACAGAACACGAATCCGTTACAAATTATGTTTTCATGTTTTACCCATTGCATATTAAGTATTTTTTTTTCGTTTATAAACGTGTCATTCTACCTACTATTGCATTTGCCTTTTGCATTCGTAGTTATAGCTTATGTATACAACTTGTCATATTTTAAAAATAGATCGAATCTCTACATAACACTAACATCTTCGATGTTTAATTTAGAAATGTTCGGTTTCACATACAAATAAGACAGTAAAAAGAAACAATAAATTATTTTACATTATGTGCCACGTTCACTACGTGTGTTATGTTATAACTTTTAGTATTGTTGTTCGCGAGTGCTTGCGAATACTCGGAAACTAGCACAACGTCATTGTGTGTCTAACGATGTTAATTGCGAGCGCAAACAATTCTAAACAAAAATTTCTCGCTTTATTTTCCAGAGGTAGTCTCAAGAACCATGGACCCGGGCATCGTGTGCTTTCAACACTGTGGCCCCAAAATATTTTGCTTTTCACTGCCGGAAAGATGTCCCGCCTGCGGAGGTGACTTGTCCAAGGCGAATTTCTCACTTTTACCGTTCAGGTAAGAAAATTAAATAATTAATTACTTCCAAAAATTTTAGGGCTATTTATGTTTCATATATGTACTACAACAATAAAAAAAAAACAAAAATTGAATAACTTTAATGAGTGAGAGGGAGGGGAGGTGTAAAAATTCCAAACCAGTGCTAATTAGCAGCAAGTTTGTAATGTATATCAATCTATGAGTTTTATTTATTTTTCAAAGTCCTTGAATATTCATTAGGTTGCTTATAACGAGTTTTCATTATTTTGTAACCGTTGGCAAATATTATTTTCACTATATCTATGTGTTTACCACATTTTACAGATGCTGTTTTGTAACATTCTTGATTAGATGAGAATGGATTCATTTTTAGTTTTGACTTTTTTCGATACTTACTATTTCTTCTTTCTATAGTTTTAAATTACAGTTAAAAAAAAGTTAAAGGAATCGCGTGTTTTCGTAAAATTTTCTTTCGTACAGAATATTGTAAAAAGAATTGGTCGATTGACAACAAATTAAGAGAAACAATTCGATTGGCGAAGAATTCAGAAAAATAAATTAAATTTGCGGTAGGTGAATGAAAAAGTAAAATATAAATTGAATGAAGAAAAAATAATCGATTCCTCTTAATCTCTAAGGATAATAAAAACATTGATTTGAGAAAGAGCTAAAAGAGCTAAGAGACATTATATAGAAATGATCTGTGGCTGAAGAAATCTGACATAATCAAAAAAAGTAAAATAAAATTAATAAAGGAGAAATAATAAATGGAAAAGTTGATATTTCTTCAAGAATAGTAGCTGAAACAATAAAATGTAAAGAAATGAGAGAAACAGATAAACATTCAATAATAATTGAATAGATTGAAGATGAAAGAAAATATGACGGTGTGATAATTGCGAATAAATTAAAAAACCTAAATTTTTGTTTAAAGTATTTGAAATAGCTTTATTAAAAATTGCTAAATGTTTTTGAAATTTCGATTTTTTAATATGGTTTAATTTCCTTATTATAGTTATTTTAGTTTAAACAATTTTTTTAATTTATCAAAAACATTTTCGAATTTTTATATTAAAAAATGATTTCTTTTTACGTAAGAATAAAGTAAGTAAAATAGGAAGAAAGCAAGAGAAAAACACAATGAATTTTTGCATGTATATGAAAATCATAATATTGAGATATTTTATTTAATTTGTTCAGAGTTGTTTATATTAAGATACTGTTTTTATTTATCAAGTAGTGTAGCAAAAAGATAGTAAGAAAGAGAAATAAAGAAATCATTCATTATACAGGGTGTATTAAAATTGAGTGTAATAACTTCACAGGGTGGTAGCTTGGATCAAGACGATCAAAAGATGTTATATAATATGGTGACCAAACTCTAATCGTTTTCGAGAAAAAAACACAAAACAAAATGCGACAAAAAGAATGGAAATTCCTGCATCCAAAGGAATGTTCCCCTTGGGAATAAATGACTTAGAATGTTTTTTTTTAATTAAATTTTTACGTCAGTTTCGAGAAAATAAATTTGTTTGTTGCTTTAAATTTCGAATTAACGATGAAATTAATGTCACCCCACCAAAATCTGCATATGGCTGAAAGTATTTTATGGCTTTATTTATTTAGGTACGAAGTTTGAAGATGTGTTAAGGTCACTAAATAATTAACAAATCCAATTCAAAAAGATTTAATAATCATCTGACAGTTTCGGTTGCAGGCAGTAACCATCATCAAGGGGCAACAATTTAAAGAGAAAAGCCAAATAATACAGACAACAAAAAAAATTTTTTTTGCTTGTCATCTGTATTATTTGGCTTTTTTCATTAAATTGTTGCCCCCTGATGATGGTTACTGGCTGCAACGGAAACATGTCGGATGGTTATTAAATCTTTTTGAATTAGATTTGTTAATTATTTAGTGACCTTGACACATCTTCAAACTTCGTATTTAATTCTGGTCACTACTATCAAATGGAGCAACTTACCTTTACTTTATTTATTTCTTTATAACTCGAAAACGATTACATTTAGGACTCCATATTATATAACAATTTTTGATCGTCTTGATTCAAGCTACCACCTTAGATAATATTTTTATAGAAAAGCCATTTCTTTTAATTTTTTTTTTTTTAATATAAACTTCCACATTTTTTTCTAATTATACCTTTAGATAATTTTTTACTCCTTTCTGTCTTTATTACCTTTATTTTGAAAACACATACCGTATAAAGTCGATCGCCATTTATTCTTTTCCTTGAATTATTTTTGACGATTTGTTATAATTTGTTTTTCTTTCTTTAATACCTGTCAGTATCAAAATCTAGGGTTTCTGTTGGGACCCTGCTTTTATTATTAAATGTAGAACAGATACTTTTGAAATTTCCTAACACTCAGGTAACAGATACCAACATCAGAAACATTTGACAGGTATTATAAAAAAAGGAATATAGTACACGTAATTTTCTAATTAATAATTAATACTATTAAAACAATGCGTGGACAATTGTTTATGTTCGAATAAGCTTTTTAAAGGACCTTCTAATTTTGAAGTGCTTCACAATTTTTCTCTTTTGCCAACTTTAGCTCTTCGTTATGTAAAGAAAATCCTGTTGCATCCAGATTGAAGATGAAGAACG
Organism: Dorcus hopei; assembly: GCA_033060865.1. Classification (NCBI taxonomy): domain Eukaryota; kingdom Metazoa; phylum Arthropoda; class Insecta; order Coleoptera; family Lucanidae; genus Dorcus; species Dorcus hopei. The sequence continues at coordinate 23,502,945 of CM065422.1, read as the reverse complement.
CCTGTGGAAGATTTCAAGCTATTTCTTAACTGAATGATAAGTAATCTTTTCGATGCTCTTTTGAAAGACTTTAAGGATTATTTAAAATTAAAAAAAGGTTTCTGTTTAATACTGCTATTTTTGAATTGTTAATAAAATTCATGAAGCTGGTTCCTCTAAGGATTTTAAAATGACAAGTGATCCCTACTCAAAATTTTGTTAACTTTAAATCTTAAGTTAATTATGAAATGGTCGAATCAATTCAGTTTTTTCTATAATTAGAAATTTCAAAACAATTTAATTGTTGAATAATATTCCCTACCTACTTGGGTCACCTGTAAGCAGAAGAACTTTTTAACCCAGTCAAACAAATTACCTACTTAATAAATCCAGGATGTAAGAAATAAGAAATATCCACACATAATTTAATACTATGTCGTATTCAGATAAAGCCGCTGGAATAAAGCGGTCAATAAATCTTATGTAAGTAGGTTAATTCGTACTTATTTATATTTATGCGTATGTATGTACACAGCAATCTTTTATTAATCTCCGCAACCATCGATAGTTTTATTCTCATTGTTCGCTAGAACGTGACGAGTTCGACCTACATGCGAGCGAATTTCCTTGGGCCTTTCGAAAATCTCGTTTCAGTCATCAGCAAAATGAGTAAATCGATTTTTCTCGTCGTGTTTCAGAGTTCCTTATCCGTTCGTCAGGGCTTCGCAATACCCATGCGCCGTCGTCATCAAGCCAACATCCGGAGATTTTCTAAAGTAAGTTAACTGTTTATCTTGCTAATCACACCCGGCGGAAACAAATTATAATTATGTTTAATTTATAAGATTTATCGGCCGTAAAAAATTACGCAGCGACCTTCGTAAATCTAATTTTACTACGCCACATAGAGATCGATGACTCGATAAAGATATTATTATTATTTTTTTAGTGACTACTATAACTCGATGGATCTTCATATTGGGGTGACGACTTCGACTGGTACAATCGTCGAATTCGATAAGAATGGACTTCGTCGCCATCGAAGTAGCCACTGGGGTCAGTGTTTGCTCTTGGACCAGGCGAGTTCTCCTTGGATCGAACATTGGGATAATACGCTGACGCAAGTCTGCAAGCAGAAGTGTTGGTCTCCCAGGAACTACAGTGAAGATCGGCATAATTGTTATACTTTCGTGCTGTCGTTCTTGAGAAATTTAGACTACGGTAACCTCAGTAAAGCGGCGTCGAGTAGGACGGCTTTCTGTGAGAAATTCATTGTGCCCAGGACGACTTCCGCGGGAAAATACATCTCGTTGTATAGAAAGTTGAAAGAGTTCGGGTTTTATATACACAAAAGCAATAATTACAAGTAATGTTAGTCTGTGTCACGCTAGATGTACCAAACCATATCCTGTTTTGTATATAATAAATTATTTTTCTTGTTCGTAAATAGATTATGTTGTTAATACCCGTTCTGGCTGAAGGCTAAATCGCAATTTTAAAAATTAAATTAAATTCACGAACCTGAACAAAATTTCATGATGTTTAATGCACAATTCAAGGGTCGCTTGAGGGCTCTTAAAGCTCTGATATGTTTTAAGAAACCATCAAGTATGTATGTGTGACTGTGCGGATACACGTTCTTTCGTTGTAACAAGCAATTTATACATATATAGCTCTTATGTGATCTTGTATGATTATTTGATTAATCTTTTATTATCATAACGATTTATTAACATATCCCAAGCTTCTAGATAATTATTGGCAGATATTTGTAATGAATGAATGATTTTAAATAATGAAAATTTTGGATTGACGAGATATCTTTATTTTCATGAGTTAATGTAGAAAAAGTATCATAGAATGGAAGCCACTCTGATATGAACCTTTAAATTCAGGTAGATTTATTCTAGGTAAGCGAACTACATCTTTGGGTTCAGAATTTATCGAATTTTCACCTTTAATGCTCTTAATAGATTCAAAATTTGTTGAGTGTAAAATTTGATTAGCAAGTTGCTTTGTTTTGCAATAATCATTTTCAAAAGATTCTACTTTTGTTTTGGGAGTGGGACTTTCCTCTTTGGCTTCGATTTTGTATTGAATTTCACAAAATTTCTCTGTCACATTTGACAGAGAAGGTACTATTACTCTTCGATATAATTTAACTTGCTCGGGATCTGAATTATTTTCAACGAATTCTAAAAATATCTTAACACTTGTCTTTCAATTGTCTTTTTTGACTCTTCGAACTTATATTGATTCTGCCTTGATGTGCCAGCTGCACGTTTGTAAATATAAATTGAAAACCTGACCTGCATGTTCTGCTTAAAAGACATTTTGACTTTTTCTTCAATTATCCGGCTCGAGGGACCAATGTTTAATGCATAATTCAAGGGTATTGGAGAAGTCCGCGGCGACGATCTTGAATGTATATTAAATTATTCTCGCTTGAAGAAAACGCTGGTTTACTTGTATCTTGTACATTATCACAGATAATAGAACTAGACAGATGGCTCATCAAATGTTCTAAATTTGCCGCCTCAATTTGGAGACAAACTCGGTTTAGTTTGGAGACGGCTCACCAAATATGTGGTAGCGCTACTGTTACAATAGCAGAGTAGAAAACCGAAAACTATAAATATAAATAACATTGAAATAAATACTGTAACTAAGAGGTGTGATGCAAAGTTTAAAAGGAGAATTAACGAGATATTATAAAATTTATTTCTCTATTTTCTTTACTTAAAAGCGACATCTGGCGGTAAATGAGCCAACTGAGCTTCGGAATTAGCAAATGATTTGTGACAAATGTTCAGTTTTCGAATTTGTGCATACAAGTGACATCTATTGAGTATTTAATGAACTATTTTTAAAGCGTCCTTTCGTTCCTAGGGTACCTATATAAAGAGGGTAAAGACATACAGCGCCATTAACAGGCCAAAGTCATAAAAAGTGTAAAAATAATGGGCTTTTTCCATGTTCCATTATTTTTTTCGATACTTAGAAATTAGGATACCTATATTAAGACGAAAGAAAATAAGAGAGGACGGAAAAAGGGCCTTATTTATACACTTTTTTATTTGAATTTGGCCTGTTAATGGGGATTGATACACACTATGTCTTTACCGTTGGCTATCTGGTAGAGCTATCTGGGGCCTTATTCTCTAAACGAGGGAGAGGGTTTGTTTTGCGGGAGTGACGTCAAAAAATGACGTAGACTCTCGTAGGGGAGAGAGGGGGAATGGCGAACAACGTGCAATGGCGAACACCTAAATTTAACGACTCTGAAACGGAGTGTACAAGATGAAGTTGTACTTCCACCAGTTCCACCTAGAGGGAGACTTAACCAATTGGTTACATGCAACAGGTAGCTGGCTCGAAGCACAGCTTTGATGTAATCTGCATTTTTACTGTCTTGACGTTACGCGATATAAGACTAGTGTACATTTTAAAACGAGGTAAGTCCTGGTTCATGTAAATATATTGAAATTCATGGCCGTATGCACAGACAAATCTTTAGACTTAAGTCAAAGTAAACCTTTACTTTGAACAATGTAACTATACGCGAACAGTTTGATATGAAGCACATATGAAGTTAGCTTTAAGTATCAAGTCCACCTTGAGATTTGTCTGTGCATACGGCCATCAGTTAGGCAGAGCCGCTACTAGGGCTATTTTTGATATTTTTGAGCAGTTAGCATGCTCTAGAACGAAGATTTATTATCCATAATTTAAATAAACAATCCATCCATGCGTATGGGGCAATGACGAACAAATTGTTCGCCAATACCCTATTTGTGTTTGGCATTCTTCAACATGTGCCCTTATGGCAAGATACCTTGTACCTTTACAGATGTTGCGTAGCAGAAGTAGAACAACTAATAAGGAGTTGTTGTTTGCTTGGAATTTGGAAGAGATGGAGAACTGTGGTACAGGTGCGTAAAGTGTGCCAAATGGGCCCACGCAGAGTGCAGTGGAACGGATACAGCTGAAGGGTAGTAGTGTGATTATTGTGTTTAATTTTATTTGTGCTAAGTTCATTTTTTATATAATTAACTTCGAGTTCGCCATTACCCTTTATCGATGGACAATGCCGAACAACGAACTTTTTTGCTTATATTTTTGTAAAGATTATTACATTTAATAATAAAACATTCCAAATCGACAATCATCTACAGTATTATTTTGTATATACATACAATAAAAGGACTTTGTACTTAACTCTCATATATCTAAAAAAATATAATTTTACCTTAAGTGTTTGCCATTCCCCCTCTCCCCCGTATAAAACTATCCAAACCTTTCGAGAATGCGTCATTTTGACGTCATTTTCTCCAATTCGAGAGTAACCCCCCTGGGGGATTATTCTCGAACTGGAGAGAAGTGATCGCTCCCAAAAATGACGCACTCCCACAGAGGAGTTACTCTCGAACTGGAGAGAAGTGATCGCTCCCGAAAGTGACGTCAAAATGACGCACTTCTTGAAAGGTTTGTATAGTTTTAAACGAGAGGCTACATCATGTTGACGTCCCTACCGCAAAACGAACCCTCTCCGTCGTTTCGAGAATAAGGCCCCTGGAGAGATTTATTATCTGTGATATTAAATGACGAAAAGTATTTTACAAACTTTTATATTCGCAGATAAATATTGTTTTTTTTTTTACATAACAACATATCCTAAGGCACAGCCCAAAGATTAGCACAGCCTAAGGTCTCTGCTTTCTTGATATACATTTTCTAAAATATAAACTATTGATTAACGATGAATACATTAGCATGAGATTTTATATTGGATTGTCTTGATACAACAACAATGCCAACAACTATAGTCGTCCGCTTATCAAAATCGATTTGGACGTTTTGTTTTTAAAATACAGATTAGAATGAGTTTGTTACGAATTCGGCGTTTAAATTAAAACTCTTTAATTGTTCACAATTTCAAAAGTTTAAGCATTTTCTTCATTAGTTTTTGACAGAGTTGGAACCCTGCAGAGGCATGAGCCTTTTCTTAACCCATTTATCGTTGAATTAATAAGTTGTGATTGTATTTATTATTCTTTCCCTATCACAGGATTGTTTTCCGTTGTTGTTTTGATTTTGTTATGGGTTGAGTTAAGGGGTGTTGCAAGCCATGTTGCCGTTTGGACAACTATTATTGTCACTTTTGAGACAAATTTTAAGATCAATAATTTTATCTAATTCTTGTTGATATATTCCTCAATTTGTTTCATGATTATAGACGCTGTGGTGTGCTAATGCATCTGAACTTTTTTGTGGATCAGATGTCCAATATTTGGGTTCAGCGGTAGCCATGTGATCCAATTTATTTGTAGATACAGCAGACATCAGTTCTCTTTTTTATTTGTTAATCTTGGTTCCCAGTTTGTATTTTTGGCATTATAATCCCCTCCTGCCATAAATTTTTTGTCGAGTCTGTTAAGTGAGTTTTCATAACCTGTTCTTTTATATTTATGTTCTTACGAATTCGAGGTCAGTAGAAAAATTGCCCTTTAATTTAAAAACACTTTAATATCCACAATCGCTTATCACAATGAAAATACAAGAAAAAAGAGCTAACAGATAACCTTGACGTTCTACTATTCGCTGTATTCACACTTACCACCTTCGAAATAACCACTGATTCAAATAGCGCGCTCATAAAGGAGACCCTTCCTTTCTTGAATTTTTTAGTAAATGTCTGGAACCCTCTAGCGTTAAACTTGAAATTCTCTATTACAATCACGAATGTAGATGGTGTGACCAAGCTAAAATTGAATCATCGGCGGTTCGAACGTAACGATATTTAGGTAGACTCGTGGACAGTAAACGACTATTACATTTCTAGCTCTCAGATCTGTTTCGATGCTGACAGTTGATGCTTGACGAAGTTCCTTCTTGTAATTTCTAACACAGCAGTTGCTCTCTAAAGTGTGCTGTCATGTTGAGGTGGTTCGTGGGATAGATATTATATTTTGGATTTATTACATAGTTCTTATTTGTAAAGTCAGTTTCAGTTATTATTAACATAACATCAATTGCATTTTGTAGTACAAATGATTTTACTTTCTGGCCTTTTTGATTCAATCCGTTAGCATTCTAATGTAGGCTGAGGATTTTTATACCGATTGTCCATTTTGCTCTTTGCTACATCTATTTTAGAATTGCATCCAAACGGTACTACACTAACTCAAATCAGGTTGCCTATATCAAGTGCAATTTTAAGGAACTCTTAATTTAATTAAATCATCACTAGGAGGGGGTAAGACGTGGTCAGATTCGCACGATTTTGGACTTACAGCAGCGGATGTTATGAGTTGCAGTTGCAGCAGTATTGCATCATTGTTTAGTCTAATAATTTCCTGACAATGCAAATTTTAAATGTACTTATACAATTCGTTTAAAATTTTTATAACATAAGTTCAATTTTTCTGGTTGCTTATTGAATAAAGGAGCGTATTAATTTTGTAGGATAGTTTTTTTTTGTGTTAAACATTTTCGACTAATAACAATGTCAGAGGACCGAGTTACAGTAAACATTCACTCACCCTTTGGTTAGATCTCTCTTTCTCTGCTTTCTTTCTCTCTTTCTCGTCCACTGCGGAATTGAGGGTAAACGTCTTAACATCTGGGCTTCGCTTTTCGATTCGACAAGGACGTCATGCAAAATTACAAATAACCATTTACAAGTACCCATCTACTCAAGACTATAGGACTTATTTACTCACCGGGGCCCTCTCCCGGCCCCGCTCCTTTCCAGCGGCGACTCTAGATGCAGAAGCTTCCTTCTGGGATACGAATTCACGGAGAAGGTGTCCTCGAATGTCAATCTTCGTACTTCGCATGCATAAAGACGAACCCCAGGTGGATATTAGCATAACTTGCTTTCTGAGCGTACGTTCTCAGAATCATTGATGCTACTGCCTCCTACGGTGTTGCTACACCGGCTCAAGCACAGTCAACACCAAGTCATGACCGTTTTGAAAGCACAAGGCAATCACCTGGTCAGGTATTACAACTAGTTGTATTTCCGGTATCTACTACTCACGCACCTGCAGTAGCGGATAGGGTCAAATACCGTATATAGGTGGAATGATCCTCGACTCTCTCCCAATTATGGGCGAATCCAGAGCGATCACCCTTATGAAAGAATGCCCAATCTCTTGCTCTCTGTCCGAGCCATCAGCGGACACCACGTGATTGGCACCTTACTCTACCTCAGAGTGTCATCTATCATCAGCAAGCCTTAACTCTTGCACAATTACATGTCATTGCAATTTATTACAACACTCGCTAGCTCGTTTGCGTGATTAGCGCAACTTTACCAAGACGTTCGCCCTACAAGGACCGTCGCGTCGGCGGAGACTGAAAACTGAAGTGCTTTCGTTCCATCTCTCTGCTTGAATGCACCCCCGTATCATATTCCAAACCATAAGATAAAATAAACAAACGTGCTCGTGTTTTACGGATATATTGAAAATGCGTAAACTTTCTTAAATTCTAAACTTGATAAAATATACAACCACAACAATTTACTACACAAGGCTTTGGTGGGAACTATATTTCCTCCACAGCTTCTACCGTAAAAAGTTTGACGTCATAAATGGTTCTGTTGGTTTCTTTTGGTTTGAGATCTATATAATGGTTCGTTTGTTTTATTTTAGCGTACTTTCCAGACTTGTTCCACTTCAGGACCCATAGATTCTTCCTTTTTAATTTCTTTTGGCTCTGTTGAATGTTATAAATTTTTAAGGACTACCACTTTTATTCCCTTTTGGATTGTAGGTATTTTTATCCGTTAAAGCTTTAATGATTTTGCGATACTCGTCAGTATCACTTGTTTTAGGCTGTACTTTGACCTTTTGCCCTCCAAGTGCTTTTAATTTGTGATTGTCTTTAGAAATTTTATTCAGATGTTTATTTAAAGGACTTCTGTTTTCAACGCCTGCAAAAAATACTTGTTCATCTTCAGTCACGTAGTATCTTCTGAAAAGATATCGTAAATACCAGGCGATCATTTAAATTTATAATTAGAGTAGGCTATGAGTTTTGAATTAAATTGGCAACACTAACTGTTGACAGCTTAATTTGAGTTTGAATTGTCAAAGTGACGCTTCAAAATGCTTAATTAATCGCCGGGGGCGAACACTTTGAACGTTTGCTATGGTTGTCACTAAAACTGCTTCACTTCCTTTAAATTAAAGCGATTGGATGTGAGAACTCTATCATCGTCAAAATATTTACATAACCTCTAATCTACATAGCGAGTCGATTGGCATAGTGCACAACCGTATAAAAAAAATCCCGCCTACTTTAATTATAAATTTAAATGATCTCGTGGTATTATTTGATCTGCTTGTGTTGCCAACAAGTAATTTTTGATTTTTGTTTCTCATTGACGTTTAACATTTTTATTTAGTTTATTGTTTGTTTATAGTTTATTGTTTATTGGCTGTATTTGTTGTGATAAACCTGCATTGCAATTATAGCCACTTTGTTGATTTTCTTCTATAATTCGACAAAATGCCGCAGGTAAAACCTTAAAAAAAATTGCGAATGAATTTAGCTTATCGAAATTGACAATTGGCGATATAATGGCCGTGTTTTAAAATTCCATCATTTATTTAACATACGATTTCTTACCTTAATCAAGTGCTCAATTAGGTAGGAAATTGCATCTTAATCAAAACGCTCGAACGTTTGTTCGAGTAATTTTAAAACACGGCCAATCACAAAAGTATGGAGACACGGCAAACGTTGATATTCGTAGCAAAAGTCCTGGAAAACCAAGCACTGTAACAGAAAGACAACGAATAATTCTCACTAAAATTTGCAAACGACAAAGACTGGGTACTTTAAGAGAAACTCAGTCCATTGAAGAAATTGGTCTATCTAGGAAATGTTGCCAACAATGGTTACAAAAACCCGGCTATGGTTTTTATAAAGTAAATACCATTTATTGCACTCAATACTCATTTAAAATTGAGAACCTAAATTTTAATACATTTTATTTTTAAAAAGGCGAAATAAAAACCACTTCTTACCGAAGCACAAAAGAAAAAACGTCTGGACTAGGCAAAATCTAAAATTAGATGGACCAAAGGAATGTGAAGCCAAGTAATTTTAAGTGATGAATTAGGGTTTGATGATGTCTGTATTGGTGATTGTCGGAAGAGAGTGATCAGAACAAAATTCGGGGCTTTCTATAAAAATTGTTTTAACGAACCATAAAATCCCACAAGGGATTATGATTTGGGGATGCATGTCCAGCAATAAAGGTTTAGGCAAACTGGAGTTTACTGATGGTATCGTAAATGCAGAAAAATATTAAGATATTTTAGAAAGAAACCTCTTGCGGATTGCATAAGGTTGCAGTTCGGAGTAGAAAATTTCATTTTTGAACAGGACGAGGCTTCATGTCACACGGCCAAATCTACAAAAAAATTACTCGTGGACAATGATATTGGTGTTGGCCAAGCCCACAAGTATCCTCGACTTAAGTCATCGAAACCCTGCAACATGACACGTAATAGTATATTATTATACAGAGTGTACATTAATGATTGAAAGGCGTTTGAATTTCCCGCCCATTAGATTATTTGTAAAAGTTGGTACTGCATACTATTCTGTTTTACCATGGGCGGCACATAAAATTTTATATTATTAAAACAATTTATTAGAGATTAGAAATTATTTTACGTTTATTAATTACATACATTGATATGGAAAATATAAAAAGTAAAGCAGATATAAAATAAAATTATAACATCTGTTCAAAATGTCCCCCATTTGAATCCAAACACAAATTTACTCTTCTTTTCATGTTTTCGAAAACTTTGTGTCGTGTTTCTGGAGTGACGCTGTTGACAGCCTCTGTAATAGCATTTTGTAATTCTTCTAACGTATGGAGACGTTCTGAAAACACTTTATTTTTTAAAAAACCGAACATGAAGAAATCAAGTGGGGTTAAGTCTGGTGATCGAGGAGGCCATCTGTCCCTACTTATTAACCTATCCCCAAAGAACTGTTGCAAATGATTCAACGTTGTCAGTGCAGTGTGGGCTGTAGCTCCATCCTGTTGAAAGTAACCCCGTTGTAATTCATCGTCATGAACTTCTTCAATGAAAGGATTTAAAATTGTTTCTTGATATGCAAGTGCATTAATATTGTGTTGAAAAAAAAAATAGGTCCAATGATCCTCCTTCTTGACAATGCCAACCACACACCGATCTTCTGAGGATGTAATGAAGTCTCTTAAAAAATATGAGGGTTTTCTGCACACCATATTCTACGGTTTTGCGAATTTACATAACCGCTGAGATGAAACCATGCTTCATCACTGAAGAAAGTTATGTCTAACATATTGATATTGATATTGATATTGATTTATTGGTCTTTTTTGATCATATACAATGATATAAGACACGTCAAATTATACAAATTACATACAACTTAAAAATTAGTGTATAAAATCACAGACTAAAATTATAAATTACAGAATAGAGAGCCGAACAGTGTGACGAAATGTTGAGCGATAATCGAACATGAGCTTGTAAGGTTTGTCAGATCACACATATTGTTCCTGGAGGTACTCATTTAGGGAGTAGTAACATTTGGATACGAGATAAATATGTAGTTGCTTTTTGAAAACATTTAGTGCACAATGGTTTTTGAACTGACTAGGGAGTTTGTTATAGTATTTAGTATATTATAATTTGCTGAAGCTGTGCTAGGGAGGAATTTATTAAGATTCTGCCTTACTTAAATTGAAGCAAAATAAATATACATGCTCGGTAGGGTTAAATAGTTTTTATTGATAAATGTCGGTTTACATGTCTTCCGGTATCCCAATTTATGTATTATACGCAAGCAGGATTTTTGTAAAATGAATATAATTCCTGCATGTGTACTCATCCCCCATAGCAGTATGCCATAGCGTAGTAATGAGTAAATTTTTGCAAAGTAAAATGATCTGCTCACCATAACGTTAGATATCATTGCTAACTTACGCAAGGCAAAAATGTTTGTGCTAACTTGCTTCGAGAGTGAATTAATATGATCCGCCCAGACAAAGTTTTCTTGGAGATTGATACCTAGACATTTGAACAACGAGGTACTTTTCAGAGTGTTACCTTCAATTTGCAGCGTGACTTTTTCATCGGTTTGAGGATGAAAAAGAACATATTTCGTTTTAGAGAGATTTAAAATCAAGTCATTTTTTAGGCACCAATTTTGCATAGCACCGATAGCTGCATTAGTTACATTCTGTAATTCATTTAGGTCTTTACCTGATGTCACTAATGTTGTGTCGTCAGCATACATAACAGTGTTATCAACGGGTAACCCTTGCGACAAATCATTTACATAAAGGTTGAAAAGAACGGGTCCCAAAATTGATCCTTGAGGTACTCCTTTGCTTAAAAGAGAGCTGTTTGATCGTCATTATTTAAGAACTCATTAAACCATTGGCAATATTGCACTCGACGAGGCAAATCAAGACGTAGCAACTCATGAGTTACAGTTATCTTATATGGATGTGAATGTAGAACCTTCTTGCAAGCCTTTTGACATGTACCAAGTGATAAATTTGTTTGAGCCAAGTTTCACAAGAAGGCTTATTGTAACACGAGTGGGGTTGGGGTACGACTAGCGAAGCGTAGCGAGCTAGGAGTGCCCCAACGGAACGAGTGTTACAATTCCTCTTGTGAAACGTGTATAATATACTATTTTTTCTACTTTGCGTCACATATTGAACAAAAAAATGAAAAATACTGTCAAAAATTTGATTTCCTTAGTTTATGGGGAATTTTAGTTGTAATGCGTGGCAACACTGAAAACCTTTCGTTTTAATCAAAAGTCACATTAACCAGTTATTAATTTGTCTTATCCAGCTTCATTGTGAGTATTCTGTTAAGTAACAAATAAATAATGAGTTATTTTGTAAAATCTATTAAATATTTTCAATTAAAAATTGACTAAAATTTCCCCATAAACAGTTTCACAATGAGCTTCATTGTGAAACTGTTTTTGGTGTCACAATGAGTTCATTGTGAACGCAAAGTAGAAAAAAGATCTTGCGAGAAAGGCCCCAATGAACAATTCCAGAACTAGAGGCTATAAAATACAGGAAATATGAAATTCTTTCACCCCACAATGTTATGAATCCTTAGTGGGCATTATACCAGAAAGAATCCAGGGCGTAATAAAAGCCAACGATGATATAACCTGTATTGATTTATTAATGCCCGGTTGCACCAACTTTTTAAGCAGAGCTTAAATTTAAGTGGTATTAAGACTATGACATTATTCATAGATTTAACAAAATGTTAGTCACATTCTAATTGATACATAAGTTTAAGTTTAAATGTCAATCAGAATGTGTTTGACATTATACTGACCATACGTAAATGTCACATTTTAAACATAACTTAAATTTAAGCTCTGCTTAAAAAGTTGGTGCAACCGGGCATAAATGTTAGAATATTAAATGGTCGGCATAATTTATACAGAGTGTACATTAATGTTTGAAAGGCGTTTGAATTTCCCGCCCATTAGATTATTTGTAAAAGTTGGTACTGGAGTGCGTTTAGAAAGTACGCCCGGACGCGCACCATTCGTTCGAAAAGTAGGATGTTTCTGACGTCACATCCCAGAACGTACACTCGCACCGTTCTGAAACTTCGTCCTCACGACGCACTTTTCATCCTTCTTTTTACTGCGGCGTTTGGTGTGTGACTTGCGCATTAGACGTGTTTACTTTGTAACGTTCGAAATTGTAAGTTTTAATAATGGTTTTATTTTAACTTACAAAAATAATGAAAATAAAAACAGTAATAGTGGCTATCAGTGTAATATCTGCGGCGATATATTTATATAATTCAGCGTCTATAGTCCATATAAAATAAATGCGCATGTGCGGGGTTACACACACCACAAGCGTTCATAAAAGTGGATAAAAGGATAGGAAGAGAAGGTGTGACGTATATTTCTACGTCACACACCATTCGGAATGTTTACACTGAGAATCTAAACGCACTCCTGGAGTGCATTTAGAAAGTACGCCCGGACGCGCACCATTCGTTCGAAAAGTAGGACGTTTCTGACGTCACATCCCAGAACGTACACTCGCACCGTTCTGAAACCTCGTCCGGACGACGCACTTTTCATCCTTCTTTTAACTGCGGCGTTTGGTGTGTGACTTGCGCATTAGACGTGTTTACGCATGGCCAACTCCATTAACATTCACTGACGTGTATGTATGGCCGTTTCAATTCGCCTAAAATTCGGTTTTGGAAAGCAGGCCGTGGAGTACTCCTCTCAGCGCGCCCTGTTAAAGATACTGCAAAACTACTGACAGTAACGTCTGACATTTTTGAATTTTGAAAACTGCCTTGTTTATAAATGATTCGATTTGAAACTTAAAAATGGGAAAAACGTGCTTAATATGTAAAAATAAAAATCCACCTTTTTTCCAAATTCCATCAAATCCCACGATTAGACATGAATGGCTTAATTTCTTAGAAAACTTTGGTAATTTAGTACCTATGAGAACTACACATATACATATGCCCAAAAACTTACAAAATCTTAATTTGCAGGTATTTCAAATTCAAATATTAAAGATTATTCGGTTGTTTGTGCAAATCATTTTGAAAATCAATGTTTTGTTCACTCTAAGAAAATTATATGTTTGCAAAACTACGCTGCACCTTCTCTTGGTGTAAGTTTTAAAAATTAATTAGTTATGAATTACCCATGTTTTCCTTTTAGCTGGATAATGTAACTTCAGAGGTCCCCCTTAAAACTGTCCCACTCCCCAATTTATTGCCTTCTGATAATATAAATTACAATGAAAACCTAATAGAGAAGTGTAAGTCTTTGTCTCTGCAATTGAAAAAATTAGATCGTAAATATAATTCATGTTTATCCCAATTACGAGAAGTGAAAGACCAATTAAATAAAAATTCTAAAATTTTAGAAAATGTAAACAAAATTTGTGAGGATGCAGAAAACTCTGATGAAAAGGCAGTATTTTTATTAAATTTAATTCAAAATTACAATAAAAAGATTTCTCGATGGTGTGAACCAACAATACGTCTTTGCACTGTTTGGAGGTTTTGTTCTCCAAAAGGATATGAATTTTGTTCCAAAAATTTGTTTAATCTACCATCCAAGTCAACAATATCTAGATTTCTTGGTAACTGCAATGGTCAAAACCAATTGATTATGGAGCGGCTTCAAACTGAAATTGCCCAGTTCAAACATCCAGCAGAAAGGTTTTGCTCATTGATTATTGATGACATGTCCATTAAGGAAAAAATGCATTATAGCCGATCAGAAGATCACATTTATGGCTTAGATACTTGCAGTTCCAGTTCCTTTGGACAAAAGCCTAAAATTGCAAATAAAATGCTATGTTTTGTTGTGCATGGACTTTCTACCAAATTCACTATACCAGTCGGGTACTTTTTTCATGCACAACTAACACTAGCAGATTTCTTTGTGTTAACCTTACAAGTGTTGAAACTTGTAACAGATTGTGGATTGATTGTCCTGCGACTTGTAACAGACAATATCTCATCCAATGTGGCTCTATTTAAAAAGTTAAGTGGAGGATCATTAAAAAATTACATTGACCATCCTTACCTTAAACAATTACCTTTGTTTTTATCATTTGATTATTGTCATGCTCTGAAAAATGCAAGAAATCAATTTTTGGACCAGGATATGTGTTCTCCAAATGGTATTATTACTTCTTCCCATCTTAAACTTTTGTATGACCTACAAAAAGGATTACCCATAAAACCTGTAAGATTTTTGACAAAGAAGCATTTGTACCCATCAAATTTTGAAAAAATGAATGTACTGCGAGCTATTCAAATACTTTCACCAACAGTAACTGCTACGTTGAAATTCCTAAAACAGACTGAAAATGATGCATTCGCTGATGTTGATAGTACTGTGTTTTACATGGAAACTATGTATAATTTTTTCCAAATTCACAATGTTTCACATAGATCACAATATATTCGTGCTATGGATGACAGTATAGCACCTTATGTAGATATATCTGATGAGCGCTTGCATTGGTTAGACACAATTTTCCCGAACTACATAGATGCAATACAACAGACATCTGCTGACAATGGTGCACGGGCTAACAAAGGAAACTGCACATGCCCTAAAGTTTACAGCACAAAGTACCTGTCTTTGTGTTAAATTCCTTTACAACAGGCTGGATTTTATTACGTTTTAACCCGATCTTTCAGTTCGATGCGGTAGAAGCAACATTTTCCCATATTCGTTTGAAAGGTGGATCAAATGATGCCACAGACGCTATATCTGCAGAATATGCTTTACGACAAATTTTACGTTGTGGTATTATAAAAGCTCCACTTCTGCCAATACAGCAAGTAATATTAACCCGTAAGTTCAGCTCAACTTACCAGCTGTGCTTCTACAAGTTCTACTATAACTGAAGAAACCATAATGTTGCCAAGAGAAATACAAATTCAAGTTAAATCACTTGAAATTAATGCGGCATGTGACACTAATATTTATTCGGCATCTGTGGCTTTCCTAGCTGGATATATTATTATGAAACTGCAACAGAAAATGAACTGTAATATTTGTATAACTCCTCTTGTTTCTAATACAATCCCCGGACCTTTATTGGAGTTAATAACTCTTCAAAATCATGGAAGTTTAATATATCCAAATGAATTATTTGTTGAGCTTGTCAAGAGAATAGCTAACATAACACAAGCAGTTATGCCTTTCTTAACTGTTAAAAACACTCGTCGTCAATTAATAGATCTTATGCAACCTTGTTTACTTAAGAATTGTTTAATTGTATGTCCTACACATAAGATGAAAGTGTGTGAGTTAATTCTTACAATGACATTAAAACCAGTACTAGATAATATATGCCTAGAAAAAACTGATTCATTAAAAAGGAAATTAGTTAATAATAAGCCCATTAGTAGAAAAATTTTAAAATTATAAAAATTGGTAATCTTTTACAAAAACAGCATTTGTTCTATAATGCAAGTAATTCGTTAATTTTTGTTTCATTTCAATATAAGTAAATTGGTAAATATACAGCTTACGATGATCATTCTCGAACCGAAAATGCATAAGTGTGAGATTGACTTTAATGTGATTTTTTACAATAGGCAATGAAGTGCAAAGGATGTTAAAGAAAAACAAGTAACATTTACAGTAAGTTGCTTTTATTTGTCTTTTTGCAACATTCTTATAAATGTTTATCAGAATTGCACCTACAAAATATTATGTATGAGGATCATAAAGGCAAAGGATTTCAATAAATGGTTGTAGTTTGTAAAAGGATTGCAAGGATTTGTAAAATTATCCATGGTCATATAGAACTCGAAGTTTGGTTGTGCCGTTAGTGTAAGTATAAACGAATATTGTAAACTGCACATTTACCATAAAATTTATTCAACACTGATTTTCTCTATTAATAAATGATGGGAAATATGCTTTAATTCTAAGTTGCTTTCCTGTTACTCATTTTGTGCATCCAAACGAGCCCAAATTGGACAAAAATCAACTGCGCTATATGTGGTAAGTGACTGTGCTTCATGCGCAAAATTCAGAGCTAGCGGGAAAACACCTGTAGAGTATATTTGAAGCATTGTAAAACCATAATATGATATACCGTTTATATACACGGATACTGTCTGAAGTAAAAGATTACTAACCCTGCATTTAGTTCATGGAAGACGTTGTCGATTTCTTTAGTCCGTAGTTCTTTTACGTTGTCTGACTAACCTGCAGAGTGGTCACGGTGGTCGTGATTTGAGATGCGACCATTAGGCAACCGCGATGGGTATGAGTTCCGTTTAGAACACAGTTCGCCTATAAGCTCTTTAAATTTTGATGATTCGCCCATCAACTAAACGTAGGCTAAAATATTGTTATACTTACTTTTACAGTTTCATTTATGTGTTTATATAAGAGAATTCGTATTTCAATAAGTTAATATAAATTGTTTGCTAAAATTCTAATACCTTTAAGAGATATTTATGTATTATTAAATCCAGATTAAATCGTTATTGTGTTTGTACTTAAATAACCTAAATAAACGTCAGATTATGACAACTGCAATTACTTAAAAACTCACAAGAGGCGCTGAGAGGAGTACCCGTCAAAATTTCTTAAAAGTCGAATTGAAACGGCCATACATACACGTCAGTGAATGTTAATGGAGTTGGCCATGGTTTACGTTAAAACGTTCGAAATTGTAAGTTTTAACAGTGGTTTTGTTTTAACTTACAAAAGTAATGAAAATAGAAACAGTAATAGTGGCTGTTAGTGTAATATCTGCGGCGATATATTTACATAATTCAGCGTCTATAGTCCGTATAAAATAAATGCGCATGTGCGGGGTTACACACACCAAAAGCGTTCATAAAAGTGGATAAAAGGATAGGAAGAGAAGGTGTGACGTATATTTCTACGTCACACACCATTCGGAATGTTTACACTGAGAATCTAAACGCACTCCAGCATACTATTCTGTCACAGTATAAGTAATTACCCAGTAGCGTCACTTAAACGTCAGTGTCAAAAAAAGCGGCCATTCTATTTGATACCCTTATGGAAATGCAATGTAATTTACAGCTGGGTAGGTATCAAACAAAAGAGCAAATGTGACAGTTATACTCGAGTGACGGTATTGTGTGATTCTTATACTGTGATTCTGTTTTACCATGGGCGGCACATATAATTATATACATATTATTAAAACAATTTATTAGTGATTAGAAATTATTTTACTTTTGTTAATTACATACATTGATATGGAGAATATAAAAAGTAAAGCAGATATAAAATAAAATTATAACATCTGTTTAAAATGTCCCCCATTTGAATCCAAATCTATCCCCAAAGAACTGTTGCAAATGATTCAACGTGCAGTCTGGGCTTTAGCTCCATCCTGTTGAAGTAAACCCGTTGTAATTCATCGTCATGAAGTTCTTCAATGAAAGGATTTAAAATTGCCTCTTGATACCTATGCGAGTGCATTAATATCCTGTTAAAAAAAAATAGGTCCAATGATCCTCCTTCTTGACATTGCCAACCACACACCGATCTTCTGTAGTGTTTCTTTAAAAATCTGATTTCTATTTTTATTATTAGAATAAAACTTGTTTTGAATAAATTATTGGTTACTGTTAATCAGCCTTTTTGTTAATTTTTTTATATTAAAAGTTTTAAATATTTTCAATTTTTATAAAATTTTATAAACAATTTTTATAAAATCAGTTCTTCTTATCCGAATATTTACTGTTAGGGCACCGATTTCACATAAAGTAGATTTTATGTGTATGTAGGTATATATTTTACGCGCTAACGTTGGCGACATTGCCAATATTGCTGAAGTTGCAGAATTGCACAGACAGAGCATTGCATATGGCGGTTTTATTACTTCAAGCATCTTTTTAAAATGTTCGAGAAGCTCTACTCAGTTCAAATTTATAGAGACGTTTGCAATATTTTCAATATTTAACAGTTACATTGCTTGAAAGTTTTTTAAGAAGTCGAGAACCACCGAGAAGATGCTTTACAAACATTGCAGAGTTTGCCTGACGAAGACTTTCAAATTCTCCTGTTTCGGCAACGGTGAGAACTCCATCAAATACAAGTTGAGACTGTGCATGCCAGAAATGGTGAGTGCAGGCAAATACTTCTGCCCAAAATTAATACCTGAATGTGTTCCAGGATTTAAATATAGTCAGTGACCCGGTGTTATGTGAATCTTGTACAAGAAAACTAGACGTTGCCTACAGTTTCAAGTTGCAATGCCTGAATATGGAGGATGAAATCATCAAGTACATAAAGGCCATGCAACCAGGAACTCTACACATACAAATGTTGGATGTAATCCGAATGTCAATCGCTGATCCTAGAGATATTCGGGCGAGCAATGCAGCTGTTATTGAATTATCCGATGCTGAAGATGATCCTGTTGAAGTACAATCTCACAATGCCATCCCCATAACTCACGTGAATTTACTGGACTCTAATACCAACATTTTAGATCAAACTATCGAGACGATACATTTGAATCAAGTAGCCACCACCATTCCTGTTGTATGCATTACACCTTCGTCAGAACCTATAATAGTAGAAAATGCTTCCAAAGAAGAAACGATGGAAATTGATCTTCAAATAGCAAGTAAAGCAAACAACAAAGATTCCTCGGCAAACGGAAGAAAATACAGCGATGTGTTTCAAGAAAGAATATCAAATTATGTGGAGCAAAATCTCTTAACGAATGATACCAGACAAGCAAATGCAAAGACGTCTGCAGATTCAGATGTCGAAATCGTAATTGTTGACGACAGCACACCTGCTGAAACAAACTTTGCAGTGGGGAGAAAACGAAACATCTTTAGAAACGAGAGACAGAATTCTCCGCAGAGTAGTGCGGTTTCAGTTTCTAAAGAAAACGTGCAACAAAATACGAGCGCGAGCAAATATCCATACAACACTGATAAAAACAAAATTAAAGGTCATGTCATGAAAGATGGGGCTATTATAAAAAAGCCTTTCGGGTGTACCAAGTGTTCTGAGACGTTTGAAACTATAGACAAGTTGTTGAAACATGTTCGCGAGCACAAGTCTTCGACTGTAACAAACTATACGAAAAACTGTCGGGTTGCGACGACCAAAAATAGTTAGTACATATTTGTATATTTTTATATAACAAGTGTAATGTGTCTGCTGCACATACAAATATTAATTTTTACGTTTTAAGCACAGAATTTATTTAATATTACATTTGTGAAGAGTAAATGTAAAATTATAATATTGAAAATTACGTGTCATTTATTTTTTATCTTTATATAAAATTTATTGAACAGATCGAGCAGAATACATTTCTTAATGGTAGAATCTGTAAATTTTTTTGAAGAAAAAATAGCGTTATTATTACAGATAGAGAATTGATTGAATAAACTAGATAATTTCAAAAAATTAAAAAATTAAAATTAAATCACTTTATTCACTACAATATTTTTGAGAGAGTAACTTACATTTCTTGTTTTACTTTTCTAAAGACCATGTGTAACATAGTGTTTCTATCTATAATAATAAATAAAAATGGGAAAATGATATTGATAGTTTTTACTCTAGATTTTACAATTGTAAATTGACTTAATTCATTTTTCTAGTATGTATGGTTTTGCAGTTATACAGTGACCAGCAGAAAGTGGGACACATATGGAAAACTTTTTTATTATTAATTTCTCAGAAAAATTTATTTGTGAAAGTTCCTGCATCTTCCTGAACTCAAAATATACATTCCAAAGTTTGAATGCCTCTTGTTATATACCGAGGAAATTAAAATACTTGAAATCGACATAAGAGTAAAGCATCTTTATTTTTCCAAGATACGCGAAAATACAAAGTGGTCAGGAATAACTGTTTTGAGTTGGCAATACAATTAAGAGCATTTTTTATTCGCCTATTTGCAACACTGCAATCGGAAATATGTTTTGTTGGTTCGATTGTAGGTTACGTAAATAAAAATAAGCGAAAACGCTTAAATTAAAAAATTTGCATTTGAAATGTCAAGTGGCGCTTGTAAAGTGACGGCTGTCAGTATCAAGCCGTTAACAACCAGAAGTTACTCCAGTTGCACCATTTAAAAATAAAATTCAGCACTGCCAACTCAAACAGTGATTCTTCACCACGTTGTTTGGAAAAGTTATTTAAAATTATTCTGAGATCTCAAATATGAAATCATAACTGTCTAGGACGGAAAATTTTTTTGGACAAAAAATTGGTATCAATGTTATTGATCATAATATCCAGTTTTTAGACGAGCAAGAAACAAATCCCAGAATATATTCATGACCCCTCTGAAAAAAACGTCCAACTCTATACATTCCAAGTTCTACGATACATACGCTGATGCGAGAAAAATTGAAAAAGTGTAAAATTTTTCTTTTTCATCCTCATGATTTCATATTTGAGGTCCGATAACAATTCTGAATATTTTTTCCAGATAATATTTTCGCGTATTTTGAAAAGTAAAGGTACTTTACTCGTGTGTCGATTTCAAATATTTTGGAATGGATTCTAACCTAAACAACTTAAAATTTGAACAAAATTCGGGATTTTTGAGTCGTTTTTTAATATGTCTAATGTTAGAAATCGTTCGTGGAAAACAAAAATGCCGAATTATGTTTAAATTTTAAGTTCAGGTTAGAATCCATTCCGGATAAGTTCGGTATTTGCTTCGCGAACAAAGCTATTAAAAGAGTTTCCCATTATATGTCTCACTTCCTGCCGGAAACTGTATAACTTTCCTAAATTTAGTGATTATCTTTATTAAGTTGGGTGTGTGTTCTGTATTCATTAGCACTTTCAAATAATATGAATAATATAAACCGCAGGTAAAATACTTTTTTTCATTAGGTATTGTTTTAAATATTGTATACACTTTCGAGGTCTACTATTATTGTACACTATGATCAACAATGACTGAAGGTTTGTATCTGAAATAGTCTGGGATTTTGACAATTGCTATCAGAAGTAGGATTCAAAGGAATCAATTTAATAAGCATTTGAAAAAATAATTGAATTTTTTAAATACTTATCAGATATAAGTTGATATAACAAATAATAAAACGATGCTATGTGGAAGCTATTATTGATAATCTAGTAGTAAACACCCGTTGCGGACTAAAAAATTGATAAATGAAATTCACATTTGAAATATTCCTGACACAAACCTTCATTCATCGTTGATCACAGTGTATTTATGAATAAACTAAATTGATGAACTAATGAATTAACTAAATTGATGAAAATTTATGTAACAATTTTGTTAGAACTTTATCACAGACAGCTTAGAAATCATACAAATCTCAATGATATATTCTTCCTGAAGCGATATATATGGTATATATTCTTCAACCGATAGCGGAACGTGGCGATTTGTGTAATTTTTAAGCACTTCATGACAAGATTATAAAGAAATTGTTAAACAAATTGGTGAAAACATCAACAATTTTAATAAGTAATGATATGATAAATTCTGAATAACTTGAAATGATTCTACCCTTTCCGACAGGATTCTGGTTAATAGATTCTGGCTTAAAATTCCCAAATTATTTTCAAACTTTTAAGTTATTATGTTATTAATAGAGGCCGGATTTTATGTGAAATGCCTTTGTTTAGTTCTTAAGGTTTTAAAGATTTTCTAAATATCTCTTCGATTCATTAGGAATAGAGTCAACTGACTCGAAAGAGTCGAAACGAAGAGGTATCTTAATAAAAAGTCTTTAAAACCTTAAGAACTATATAAAGGCCTAAAATCCGGACTCTAGTTATTAAATATACATGCGTTGCAATCTTCTGTTAAATTATAAATAAGAAGCTTAATTAATTTTTGCCGTACTTTGTAGAAATGTTAATTAAATAAAAACTAAAATGAGATTTGCAAGAAAAGTTATTGTAAATATTAATACATACAGGGTTAGTTAAAAGTCTGGAAACGGTCATTTATTGCCGTTAAGTTTTTTAAGAAATTTTTATTTACAATTGAGAATACTTGAATTTTTTTTTCTTCAATTGTTTTTGAGTTATGCCTATCTGCGTAATTTTTTTAAATGGAAACTTGTTAATTTTATTCTACCGTTCGGTAGAGTATTTTTTTCTCTTCACAATAGCATTCTTGTTTTTTTTTTAGAATTGAGGAGTTTCTGAAAAAGAAAACAATATTTCAAGTATTCATTTCCCGTCGTGCATGATTATTAGCACCAGGTCAGGTACATCTAAGTAAGCGATAAACAAACTCGAGCGAGTAACTTTATCAGTTGTTATTGTTTACGTCAAATTCAATTGTGCAATTGACTGCTGTTAATATTAGCAATGGCGAGTTTAAATGAACGTCAAAAAATTGAAATAATTATGATGCTGGGTTATGGAGATAGACGTAGAAGTTTACAAAACGTTTGTAATTTATTTAATAATACGCATCCTGACAATTTGAACATTTAATTTAATTTACTTAGTTATTTATTAGTTTTTTTTGTTGCTTTTGTTTTTAATGATAAGATTGTGACCGATAACTTCAATTTTGTCTAGATCTACTTAACTAAAATAAATATTTGAACCAGTGTTTTCAATTTCACAAGAAAGACAAATGTTTTTTTTTCGAAAAACCCTCAATTCTAAAAAAAAAAACAAGAATTCTATTGTAAAGAGAAAAAAATACTCTACCGAATGGTAGAGTAAAATTAACAAGTTTCCATTTAAAAAAATTACGCAGATAGGCATAACTCAAAAACAATTGAAGAAAAAAAAAATTCAAGTATCGTCAATTGTAGATAAAAATTTCCTAAAAAACTTTCATACAGAACATAATTTCCTAAAATGAATAATAACGGCAATAAATAACCGTTTCCAGACTTTTAACTAACCCTGTATAGTACCTAACTATAAGCGAATGAGAGGGCATTAAATAAATATCATATTATGTTTATTATTACATTCCATGTCCTAACACATCCAGGAGAGCTTGTGTTGAAATATTTTTCTTTCTGTTAGGCTGCAGCAATATCAAAATGTCAGTTTTGGAATTCATTTATTAACTTAAACAGTTTTTATTTAAGCACTAAGAAAAGCATTGAGCTGTTCATCTCCAAATGCTTCACAATTACAAAAATTCAGTTACAAATAGTAGATTAGCAATGGCGGTTTGAGTCTAAAAATATAGGTTGCCACGAGACAAAGGGGGACCCACCCATAACTATAACATATTGTGTTTTATTTAAAGGGAACCACTTGCCATCGAGTCGACACCCTGGCCAATCCGCCACTGTAGATTAGTATTTAATTTAGTTAAGCGTTAAAAAATAGTTACAGGTATTTTATAATTACCTAACATGTTTATATTTGTACATTTTGTATAATTAGATAAGTGGATGAATGTGTATACAAATATAAATATAAGCAATTATTAATTTAAATGAGAGTATTTAAATACATTGTCGTCTAAAACAAGATTGATACTACTCGGAACAATGATGGTCACAAAGCAAATTGAGCACTGCCAAAATGGCAGTTTTGGTTATAACGGAGTTGATATCTTAAAATGCAAGTAATTTTTTGAGTTGCATCAGTCTTGTTCCAGTCTTGTCTTTGAACAAAACCTTGCCTTGACTTTTTTAAGACTACTTCACATCTGTGTACTTACATTTTTGGATTACAGCAGACGCTCGATAACGTGAACGAATTAAAACTAATTACGAATTAAAATTACGAATTAAAACTAATTACATTAGCGAGTGCAGCTTTATAAATGTGAATACTATACTATGTGTTTTTTTAAAAATGCCATAAGGGGTGGCTGTGGAAAAGAAAATTCATGTCTTAGCTCCATTCATTTACTTTAAATTTTCAGATTTGGCATGTGTTAGATGCCAAGCTACGACATGAGTTTTAATTTTCATGGCCAACCTTTATGGCATTTTTAAAAAAACACATGTTACAAAAAAATAAGGGCTGACATGATGTGCCAGTAGCATTCGTACATGCCACAAACGATATTCGCTGTTTTTCTGGTTTCTCCCTGGAACAGATTTTTCAAATGAAGCGTCTTTTCGGGCAGAAGTTTACAATAAAGGCCACTTTCATCCGCGTTATAGAAATGACTGAAATGAGAGAATAAGAACATCTAACTGCGTCGCAAAGGGCAATCCCCGCACAAATCGACGTCTAATTTGTCGCCACAATAATTTACGTTATACAGGTGTACAAGTCGTTTACCTCATCGGCCGTTCCTTGACATGAATTTGGTGTTTACGTTAGCGCAATGTTTTCGGTGTTGGGTGTTTACGTTAACGAGCGTCTACTGTATCAATTATCTATATGATTATATCAGTTTGTATATTTATAACTGTAAATGATTAAGGGTTAAGCTCATTAAAGTTGATTGTAAGAAACGTTTCTTGAAATACATGCACATGTTTTGTTTCACGCTATATACAGGATGTTATGGGATAACTATCAGTTATTAATACTGGTGGTTTCACATTATAATATTCTTCAAATTTCAATGGTCTAGCCCAAAAATTAGAAATGACGTACCACAAGAGAGCAGAGTCCCTTTGTTTTAAAGTTTCTGCGTTGTTATGGTTATGCGTTGTTTCCAATATTAATCCAACCCGTCAATCGGAATGTAAGTAATATACAAACATTTGGACTAAGTATAAATTTTGGAATTATGCGTGTAAGTGTTTTCGTCATAATAATAAAATATTTCGTAAATTAAGAAATTATATTCACGTTTTTGCAAAAATAACAAAAATAACTGTATTGCTATCACATAAATAAACACACGCTTGCTAGTTCTCGTAGTGAACATATCAATGACAAAAAATCAAATCCACATTTCAACATATAATAATGAATGGTTTATACCTAAATTAAACTAAACATAAACCGAATATATAGCATTTAAAATTTTTAAGTATTTACCAGATTTATTCTAATTTTACGACTTTGTAGTACGTTTTCTAAAATCGCAGGCAATAAAAGATTATGATATTTTGCAGGTAAAAATAAAAACAAACAACTCAAGATGAAGCTTCTGCTTAGGATAACAATTTACTTTCATTCAAATTTAACCGTGAACAAGTAATACTGACCTGCCATCTATGATCTAAAAATCATTGGGGCATTGATGAATTTAGGATTCGTAGACGACGGATAATCATAAACTGCTTTCGGCTAGGACATACAAGGATTTTTTCTGTTTTGTATACATACCGCCTGTGTACTTTTATAAAGAACAAAGGAATTTGTCAATGCGTTGCTTTATTGCATGTAGAGAAAAAAAACCAATAGTTAGTATCACTACAAGAAGTTGGTGGACGTTTTGATGTATCTAAAAGTTCCGTATTTAAGGTGTTTAAAAGAACCAGTAAAAAGAACTTAATACAAATATTTTAAAATAATTGTTTCATTAAAAATTTTGTTATTTAAATAAGTTTTATTCACAAAGATATTCACGATACCCACTAAACATAACTTGTAATTATGAGGAATATTTTAACATTTATTTATTATTTTGTAGTGTGTAATATTGGTTGCCTATACACAGTTGGTCTGACTAAGACTAGGTATACGGTTAATTGTGAGTAAATGAAGGAGAGGCTTATTGAAACTTGTGTGGAAATGAAATAGAGATATTACAATGTTGCATGCGAAGGTAGGAATGCTGCGGCCGGAGCGTGGCCCGCAACGTCGATTGATGTTTACTCATGCGCTTTCTACTATTCTATCCTTCATTTACTCACGATAAATGCATAGCCGGTGGTGGTTAGGCCGACTCAGTATATACAATGTATTTATTTTTTTGTATAAAGGTTGGCCATGAAAATTAAAACTCATGTCGTAGCTTGGCATCTAACACATGCCAAATCTGAAAATTTAAAGTAAATGAATGGAGCTAAGACATGAATTTTATTTTCCACAGCCACCCCTTATGGCATTTAAAAAAAAAACACATAGTACAATATGTCTCAGATAACTTTTCCAGCATGGGAATCTCGCTTATTATAAGAGATATGAATTCGGTTAAATGAGATGAATTATTCCTAAGTATTACGGTAGTCATAAATTTATAAAGTTATAGCAAAAAAAACAAAAATATTCAAATTTCGTTTTTTTTTGTAATAACTTCTTTATTGTAATCGATACTTTTCGTTATTTGTACTTTTTTAAGCAGAATTTAAATATGCTTTTAGATTTTTATTTTCACTTTCAATTTTCGAGTTTTCACCCCCAACTTCAGTTTTTCTTATGGACCGTCAAGTCCCCTTTACAATGATATACACATGTAATATTTATTTTGACAGATAACGAAGAAAATTAAAAAAAATATTTTCGCCGCAGACCAAAAACGGACATTCTTTCGCATACGGAATATTAGCCTTCATTAGTGTTGGCTAGTGAATCCTGATTCGATTCACATTCGATTAATATTTAATTATTAGATAATATAACCAAATATATGTTTACGATACAATTAGTACCTTGAATTATTAGTACTTTTGATGCCATTCGTGATGATCCTCAGACATTTCAAAGAATTCGTTGTTCAATCATACGTCGTCAAAATGGTGGCTTTACTCTTGAACATTTCTTATGATTCTTCAAGTTTTTTCAATAAATTGAAATTAATTAAAATTGTGTAGCTATTAGAAATAAATAAGAAAGTTACTTCTTACATCGAGATTATTTCTAGTCCTCATTTTCTTTATTTCGTTCTAACTTGACGCGGAAACATTTCTGGTCACAACTTTATTTATAAAAGTTGTTTTATTATATGACATCTACTACTTCTGAAAGTTAGGAATGGTTTTTCTGAGTCAGCCTGTATAAGTTATAACATTCAAACGCATTTTATTATCTAGGTATATTATGCGATTCATCGTTTAACTCGCTTCTCCACCTTATGCGCATAAATTCGTGTGGCGATTTTTCCTAATGCATTATTCTTCTGTTTTAAGCAAGGCCGTGAGATGTGTTCCATTTTGTAAAAAGTGAAATATTATTATAAATTAATTAAACTGAACTAAGAAGATTCATATAGGTAACGAATAAATGAAACACGGACCGTTGTCACACGGTATAACACGAGAATGTCACCTATTAAAAAATACTTAAGATATCATGTAATAAAGAAGGGCAGTGCTATTGCGGTCTTTACTGTTTTGTTTCTTACGAAATAAATGTTTTTAAAAATAACTATTAGCTTCTAATCGATAATTTATCAATTCTTTGTATTTTTTACTGATATGAAATTTTTTGCTTACTAAGACGCAATTTTATTTTCCTACGAGAGTGGAATTATTTACCGAACATTAAACGTAAAAGCGAAAATGTTTGTTTTGCTAAATAATATAATGAAAAATATAGCTATATTAATTTTTGTAATAAAAAAAAAACATTATGCATTCTTGCACAAGCCTCGAACACCGTAACTCGGCTTGGCCCGCCAACGCTTAACTTCATCGATTCCCTCAAAAATGTGGTTCATATACACTGTATTTAAACGTACGATTCAGTGATTCGATTCTTTGTTTGTTAACTAAATCGATTCATTGCCGATGAACCGATTCACTATCGCTGATCAATTGGCTCAATTGAATCGAATCCAGAGATCCATGAATCGAATCACGATTCACTAGCCAACACTAGCTTTCATCGTTTAAATGATTAAGAAAAAAAGTGGTACTCATTAGCAAAAATGAATCAACATTACATATTGCTAAGTATTTGATTTACCTTTGGAGATATCTAAAGTGTATGCAGCTACTTGTGCTTGAATCTCCAAATTTTGTATTTTTTTAACTGCTTCACTGTTTTGCTAAAATTGGTATTCTTTATTCTAACAAAATTATTTTTAATGAAAGTTGTACGTCCACTTATACCTAAGACCTAACATTGCATTACCAAATTGAAACTTTTTCATTTTTTCTGTCGTAAGAAAGTTTTCAGTTTTTTTATACCGTGCTTTCAACTACCGTGCCCTCAAATGAATTCCTGATTAAAGTAAGCTGTGATTTTTTTATAAATTTGGCTACACGCAATACAAGGGTGAGACAATTATTGTCAGCGTCATATTATTTAATTATCACATTAAAAAAAACACTGAAGCTTAAAGCAAATGCTGCAAAAGCTGTCCTTCAGCTTGAATGCACAAATGTACCCTACGTTTCATGTTTTCAAATGCGTTTGCAAAGGTGTGGGGGATCTATGTTAGCACCCAAGCAAATAATTAGACAGCTGTCAGTGCTACAAACCTTTAGGAGAAAAAATATTACATCACAGCCTACTTTAATTAGGAATTGAATTGACTGCACGGTATATCCACAGTATAAAGAATACAGCAGCGCAACTCCCTTGTCGGCACTTTGATCTCTTTACTGGATTTTCATTGACCTCGAGTAGATTAAAGGGAATGTGTCGAACTGTTTGTTCTGCTTTAAGTGTCAGCGATTTTGTTGTAAATTGTAAACTCACAAGTGCTCACACACCAGGGCCAGATTGTAGTGTTTAGTGGACGTGGTAAAAAAATAACAAGGCATAAATAATGTGTATTAACATAATTATAAAGATCCATTCGGCACCAGAGCCGTGAATGAATGAGCTCTGCATCCCAAGGTTGTGACTCAGACCTTGCGCGGGATGTTATGCGCGAATTTAATATTTTCATGAGAGTCGCGTTTCTGTGTAATCTTTATACTGTGGTATATCCGAGTTCATGTGATCAACAAAATTAGGCAACCAAACTCACACTTACGATGATATAATACATACTTACTTCAAAGTAAAATATCCCCAATTACAAAAGTATAATCAGTGGTGTAACTGGATTAATCTTGTCAGAAAATGTAAAAAAAGAATTAAAACAAATGATTCATGATATGAAATAATTTAGCATTAGAATAAACTGGAACGTCGTTTAGCGACATGCAAATATCTTAGTGTCGTCAATCTGCGCGAACCAAATTTTCTAGTTAATTTGGTCATGTGATACTTGGAAATTGTTGGAAGCACGGTATTTTAGTAGGTAAGCAATGCAACAAAAAAAAAACTACGTCAGTTACTGGGATGTTTCTCAGTGTTCTTATATTTGATGCCTCCTTGAAGATGCAGAATTTTGAAGCAGGACACTTGTATGGAATACATGTTAAAGTGTAGGGAAAAATAAAACTCAGAGTGCTAGTACATAAAATATAGTTGTTTTATTTATATATGTATATATACCTATATATTAATATATCTCTGTGACAATAGTGCTAGGCGCACGTATACAATCCCCAATATAGCCAACTCTAAAATAATAGATTAGATTGTAGTATAATAGATTAACATTAGATTCATAATATATAAATGATCTTTTTTTTTCTCCAACCTATACAATTGCATCTTCAATAGTACACAATATAATATAATCTATCTATAGGTACAAAGAAAATTCCAGCCACTTATATATTTATAGAAATTCATTTATATAACATAATAATTTAATAATACCTTCAACCGCATATGATATATATAATATACATTTGACTGGAATAACAACACACATAGCACACCGCGACCCTTGTCGGCCGGGGCATCACATCACTTAGCACCGAAATAGAGTACGGAAAAACACGTATAAAAATACCAAAACAAAGCGCTTTGGTCCTCTAATATAATTAATTGATAAAATATAAGCCCTGTTTAATTAATAATACTTAAGATCGCCACCGTTCCGCGAACGGCTTTTTCCATATCGTTTCTTCATTATTCATGTAGAGAGTGAGCGTAAGCATCCACGGTAATTGCACCTAGAAGAGGTCCGGATAAAGAATGTTCATGATCTGGATGAAGAACATCGCCAGTGCCACCCCGGAGCAAACGGCGAAGACGGCCAGGAGCAGGACGATTTGACGTTCTCCTAATCTCCTAGAGTGCGTTATAAAAGACCAGAATATTTGCTGGAGGTCCTTGAAATCTCTGGTTTTGTGCGCGTGGTGTCCTCCAGATGAGGTCGATGAAATTCTTGAGATTACTGTTGGTTCTTGAGAGACTGTCGTGAAAGTTGTCGAAGGAGAAAATGCACCGGCGAGTTCTCCACTCGGGGTAATACGCATTGGACATACCCTTGCGCAATATTCGGTTCCAGATTCTAGTGTTTCTAGAGAGCATTTTGTTTCTATACCTTTATATACCTGAAACACGAAAATTACTTCATATACAAAGATAACTTATATAGAATTTTTGTATTTCATACACGCAATAGTAAATTATTTTAATTATTGAGTACAGTAGAACAACCTCGATTATCCCGAAGTATCGAAAAAAACTTATATTTATTTGTAGTACTCTATCTATAGTAGGTACCTCCTTCTAACAGAAATAGGCATTATCACGAGATTATACTACAAACAAGCTAAACCAGACATACATTGACGCACACCACAATTGGAGAAAGAAAAAGCAAAATGAAATACTCAACTATGAGGGTGATATTTTGGTAAACTACAATAATAGATAATTGAAAATTTATGGAAAATAGACAAAACGAAACATAAGATATTACCACGATGCCTCAGAAAAAGAGGGTATTGTTCAATAGTTATGGTCAGTATGCATAGTACGGTTACTCCTGGAAATAATTACATAGCCACTCCGTGGATTTACCAATTACTTTGATCAATACCATGTTAGTCACTTTTACAATCGACTTAAACGCCCTAGTTAAAGACTTTTTTGTTTTTAACAAGACGCTTGGTTAATCCTAAAATCGTGGAGTCACCGTACTTTGTCTGTAACAGCTACACGGGTAATCGGGGTTCCACTGTACTCATATAGACAACCAAATTATTTCAACGGTTTGGTTATGACAAAAACTATTTTTTTACACTTTTTTCATCTCTAGATGCTAGTTGCTGCCTTGTATGTTTAATGTCGCAGTATAATACGCAAACATTAGAAATAATATTGATATGATTTGTTAACTTTTATTTCTATATTTTAACTTTTTTTAGTCAGTTCCCTCATTTACTAAAATTTATGTTACAAATATCATAAAGATGTTACTGAAAAAAAATAGCATTGGTTACACCAAACATTCCTCTTCACATATTCGTACGTATTTGATTTATTGTTAACGCATTTGAGATGAATGCTAACTACTTGCGTACAAATGTGTGGATAGGGGGTGTTGATTAAAGCATAACCGGTGTGTCTGGGATTCTAAGAATTACCATCCTAGCAATTTATTCTACCATTAGTATTTTGAGTGTTACAAGCAGTTAGTTCTGGATTTAGTAAAACAAACAAACAAACTTTCTTATGCTTTGGCTTACGAGGTATGAGTAATGGGCGGAAGGATTATATTTTTCAAGGTTAACGGTTAGAGACGTACTGAATTGCGAGCGATGAAAGAAGCGCATACATTTCCATTACCTATCTTACAAATTACCATTCATTTTTTACTATAATCGTATAAATCTGAGTTAAGAAAATATATGACGAAATTATGTGACATGACAAAAGCCACAAGGCTGTTTTACGAAAGTTAGAAGAAGATAGTAGCATTATAGTAAAAAAATTAATTGTATATATATATTTACTCGCATGCCAATGACTAATTTTTACAACGCCGCGCCGCTGAGCGACTCGATACATTACACTTTGAAAAATATAACTCTCCCGCTCATTACTTATGGGATTTAACTGGACTTAAATTAAAAATTGATTGAAAATTCACTCACCTGTTTATAATCTTGGTCCCGAAGTCTACAAATTTGGACTAAATACACAATCTCGTCATCACTCAAAGATTTCGAAGGCGTCCACTCTAAAACGCAACTTCTCTCTTCAACTTCCACCACCCTAGGAGCTTTAATGGCAGCCGGAGGAGACATATTTGTGGAGAATTCGTAGCACTCTGAGAATTCCCCTTCGCCGGCGTCATTGGACGCGTTTATTCTGAACCGATACGTCGTGGATTCCTGCAATTTGTTGATCTTGAACATTAAAGCCGTTCCTTTGAACACACACTGAAACTCGTTGGCTTTCGCTTGCTCCATTTCCAGGCAGTAAAGAGTATAATCCTGATTTTTGCCGTCCCCCCACTTCAATTTCAGGTAATTATGACCTGTCCCAATGCATTCCAGTCTAGGTGCAATCGGGGGCAATCTTAAGGTTGCCATTCTCAAAGAAGGGGAGAACATTCCTGCTCCTACGTTATTCACAGCTTGAATTTTGATTTTGTATTGTGTATCAGGGTGTAAAGACCCAACTGTGAATTCAGTGATGGGGCCTTCGGTTGTCAGAAGTTGATCGCCAATTTCTATGTTGTAGTGAGTGATGGGGGAACCGTTTGATATTGGTTCACTCCATGATAGATGGAAGCTTGTAGGAGTGGCCGTGCAACGTGGTGGCAAAACTGCAGCAGGTGGCGCTGCTGGTGTTATTGTAGCACATGTGGGAGAGAACGGTCCACAACCAGCACTGTTGCACGCTTGGACGCGGAAGAAATATGGGGTAAATGGGTTTAAGCCTTTTACGTCGTGTGACGTGGATAGGCCTTGGAAAACCAGTGAGAATTGATCTTCAGAATCGCTGGGGCTCATTTCTAATTTGTATTCCTTAATAGGAGCACCGTTGCTCAAAGGTTCTTGCCACTCAAAGAAAATGTGGAATGGTGATTTGCATACAGCTACGACGTTTAAGGGGTAATCTGGTGGGGCGGCGCCACTGGTTACGGCAGTACTATCAGACCAAGGTCCTGGGCCTATCCTATTAACAGCCCTGACCATAAAAGTGTATTCACATCCCGGGTTTAAATTCGAAACTATACACTCCGT
This sequence comes from Dorcus hopei, assembly GCA_033060865.1. Taxonomy (NCBI): domain Eukaryota; kingdom Metazoa; phylum Arthropoda; class Insecta; order Coleoptera; family Lucanidae; genus Dorcus; species Dorcus hopei. The sequence continues at coordinate 23,469,556 of CM065422.1, read as the reverse complement.
TTCCTTGTTTTTATGAACTATGCGCCGACTAGCATCAGGACTGGTCATTTCTAATTCGTATTCTAAAACAGGCGCACCACCATTATAATCGGGTTCAGTCCAGCGTAGTGTGACGCTGGTTGCCCTGGGTTTACCGTGTAAGCGAGGAGTGGAACACTGCCCCGGACTGATTGCATCCGTTGTTACGGTGCAAGGATCAGAATAGTTGCTTCTTCCCCCGACACTGAAACAACTGACTCTCAACTGATACGTCGTACCAGGTGTGAGCTTATCACAGACGGCTTCCGTATCGATGCCCATGTACACGGTGTCGTATCCGCTACCCGAATTGACTTCGAGGATATACTTGGTAATTTCAGCTCCACCAGTGTCACTCGGTGGTTCCCACTTGAGCCTAAAAGAGTGCGCGTGGATTCGTCCTTTAACTACTGGTTTGGAAGGCCTTGCAGGCCGATCGGGCAGTGTTTGGAATGTTACTTCCTCAGACCAAGGTGAAGGACCACCTTCGTTTTGAGCTCGTAATCTAAATTTATAATCGGAAAATCGTTTGAGATTCGGACAGACACATTCATTATCTCTACCGTTGTAGACGACTAGATATCCGTAACTACTTTTCGGATCGTCCATTTGGAGCATAAATTCGTCATCCTTTGGCCTTTTTTGCCATGATACATGCAGAGTGCTTATGCTCGCTTCTTTCAACACCGGCGGAGATGGTTGAGGAGGTGCGTTATCGGAAGTTGAGTATGTAACAACATCCGAATACAGACTTTTCCCTACGTCGTTTAAAGCAGCCAATCGGAATTTGTAACTCGTCGCAGGCTGCAACTTCTGCAGCGTGTGCTGTTTACCCCTGCTTTTATGTAGTTCCATAAAATCTCCGCCCTTGCCGTCATCGTACTCCAAAATGTAGTACTGTATATGAGAGCCGTTATCATTGACGGCGTTCCACCTCAGCTGAAGACTGTTTTTCGTTCTGGAAATTAGCTTCGGTGGTTGCGGCTGGTCAGGCTCGCAGGCTGGGGTGGTAAACTTGATGGGGTCGGAGGCCGAGCCCTGCAGTTCATCCAGATGCACCTGAAGACATACTGAGTACTCCTGGCCAGGTCGCAAGTCCTGGATGCGACAAGACAAGGAATCACCGCTGTAAATTGACTTATACTTCATTTCTTTACTTTTATCACTACTGAGTAATACTTCGTAACGCAAGTCGTTCTCCGAAATGTCTAGCTCGTGGCTGTCGTTGCTGGACGCCTCTGAGAGTCGCAGGGGCGCAGCCCACTGAAGTAAGGCACTACGGGAACTCAGTTCAGACACCTACAAAAATATAAATCATTTTTAATTAGACGATTGGACTCGAATAATTAAAATCAATATAAACAAGCAGATTCAAAATTGACAAAAATTTTGCAAGTTTGCGATGACAAGCTAATTTATTGTCAGCACGGGCCATCTCGTGCATGGTAGCTTATTTACGCAGCAGTATCATTGCGAATTTGCCATCCACAGCACAATTATAAGTCAGAAAAGAGTCGCGCGGTGTCGCGGCTATGTGGCAGATTCAAAATTGTTTAATTTCAAATTTAAATTTGGTTTGTAATTTGGTGAAACTTTTAAATTTCCGACGTTTACGAGTTTTCCATTGACCACTGTGAACATTAATGTCGTTTTTCCTCCATTGTGCATGACTTTGTGAGGACACTCCGATGTATAATTGAATTTTTCGGTAAATTTATAATTTATGTAATTTATTGTTTCAGAATTAGTTCACTGAGCAATCAGGATAATGCAGATAATCGTAATAATTTACGTGACATAGTGAAAGGGAAACCAATTTTCTGGTAATAATTTTATCTAAGAAACTGCACATTTCGCAAGGCCAATCACTTAAGGCAATTAAACAGGAATAAATTACGGTTACGTTATTTTTAAAAAGCCGGTATTGGGGTTTAATGTACCACATAGGTTGATAAATGCCTGCGTTAGTTTGTTCCATTTAAATTTTAAATAGAAAACGAATGGCTGTGCTTTCTTGCGTGCGAGCATCACACTATACACACCGAACTGGTTGGAATGGGATATTAATTAACGTTATTCAATATGCAAATTGCATCTCATTATGGTAATTAACGTAAATAAAAAGGAGAAATTTTTTTCACATAGCAGTAAACACGTTATGCCTAACGTTTTCTCTTCTATGGAAAAGTCATGTAAATACAAATTTCAAATGTTTCAAACATCTTACAGTTTTTCAACTAATTTTGAAAAACCTAGGTAGCGTATATGAAGACAACAGTTTCTTTTACTTTACGGTATCTTATTATTATCATCAAGTTCCAAATGTAAAATTATTTAAATAATTAAAATAACTAAAGGCCGTTTTCATAATAGAACTAAAGGAGACTTTAATTTAATGATTATGAAAAGAAACGTATTTTTATTTTAAAGTAACTTTAAATTCAAATGAAAACTGCCCCAATACTAACATATACTTTAATTAACAAAAAAAAATTGTGATTGATCTACAACGCTCTTTTCTATTTCTTAAAAACTTTTCCATTTAATTTGTAAAAATGTGATGAAAGTTAGTTATCATTTAGATAACTTAGAGGTCGGTGAATCCCCTCTTTATAAAACTGCTACAAATTCAAGACCGTATTGCATTAGTATACAGCTTGCGAATTGCTGCTGAGGTCAGTTATGTAGTGCGGAAGGAGTACGGCTTAAGGCCGTAATAGACGATCACAAATTTCAGGTAATTTACATGAATTTTTTGATAACACGTAAATCTGAACATGTATTGTGATGGAAAAGAACTTCATGAATTTTTACTTGGAAAATTTGAAACAAAGAACATTTTTTATATCTCAAGGTCATTGACGTGAACTTTTAATTACGTTGATTACAGTTAGTTCCTTAAGGGAGCATATGTTGGTTGGTTCTTGGTTGCATTTGAGCATTCACTTCATTGGTTATGTATTAAAATGAAAGTAATGTTGCGGTATCAGTACTTTAGATGCCGCTCTCGTATCATTACTTTAGTTTATATGGCCCATTTGTTATTTCCTTACAACTTCTCTTAATATGTATATTATTTAGTTTCCTGAAATACTTATTGAATTATTTTATTCTAATTTGTTACCATTTTAAAATGTACCTATTACGGATACGTTTCACACGGATAAAAATATACAGGCTGTTACAAATTCGAGGCTCACCATTGGGATCTCGGAAACGGTAAGAGATACGAAGTCGGTTAAATTGGGGCAAAGTTGCGTATTTTGGTGCTGAACAATAATCCGTTCTGAAAAATCTTCTACGTTTTGTAGTTTTTGAAATATTTCAAAAAAACAAGAAAACGTAATTTTCTTTTTTATTTTTTCCTGAAGTTATTGTTGCAGGGATCATAACAAAATTAATACATTCTACAGGCACTTTTTTAAGCTCTTTACGATGATATCATTAGATTTTACTTAAAACGTTTCGTCTCGTCCTGACAATCATCAACTTCATTTTTTCTTATGGGCGCTACATTTGGTTTTAATACCAATGAATAGATCTATTTTTTCTGATGCTTTTCCATATATCACACATTCCTATTTATTAATTTGAAACAGCTGGAAATGCAAAAAATTGTTGAAAAATAACACTGCAAAGAAAAACATGGTATGCAGTGAAAACAAAAACCAAAAAAGTTTGATAAACTTTGGGAGTTTTATTTCGTCTTATCACAAAAGCTGATTTTTGAAAAATTTTTAGATATAAAAATGAATGATGTGAATCCAAGAAAGACGTACATTTTTAAAACGTATTGTGCTAACAACAATAATTTAGTAATAGCAAGAGAAATTTACTTTCAACAATGACGATGACGCAGTATTTAATTAGTTTCGTAATTAAATTATACATTTTTATGATTAAAGCAAGAAAGTATCACAAGAAGTTATATCTTTAAAAATCTGTCATTCTTATAAATTTAAAAATGTATTGTGCTAACAACAATTTAGTAATAGCAAGAGAAATTTACTTTCAATAATACCCAGAAAGATGCCATCCACACAGAACAATGTTATTAAGTTAGATAGAAACATTGCACTTTATGGATATTTTCGTAAAGCTCGAAGGACGTATCGAGATCGCCTTAATGATGATGAGAATGAAGAATTATTAGTAGAGGTAGTTTGTACTTGACGTTTCAAAATCGTTGTCATTTGTCATTGTTTTCATGGCCAGGTAGATTACATAAAAATAGTTACTTATAAAATGTATAAAATTATGAAACTACAAGAAAGAATGTTTCCTTGAGCAGTAATATCTTTTAAGATACGAGTTTTCTAAAGACATACATAATTTAATTTGATATTTTCTTGCTTTAATAATAATAATGTATAATTTAATTACAAATCTAATCAACTATTGTTTTGCAGTTGTCTTTCTGGATATTGTTGGAAGGAAATTTCGCTCGTTATTACTGAATTCTTGTTGTTAAGACCACAATAAATTTTTAAATTTACGTCATTCTTGGATTCAAAAACATTCATTTTTAGATCTAAAAATTTTACTAAAATCAGCTCTTGTGATGCACGAAATAAAACTCCGAAGGTATATCAAACTTTTTTGGTTTTTGTTTTCACTGCATACCATGTTTTTCTTTGCAGTGTTATTTTCAACAATTTCTTGCATTTCCAGCTGTTTCAGATTATTAAATAGGGATGTGTGATACATGGAAAAGCATCAGAAAAAATAGATCTATTCAATGGTATTAAAATCCAATGTAGCGCCCATAAGTAAAAATGAAGTTGATGATGGTCAGTACGAGAAGATACGTTTTAAGTAAAATCTAATGATATCATCGTAAAGAGCTTAAAAAAGTGCCTGTAGAATGTATGAATTTTGTTATGATCCCTGCAACAATAACTTCAGAAAAAAATAAAAAAGAAAATTACGTTTTCTGATTTTTTTGAAATATTTCAAAAACTACAAAACGTAGAAGATTTTTCAGAACGGATTATTATTCAGCACCAAAATACGCAACTTTGCCCCAATTTAACCGACTTCGTATCTCTTATCGTTTCCGAGATCCCAATGGTGAGCCTCGAATTTGTAACAGCCTGTATATTATCACCGTCGATACTTAATCAGGGAAATTGCAAACACTGCCGCAAAGGTAACAGTACGGCGTTTTTTTTTTTTATTGCAACTAGAACAATAAGATAACTTTTCATCTAAACTATTTAAAAATGAAAATGAAAGTTAACTTCAGTATTTCCTCATATTTGACCTATTTCTTATTCTTTTAAGATATTTTTCAACGCAATGACAGAAACATAATGCTCTCATTTTCATGGATCGCCTATAACACGCTGTGATGAGTACTGTACGTGTGCGACTGGATAAATAATCGCATATTGACATTAGGAGCCGTTCGCAATCTGTATACGACTTACATACGCAGTTGTTATCTGTGCTTTTTCCAATTTCACATTTCAATGTTATTGGCAAACATCTGATTTACTTAAATATTTGATTTAAAAAAATCAACTGTTATGTATTTATCATTCAAAGAGAGCATGAAGTCGGTGGTTTCCCTTTTTCTTTTTAAGAGTTTAGTGTTTTCCATAAGTTCAAAACAACATTTTAGATAAGAATAATTCCATTGTTTACGCTATCTGCGTTTTTAATTTCACTTTTCAGTATTATCACTAAACGTCGGAATTGATATTTTCTTTTTATTTACATTTAGTCATTTAGTCATCAGCTTTGTTATGCCAAATTCGCTTTCACGCAACAAGAGTTGTTTACATAAAGGAAGTTTCAGTTAACATGTTTGTTATTAATGTTTGAATTAGTTCTTTTTTGTCATTTACACATCAATTTTTTTATTTCATAATTTCATATTTGAAACGTGCTTGAAAAATAGATGTTGTGGCAATTATTTAAAGTGTAGATTACCTTCGGTGCCTGGACGGAAGATAACATGTCGGTGACAATATGCACAGAATCCTCGTCATCTTGCACGCTGCTGCTTTCTTCTCCATCTTCGGAAGTCCCTACGCTGTTCATTCCCTTTTCCTTGGTGCTTCTCCTCAGGCCATTAACTAAGTCTTTCCTAGGCGCGATGCTATCGTTCTTCTGCTGTTTGTCTTGAAGTTTCTTCTTCAGTTTGATGTACTGCCTCTGCGTCCTCTCGTCTTTGTAGTAACCGTGATTGGGGGGTGGCGAATGGCCGGGGTGTGTCGACGTGGGCACGTGCGCGGGGTGGCCTGGAGGGATATTGGAATGAAAGTGATGAGGTGGAAAACCGGGTGGAATACCTTGCGGAGGATAGAAGGGCTGTGGTGGTTGATTTGTTCCGTTCGGTGGACCACCACCCTAAAAATAAACAAATTCATCCATTAATTTCAAATGTGTATTTCACAACGAAAATAAAAAAGTTTTTCAATAAATAAAAACTTTAAAAAAATTAAATTGGTGTTTTTTTAAATTTATATCTCAACTTCATACATCAATGTAATCAAGTATACATATTTATTTTATCAATATTTAAGAACATTTGTTTATGCGAAAATCGAAGAGTAAATCGTTGAGGAATTTTGACGTATCTACATATTTAAAGAATTACTAGGTATTACAAGAATACCAAGAATCACTTGAATACTGTATTTCTTTGCGAATATACGAGGTTTGTCCGAAAAATACTGGAATACTTTAAAAACTATAACTTAAATAAACATATACTGGGTGTCGCCTATCTTGAGAGGGCTTTTTGTATAGAACGAGGGAAAGGGAAATAGTAATCGGTTTACAAAAAGGAAAAAAGATGTCTCAAGATAAATGATACCCTGTATATTAGAAAAAGCATACAATATGTATATTGTACTGGTTATGTAGTATTCCATTTAATTTTTTTTTTAATGGAAGAGCATTAGTGGTTATTGGAGACTGAGATGGATACTGAATCGCCTTGTTATAAATAACTTTATTGTTATAAATAACTTTATTATTTATAACAGGGCAGTTAAGAATTCAGCTGAAACTCCTCTCCTGATGATAAAAGCCAATTAAATTGAATTATTACGTATAATATAGGTATGTATATGAAATATTCACATACGGACAGGAATTTTCAATTTCACTTGTAAACATTTTATATTTGAACATTATCATAATATTTGAGCTCGAATGAAACAGTAAATATAAGTTACAGAACTAGTCATTGGTTTTAACAGATCTATCAAATGTGCAACTTTGATGAGTATGTACATGCTTTCAACGGTTTCGAACTAGTTAGGAACTGTTGATGAAACAAACCTATTATAAGTAATTCTATTGTACCATCAGTGGTGAATGTAGGGTTTATGGGGACCCCGGTGCAAATTATTTGCTGAAGTAAATTAAAGTAAATGACTAACAAATATTGGCAGAAAAATTTCCGTCACTGTTGAGATTTGAACTCAAGTTCTTCTGGTCACCACATGCCATGTCACTTTACAACATATATTTGGTATAGAACAATTGTAAGAAGTTATCAAATTAAAAAGAATTAGCATTGGCGATGCAACCAACCAAACACGAAACTGGATTTAGTGGATTTAGTTCATCGAACGTTCCTTCGGTCACTCTTGACGTTTCCATTCGAACTTAACCTTAATTTGAAATTAAAACATTCAAAGAAAGAAAAAACGTTTTCTTAAAAAAAAAAAAATTAATGCAAATGCGTAAAATGACTACTGGCCTGCATCAAGATATGTTTGAACTATATGAATTATATGAACAACTGTGTGACTAACATTAAACAACATTTATGGCGTGTTATTTATGTTACAATTGTAATATTAATATGACATTATCCAAGACATGCATTTAAATTTCAACGCCTACTCTAATTCGTTTTTATATTGATCACTGGTTATTATATCGCGTGATCAGTATCTTTTCCAATCGAGTGACCTATGGAAAGGAAATCGTATGCCTTTGATTAATTCATTTTTTCAAGTGTCATCCTCATTTCAATTATTTATAACGTCAGCAAGTTTAATTCATTAACAGAAATCTTTGTTAATGCAATGTAAATATTTCAAATGGTGAACTAATCAAAGACACACGATTTTATATCCATAGGCCACTTGATTAGAAAAGATATCGATCACTCGTTATCATTATGTAAGTTAAATTAAGTATGTCAGAATCACATCATATTATGTTGATTAAGGTAAGTGTACAAGTGTCATATTATATCATAATACGTAGAATAAAACTTAGGATATGAAAAATTAGTAAACAATATTTACATAATTTATAAATAAGCAGCTAGTTAATTTTGTTTGCTAATATTAAATAGCAAAAATTATATTTGTATGTGAAATTTCGCTTATATGGTATTGATACACATCAATAATAAGGTTCTTTTAATAGCGTATTTAAATTTACTACTTGATAATTGTTCAATGTTACAAGAAATGTGGTTAAAATACTTTATTGCTACATTAATGAAGCGTTTATGTATTATTGTTAGACTGTGTTTGGGCAGAAACAATTGTTCTTTACTTCTTGTGTTAAAGTTATGATTACTTTAATAAAAGAGTTCTCATTTTCGCGAATATAAAGTAAGCATTGATAGATAAATAAGCCTGGTTTGCTAAAATTCTGACTCCTTTTATTGTAATATGAATATTTCTATTCTATTCATTTAAGTATCCCCAAAATAGAATACGTCATTTTTGTATTATGTGTCAATCTGATCAATCTGAGTTAATAATACAAAGTGACCTCCGACTGCAAGAGGCAAAGCTGTTTCATGAAAGCTAAAAGGAGACAACTATATAATAGTTCTTAAAATTATCAATCAATCGACCAGCATATAACAAAAAAATGACGTATAGTTAATTAGACATTGGGACAATCCGATATATATTTGTCGTCTAACTTAAATGGGTTTTATTAGAGAAATACATCGTAGTAAAAAAATTACACTGGACAACTTCATGCTTAAAGCAAAAATACAGGGAGATCGAAATTGATTGTCCTGATCCTACACCACTTTTCGTGAGCTTGATATCAATATTTACATCTATTACATGAAGGTTAGAATGAAAAGCAGTGCGTGCATAGAACATTCATGTTACATCCAAACCTAACCTAATTAATAAAGAACATAATTATTGGTTAATCAGATTGCTATTACAATGAAATAAACCATTTTTCATGAATGAACGGCAATGAACTGTCAACAAAATTTTGGGATATTTAGTAACTTCCCCAGATCTCCCTATGTTGCTAACTTCATTTTAATAATTGGATGTAAATATCGATATCAAGCTCATAGAAAGCAGTGTACAGTCAGGACAATCAATTTCGATTGCCCTGTATGTTCTTTCAAAATAAGTTCCTATAACGTATGTTCTTTCAAAATAAGTTCGGAGTCAAGAATAGACAACATGAACATTTTTTTTGTAAGTGAATATTAAAGCTGTAATTAATAAAAGAAATTTGAATTTATTATATTCCCGTCAAAACGCACATTTGAATCATGTGACGTCGCTGTTCATAGGTCGTCAACAGAGAAAAGGAACGTCAAATCGTAAGTTGATTACAAATACGGATACAAATGTAATAAAATTAGTAGTTAAACATGTTATTATTATTGTACTGTGCCACAGTGTAAAAGTATCTTTATTAAGCGCCGAATAAATTATTTATAAACATAACAAAAATATAGAGAAAACTGCGGTTATAAATGTGACATTTCTTCTTGATGTTTCAAATGTCAAAACAATGAAGACACATCGTGGAAAAATGCAGTAAAATTTTTATGAAGACCATTTTCATGTAAGTATCTAAAATGTATCCCAATAAATCAATAATTTCCATAAAAAGAGCAAACATTCAAACATTGACAATAAACTACTTATAACCTAAACACCAAGTGAAATATTTACTGAACACTGACGTCACAACCAATGAGAAGCCGTTCGAAATCACGTGATTTATATTTGAAAATTTTTCTATTTTAATTATTAATTTAAGAGAATAATAAGTAAAAACAGCTTCAAGATTAGGTATTGCTTAATGTATTATTAATTGTAGTTTCTATTACATAGCTTTAATTTGTGTTTCGTGTTATTGTCATGTACCCTATTTGGAATTTTCATGAAAACTGTTGGCGCCTGGTGGAGAAATGAGTACTAGAGTAGACGTGATCGACTGTGATCACTTAAGTCGTGTTAGGCCCAGTATCTCAGTCAGAGTTTAACTTTAAGCTTCGTTTTATTTCTACGGAAACAATTGTCCTTACAATTATTACTATGAGAATAAAACGAAGCTTAAAGTTACTCCGAATGAAATACTGGGCCTTAGAATCGTTAGATACGCATCAATTATTATAAAATGTCGTTTCCGATAAAAAATATCTATGAAACCTATTTTCTATAAAGAAGTAAGTAATTAAACGTCGCTTGTTGATCACGTCTGCACCGCCATTGTTCGGAAATTTTAGCGCCTCTACCGGCAATGTTATTTGCCAATTATATCAAGAAATTTAATGGTGATGGCTTTATCATTAACATTGCAGTGTTTTAATGAAAAATTGTGTTGTTGGGTTTTATCAAAATTGAAACACACATTATTGGCTGAAAATCAGTCATTTGACATTTCCAAACTGAGACTAAAACTGTTTGGTTTCTTGTGTCATTAATTAAAATGGTATCATCGGCAAACTGCATAACATTTTTATTGGAGATAAATTTAGACAAATCATTGACGTATACATTTTATGAACAAAAGAGGCCCAAGAACGGAACCTTGTGTCTGATATTGGTTGGTATCACATTCTACGGTTCGAAAGATGAAGAGAGAAAATCATGTGCAACTCCTCGTATTCCATAGTATTGCAACGTATTCGTTAGGGTTTCATGACTAACACAGTCGAAGGTCTTTGAAAGGTCACAAAAGACAGCAGGGCTACAAAGGCTTCAAGTATTGTCAGAAACAGATCAGTTACAGCCAGTTTTGTGTAATTTTTTTTGCAAAAACCATATTGGTTACAGTAGGTGACAGTAATTTATATTTTTCTAAAAATTCGCATAATCTATAGGAGTTTGCAGCTAAGCGTTCCCCATCTGGTGTCAACTAAACAAATCCTTGTATGCTACACAACAAATCGTCTTTTGGCGTCAATCCTGAGTGTATGATGTATCAGGATTGTGTTATATGTGACATTCACATTAAATCACCTTGTGTATTTGTATTAGTACGCACTTAAACACGTGCATTACAAAAATTCCGTGTAGCTTACAGAGGTTCAGATTTATCCACGGTAGCGCTGCGATCTTAAAATCAAATGCCTATTGCTGAAAGCAAGTCCGGGTGGTTAAGATTTTGTTGGAATGATACATAATGGACGGTAATTATTTAGGACATTTCTCGAATTATCACCGTGGATGAGATTTGGGTATATCATTGGGTCTCTCCCACTAGACAGGAATCCACGCAGAGGCTTCATAAAAGATCTCCATCGCCAAAAAAAAGCCAAAACGCAATTTTCTGGAAAAAAAAAAACTGACGGCTGGGGTACTGAAGGAATCTTGTTTATTGAGTATTTGCCGAGGGGATCGCTATAAACCCATGGAAATTTGTTGCTGCACGACGATTGCCCGATTCATAAGTCTAACAAAATCCAGTAGATATAATAATCAATGACTGTGGAGTTTAAAGAGTTAAGGCACTCACCTTGTAGACCCTAATCTAACTTTGTCAGACTTCTTTTTAATTAAAAACTTAAAAATGCTTCTCAGGGGAAAGCGGTTTGCATTTGATGAAGCACCGAAAGAAGCTGTTGAACAATATTTTGCAAAGTTGTCCGAAGGAGGGTATGGAACGACAAGTGTTGAAAAGACTTATGTAGAAAAATAAAGGGTTGGTAATGTGATGCCAGTACTAGGTTGATAATATACAAACACGCAGTAGTATTATTCAGGAATAGCCAGAAATAACTGAATAATAGCCAGGAATGACTAAGTACATACCTAATTACTAAGCGTACAAGATTTTAGCGAGTAGTGGTACCATCGGAAAAAAATTATTCATATGAAAACTATTAGCGATGTTTCTTTAATAAAAGGTTTATTCAATTAATTATCCGCATTAATTTCATTTGAGCGAATTCAAAATTAAAATTGTAAATGTGTTTATGTTGCATGGAATGCAGTCATTTTTATTTCAATTTTATCAAGGATGTTTATAATAATAAATGTTATCGCTTTTCTCCGTAATGTAACATGTTGCATAAAAATTTGAATGCCTTATCTGAAAGTTTCCTATTGGGACTAAATATAAGTACTAGACACAATGGTACCTTAATTATAAAATTATCCTGAAGGTCCTCGCCCTTTACGTTAACGATACCGGACGATTAAACTATTTTTCAGAGGCCAAAAAAAATTCCACATGACACCGATCGGTATCAAATTACACTGAAAAACAGAATCTAAAAATAGTTACCGTCCCATTCTGCTCCACGGATTTCAACGTGATTTTAATGGTCGTCACGGCCGCTTTTTCGCCCTTATCTTCCATCATCCCGATCGATGGTGTGTCCGTATTTGCTCGATGCACAAGGCAAACAGCATATGTGCCTCAGATATGACAAGTAATACAACTATTTCGTTATCAACGAACATGTGGCATACAAATGGCGGGCGCGCGCGCATCGCCCCGCAAATTACGTGGCCAATACATAAATCCTGATAATGTGTTATCTCACACTTTATGTTATTCATATCGATGCATTAAATTACACTGGAAACGTTGGGCTATTATGTAGCACGTACGGTTGTTGCGGTTTAGATAAAATGCCACCGACTAGGTTTTCATTATTGTTATAATTAGCTGTGGATTCGTTTACTTAAACAAAGTTTGTATAGAATTCGATTCTACATTAACTGTTAATTGTTTTGATTTTCATTGTGGGATGATAAAATACATTGAGAGAATCAGAGTTCAACAGGAAAGTCTCCAAAGGTTCCACTATTTGGTGTTTTCAGACCAAAATCTTATCGTTTTCTATTTTTTTTTTAAACAATTAAATCGTAAAGTACAAATATGTAAGTGTCATAATCATGGCCTTCTTAAATGAAAAGCGAGTTCTATCCGGCCTGCGCAAAAGTGCAGTTCAGGCGTGCTCCGCCAAGCACTGCTTACAGGGCGCTTTCTTAACCTAAAATCTTGACAGTTCCGTCACATGTGAATGGTGGATGAGTTCGTGTAAGAACAATTAATGTTATTGGGCGTTTACGAAAATTCACCCGGTTGATAACCGGGTTAGAAGTGTGAGAGAGAACATTAAGAGGATTAGTGTATGTAAGAGTGAGAAAAATAGAGTACGGTGTATCCACCGGGTTAATTTTCGTAAATGCTTATTGTTGTAAAAATTTGAGCATACTGGATATTATTTACGTTGGAATAAGGTGGAGTATTTATGTCCAATTTCGACAACTTAATTTAGCATTAAACTATTACGGTTTTAGATTAAAATCTTACTTGCATATACTCAGAATTTCTGTGGTAAGTTACAACATGTATAATAAAGCTTCTTTTCTCATTGTGCGTAATTATCAACGCCCTTTTTAACACGTTTTATATTATCAAAAGTCGAAACTCTTTTATGTAACTTGTAATTATTCATAACACGAAAGTGCCAGTCTTTCTTTATTGTGCAAGCATACTTCACTCCGACGAGATCAAATGATTTGTGCATGAATCTATAAAGTTTATACCACATAAATTATGTTGTATTACGGTAATTACAATACTAATTAATTTTGCGTGAACTCACTTTGATTGACAGTAATGACAGTGCACTTCACTCATTGCCGTCAGTGCCCCGTAACCAGTGCCAAAGTGTCGACTTTTAGCGGTTTCTCGAACACAAAAATTCAATGTAAATTTTTCAAAACGCCCAGGCCAGTTAGAACTCGCTTTTGATTTAGAAGGCCACGGTCATAATAATAAACTACATCTAAGGCAGCATAGGGGAACTTCACACTTTTAGTCCACTTTCCATTGGGGAATTCCCGATTCTAGAATGCAAGGAAGCCATACTCTAACATTTTTGAAATAGAAAAGAATTCAAAATGAATTTGTTCTTATTTTACGATTTTAGGATCTTAAACAAAGAGTGCTTAAAAATCATAAAATTTAATTATCTAGATACTGTAGTTAAAATTCATCTGAAATGAATTTTAAGAGAAATTATTTTTTTCTTCGGTTATAACTAGAAGTCTACGTTTAACCCAGTTTGATTTACCATTTACCAAGAGTGGGGCCGTAACGCAAAAAAACTGAGCTAAACGTAGACCTCCTAGTTATAACACCTATTCTAAAAACTTCTATTTTCACTAATTAATAGTGATTCATTAATCCATTAGTTTATGATATATTCTTTTTATCAATTTTATGGCATCAATAAAGCCATAAACATAACCTGAGTAAATCAAAGACTTTATTACTTTGAGATTTTCATACACAGAAATATATTTACAGTCACGTTCTTGTGTCATAAACAATGATATCACCGGACCGTGAGTTGGTTGAGCATCCATATTTATTTCCACAACCCTGAGCGGAACAATATTCGCGAGATAATTAATGTTCGCCATTATTTGCTTAATTAACTCCCGTGCGTTTTCAGAGTTATTGCCGCATCGCCATAATTATTTATTAGCAACTCCTCACTCTACAACTTCATTACACACGTTTGCTCGACAGCTACTAATTGCTAATTACGGTTCGATTCTTAATAATAATTTGCTTTTTACGCTCCGCGATTAATTAACGTGTCCTTATGCGGTTGGACGTTCGCATTTACCATTTGTTTACCGTTTCGAAAACACGTTGGAAAAGAGCCGGATTAGTTTATTTTGCGCAAATACATTATGCAAAACAGGTGAACGATCCGCAGTGTGAGCTATTTTTGGCCGAGCAAATTGCGGTCTTCGTGAGAATTTTTGATGACAAAGGAAGAATTACATACTTGAAATAATTCTTAATTATTTCAGTAATGTTTGCATTGTTCACCGCCCCACCATGTTTAATAATAAGATAACATCATGTGTTCGAAAAGTAATTACATAAAGCTTGGCCTTGGAAAGCAAAAGTAATGTCTACTGCAAGTTTTAGAATCCATTAACTGTCATCAGCATCACTGCTGTTGTACGAGTAATAAGTTTATTTTGAAAACTTAATCAAGTTACGATTACAATGATTTTTACAACAGAACATAGCTTGCTGCAGACATAATTTTTGCTTTCAATGAACAAGCTTTTTTGAATTGATTCGATATGGTATTAGAATTCCATATATAGAGATTGAAGACTTTCAATTTAGCCAATAGTGTACCGCCGCGCCGTTGCATTTTTAACATGAGTGGTGGGCATGAATATGATAGGATTACGTGTTACAGTAAACTTCTCATATTGGATTCTCAAAATTATCTCTAAAATATAATTAAAATAAAATAAAAAAAATAAAATATAACTATAGGAAAGTTGGCAATGAGTTCATCTGCTATTCTCTAAAAAATAAAATAATAATTATATTTTTCAACATATGAAAGAAACAGTATATTGTAGACCGAGGCGGTAAAGTGCTTGTTTTCCAGGTCGACAGAACATATGGACACTTCTCGAGACCTGGAAAACTACTTTACCGCCATGGTTTACATGGTTTCCCTACACAACATTATAATTAATTTTGTTAATATCACACAAACGTTCTTCTTCTCGAAGTAAAAATATTATAATTGATTTACTATTAAAATTATTATAGATGCTTTAAAATACGATGTTGTATGTGCTAGCGTGGCCGAGCGGTCTCTTCGTAGGCATGGGTTCGAATCCCACTTCTGTCGAGTTGATTTTTTTTTCTTGATAATTTTAATTCTTTTTAAAACCAAATACCAGTGGAATTAAATAAAAAAAATTACGTTTGTTAATTTTTTGATGTCGATGAGAATGCATTCCAGAAATTATTGTTGCGCCACCTACTGGTAAAGCTTCGTGAATTATTTTCTTGGCTAGGCATTTATGTTCATTTTGCCGGGCTAGCCGTGGAAATGTTTGCTTTCTCCTCTCTGATGAGGCGGTAAAATTGAATTTTTTAATAGTGTAGGAAAAAAATTATATTTTGCAAAGAGAAAATACCTAATTCTATTGTTGCAAAAATAAAAAAAAAATAAAATTCTAAATACTTACTTTAATTAAATTAATATTTACTTAAACAAAAAAGAGCGAAAGATACGTGTCCCTTGTTTCGAAAAAGTGTCACAAGAGTTGTTGCCTGCATGTTGAAATTGTTTTGATTTACTGTTACTAGATGGCGACTGTACAGGGTGGACCATTTTTGATGGCTTCACAGGGTTTCTCGGTTATTTATATGAATAAAAGAAAACCATTTTTGTGATCCAGTGCTACTTTTTCGAGAAAAACTCAATGGTGAAGACAAAAATTAGCTGCCTCGATTCGTTCGGGAAATAGCGGCCGAAAACGAATTTTCGCGAAAAATTATTTTTCACAATATCTCAGCCGATATTTCCCGAACGAATTGAGGTAGCTAACTTTTGTCTTTACAATTGAGTTTTTCTCGAAAAAGTAGCGTAGGGTCCCGAAAACGGTTTTCTTTTAATCCTATAGATAACCAAGAAACCAGTTAAAAATGGTCCATCCTTACGTCAAGGAGCATGATCAACTGCATCTACACACTTTCAATTTTCGCGCAGGGACACCTGGCTCAATTCATGCTTTAAAAAGTTATTAATAGGAACATGCTTTAGTGCCCTCTATACCATAGTAAATTGGCTCCCTGAAAGATCGGGAATTGTTCAGCATTTGTTGCAAAAACAAGCCACAACATTTCACCACACCTAGGCCCGGTTACACCAACCAGAGTTTAAATTTAAGTCGAATTTAGATTACGACGTTTCTTGCAAGTTCAGCAAAATGTTAAAGTATGTGAAACTTTCGAAAACCGATTAAACATCGACGAGAATGTGGTTCCAACTATTAAAAGCCATTCCACTTCATTTTGCACATGACGGCATGACTTATTGACCAGGATTTAACAATACTTCATTTTTGTATTATTTTTATAAATTAATACGTTGTACACTGCATTAATTAAAAAAAATTCTAATTCAGATAGCTATGGTATTGAGCATGGTACTTCAAATAACTGTATGTGATGATTTATTAACACAAATTTATTAAAACCTTAACAAATTCCAACGTTCACAACTTTAGCATCCTTTATTTTTGGCGCATTGACGCATTCTTTTCACTCTGCATTCAATTCTTAAAATTAATTATGAACTATTCCTTAGAATTTTTTAAACGTGATCCCGAAATCTGTTACATTCTTTCAGTACACGAAGAAACTGGCCGCATATCACGTCGCCGCTCGCCGTCCTTTAAAACAGCTGTACAGGTTTTATAGTCGGCGATGAACTTCAGGTCTAATAAATCGTTTCACATTTTTGTTTCACTTCATTTTCACATCCGTTTAAGCAAATATAATCAAGTAATCATCCTTTTGTGGCGATAATTATTTATTATCAATTAGTATTTTACGGAATATTAGCGTCATAAAACAACAATAATAATACTTTTATTATCTCCGTGCGAACACTTTACTATCAGTTGCCTACCGGTCAGTGCATTTGACCCCTGTCATTAGTAGATTTAAATCCTTGCATTTTTTTTTGTGGACGAAGCGAACATTCCCCTCTAGTACGAATTAACAAACAATTATTTACACAATTATTTGCGAATTTATTATTCGTATTTCATACAGTTACTTTAGAAATTAATAATAAATAATTACGTGGCGTAAAAGAAACGTGCCTTCCTCACCTGTTAAGTGTAATAAAATCAATTGATATGTGTGTCAAGGTCGCATTGTGCGCAAGCGAGAGTCAATAAAAAAATTTATTGGGCTATTATCCTTCCGCATTTATAGAACGTGGCCGCCGTATTTCGTATACAGTGCCGGAGCTTGATTTTGAAGTCATTTTTTAATTATGTAATTATAAACTGGTTTCAATTTGTCGGTATAATTAACAGTAACCCTGTATGTATGGTTGCCAACTCTAAAAAGCTGAAACTGATAATTCATATACGGGACATAGGTGCAAAACGCGGGACCCAAAGAAAGATTTATTTATTACACTTTCAAACCACGTATTGAGAACATTCTGTACAGTAAATAGTAGATTATATTATAAGTGAGAGAAATGCAAAATTATACATGAGTGACAATTCTCACGAATGTATAATTGCATTTCGCTCACGTGTGATATACGACGTTTTGTTCAACAGTTGCATTTTTTAACAACAAAGAATCTTGAAAAGATATTTTTGAAGTGACATTACTTAAAACGTCAAGCAATCATGGTCGGTCGTCATGGATAGTTGTTGATTTTGCAGTTTGCACGCTAGTGATTGAAATTTGATCTTAGTCACTCAAAACGAACGTATAAAACACCTAAAAACATGCAACTGTTGGACAAAAAGTTTTTACATTCGAGGGTGCTGCGGCTTACGTCTTCCAGGAAAAAATTCAAACAAAAATCGATAAAAATTGTTTGGAAACCACTGATTTTCTTATCTATTGTTACACCCATGCGCCGAACGCCATCCGGGAGGGCGATCTCCTTCCACAAAATTCCCAGATGGTTTACTGTTTTACGACAATCAAATAACGCACGTTCAGTGTCTTAACAGATTTCGAAGTGTGCGCGTCGGTGCCAGGTCAGGATCAGCTTACACAAATAACGAAATTGTTGACATTATTCTAACGTACGGAGAATGTAGGTGCAATGCACGTGCTGCAGTGCTTAGATATCGGCGGCAATATCCCCAGCGTCGAATCGTCTAACAATTATTGCAACTGTGCAACGGGCAAGAGACATCTGCTTTAATAGGCGCTCGCTACGTAAGTACTATCAGCGGTCCTCAATAGTTCGCTCTTTTTGCATTTTTTCATAATGTCCCGAAAATCCATCATGTCTAGGTACTTTCTGATCCCATTTGACACCCTTAATCTACAGTTTTTATTTGTCCAAGCAATAACCTAACACCCTGTATAGTCTATATTTATTATTTATTATATAGTCTATATTTTATTTACTCATTCGAGAATCAAGAATAAGCGAAATAGTATCGGTAGCAGAGTAAAATATTTCCGACCCTTTTTGATTTTTTTTTGCCATCGGTCATTTGTTTCTGTGTTTTGAAATTCGTCTTCAAATATTCCCGAGAGTTTTTGAAATTTTCTTGTTTGTTGTTTGCCGTTGCCGAGTTGTTTGAAAGAATGTCTCATGGACTACCGTGAGAATGATAAATGACGATCGTAATATTCGCGAAAGAAAATGAAATGATTTCAGAGAATATAAACAAGAAAGAAATAAAGTTGAAATTTGAAAACTGTTTCAAATTAATCAATCTAGAAATTTCAAAACTATTCAAATTATTCATTTTTCTTCTTTCTTGTTTATATTCTCTGAAATCATTTCATTTTCTTTCGCGAATATTACGATCACTTGTTTTTCTTTTTGAAATTATCGTTTCCCTTCTTTTCCATTTCGATTACATTTCTCCAAGAGTCAAAAATGTTTTCCTTTTTTGCTTTCATTTGGAGTCAACATTATTTGAACTTAAATGATCAAAAATTTTCTGTGCTCCTCGTTCTTTCGCGAATATTACGATCGACATTTGTTTTTCTTATTTTCTTTCATTTCTTTTTCATTTCGATTGGCTCTCTCGGGTCGTTGCATTTCTTCTCGTATTTTTCAGAAATTAATAAATTTGTTTTCTAATTTCTGTGTTTCCTTCGAATTGACTGTCGAATGGGGCTGTCGAGTGGCTCTTTGCGTCGCTGCTGGCGGTGCGAGTTCGAATCCCACCAGGGCCTTGGATGTCTGTGTTGTCTAATGACTTCGATCCGGCTTAAACTGACGACGTAAATATCTGGAGTGACTAATGACTGAAAGACAAAGCAGTAATGCTCCGTAAAGCAAAGAAGAAAAAGAAGGAGAAGAAGAATGTTGAATAATCGGGACAATTAGCGTCCCGTGTATACCTTAAATAAGAGGAATTTCCGTCAACTCACTGATCACCGATGAGACACATTTGATCTCTTAGTACTTAGCTGTTATTAAGTGCGTTAACCTTTACGCCATCAGGTACTATAACAGTAACATACATTATCAGGAGGAGTCCTACCGACTCTTGGGCTATATTGTTTATGCAGGCGTAATAACAGCAATATTAATGTTATTATAATTGTTTTTTATTATTAACATAAGAAAACAAAATGTAAAAGTAGGATTCAAACATTTATTTCATGAAAAAGCTATACATATATAATTCAGCAGCATCAAATTAAACATGTTTTACTTTTTATCTAAACTTTTTGAGTTAAAGGGCGCAAGTATTTTGATGTATTAGCCATGTTTTAAAATTAAAGGCACACTCAAAATACAAAAAACAACACCCAAGGCAGTACAAGAAATTGTCGCGTTATCTATCAGGTGGAGTCTCTCGGACTCTAATACGTCTATACACGTCAGTGACTTCAATCTGACTAACTTCAAGACACATATCACTCCCTCAACAGCTCTCCTAAAGGTACTGAAATGGGCGACGGTATAAATATAATAATTGAAAGAATACCCGAACAACAGATTTTGCCAGAGTCTCGGAGACTCCATCTGATGGGTTGAGGGTTAAGAAAACGGTTATCCAGTAGGATTGTGTCAAATGCAAATTTTGCAAAGTCACGTCGTAACCATACTATTTTTATAAACATAACCTAACTTTTTATATCCATTTAATTACGATTTTTTTACAAAATGCATAATAAAACACGCAATTAATGAAATAAAACATTTATTGTACTACAAATACTTCGAAGATGTAAACAGAGCCTTTGACAGTTGACGCTGCTGACAGCTGGCAGTTATTCAAGGTTGCAAGATACGTACTAAGCTACGACGTGCCGTCATACAATAAAAGCAAGTACAGAGACGTGTTGATAACGGATTTTTTTTAAACGCACGTTAAAAGTCGCTCTTTTAGACAATGACAATTTAATATGAAGATCATTCTATAAAAAAATGTAAACTTCGGTATTTACTGTAAAAGCAAACAATAGAAACGTGACTCTAGTGTTTGTGCAGGAATACTATCGCAGAATTCATTTTTAAGCAGTTCGAGAAGGTTAACATAAAAATGAAGTTGATCATACAAGAACAATCGCTCAATAGTAATTAGGGAAAGCAAAAAGACTTTAACAAGCGTCATTATCCTTGGTGGTCTGAAATCTAAATTGGTCGAAATGCTTTTGTGTAATTACGAAGGTAGGTACATTATGGATTTAAATTATTTTGTTTCCCTATTACTGTATGACGACTTCTTTAGTTATTCCTTTATTTATCAAAGAGTTTGGAGGACATTTTTGGACAAAAAAAGATACAGGACAGGCTGAAAAAGTTAAAACCAGACAGCAATTCTGTTACATAGCGCCTTGCATGAATGGCATTCACAAAGTAAGATAATGACAAAAGATTCCCACAAAGGTCGCCTCATCCGTGACTCCGTCTCGATGGTCTCTTACGTAAAACGAACGAGACGAAAGCCATGAATTCGGATGGCCGGTGAAGAGAGACGGGCCGACTTCACGTTCGCCAATATCGTCGGAGGTCGATACTTCGTGCACGCACACAGGCATTGGGAACATTCCACGTTACTTGGTTAGTGCCTCTGGGTTTTCTATGGTCAATCACCTCTTTACGTCTGAACAGGACTTTCAGTTGCTGGCTGCTTTTAAATAAGAGTGTTGTTGCGTGCTGTCTGGGCCACATAGATTTTTGATGAAACTTTCTATCTCGTAGAACGGTTTCTTTTTGATGTTGCGAAATTTAAATCATCTTTGATGGTAGGAGAGATCGATAAAATTTCAAAGCTTTAATAAACCTTTATGATAAATTATCTCCGAATATTGACGTTACCAAAAGAAAAACCTAATTAAGTGAAGACCACGAAATTCCAAAGTTTTCTAAAAAAATTTGCCTCTCTTTTTTGATACAAAAAAAAGGCAAACGTACCATCAGCTAACAACAAGAAACTCATTTGGTTAACGCATATCAAAAGTGGCAAAATCTTTGAGTTAAGGGTCGTGAAAATTATTCTCTTGCCAAAACTTTTTTTTTTAACTTTAATTACTGCGAAGTGTCTTGCATATGTTAAAAAAAATCGAGAATCATTCTCAAGCGAGCAATCAATAAAATGATAAAAAACCTTATACTGAGTGATTTTTTAAATTTTTTATCAACTTCCCTCCTTACTGCTGTTTTACAGTAAAGCATGCCGTCCAAATTCCATGAGAAGAGTTGATTAAAAAAAAAGTTAAAAAATCACTCGGTACAATGAAACTAATAATATTCTATATAAATATTTAAAATGGAATAAATCCAGAAGTAACCTTGAGTTGAATTACAAAATTCCCCCGTTATTAGGTAACATACAAATTACATGATATCAATCAAAATAAATGTCCTCGTTGTAAATGTAACGAGCATACGTACCTTTATTGTAATCACCGAGCATCTGTATGAAAATGGTACATACGAGATAACACATCCGCACTAATAATTACTATAATTTTTATCTATAATTGTATCCGGCGTACGAGCGGACGATAAGGAAGGTCTTCCATTGTGAAGGAGCAGGCGGCGCAGATATTTGTCCTGGGCGTTATCTACCTGTCTTATTTATCTTCATGCGATAAGATAAACCGCGGCAGACGGTAAACGGCACACACTGTTGGAAAGGTAGCCTGGAGGATAACGTACGTATGTATGAAGGGGAAGTAAATAAAAAATTCTGGCCTATCTAGAATTATAAAGTGGCTTAGGGATAGGTGAAGTGCCACGAACAGGAAACTGTTCTTTTTTGCTTAGATTTACGAGTACTTACTTTACGAGCACTTGATTAAATAGGTTAGTATTTAGACTTTAGAATTTTATCAGATAATTCAAAATTTCGAGGAGAAAAATTTTAACATTGAAAAAACGAAAATAGAAGGATTGGAAGGACTTGTTTCGATCTCCAGAAATTTATTCTTTGTAAATAAAAAGGAAATTTCACAGCAGCTCTGTAAATTAACGTACATGTATGTCCATCAAAAAATTCAAATTATCTAAAAAAACAAAGTAATTTAGTAGTAGTAGAAATGATCTATACAGAACGTGTCACGACCCTATTGTTAGGCACTTCAACTCCATAAACTTTCACCGTCGCGGCGCGGGAACGGAGGTGCCATGTTAATTTTGATCATAGGCATAGCTAAGGAGAGCTTAGCTCCTCTCATATAAAATTAACCACCTCAAAGAAATGTTTTAAATGTATAATACTTCGCGTCTGCGATATTACTACTACTACTACTAGACTACTAAATCCACATTGATATTAATATAAAGTATAATATTGTGCGCGGGGTATCCCCAATTCCAGTCTAGCCAACTGTAGTCCACTACATATATCGATATATCACACACCCCTTTTTAGAAAACAACTTTCACTAAAGGTTCAGTTTCTTGGGTGGTTTTATTACACGACCACTGCGAGTGACTTTTATTTCTTCCTTTGGGTCACTGCTCGTATATCTTGCCTTTCCCTGACGACGGATTTTCCATTATCAGACCTGGGAGACCTGGACATCCCCGGTGTGTTCTCCGGTTTTACACTATTAGCACTATCGATGTTGGATTTCTTAGGTGTACTTGGAATTTCTGGTGGTATCCGTAAAGGTCTTAATTGCTGGCGATTATGTCGGTCCAATACGCCTGAACGGTCCAGTGGTAAGAGGACCGGTCTTGCAATCGCATGGTCGTCGGTTCGAACCGCACTCGGGATTTTTCTCGGGGGTGGTCGGTATCGACTTCAGGTACCCTTTACTGTTGGGGATAAAATTCGACACTGCTTCCCCTTAAACGGTGAGAAGGTTGGAAGTAACAAAGCCATGGAACACTTTACACACACTCAAATACACTCCCGCTCCTGAGATCCTGGCAAGTCTTTGACTTAGGACCCCGTTGGGCAATCACCACAGATTAAAAAAAAAATGTACTTGAATCTACTTCACGTTGTAATCGTTGTAAACAACCCCTGGTCTCCAAGTTCTTACTTTCTCTTGAAGGAGTACTGGCTGGTTAGGCTTCACCTACGACAAAGCTTTCATTTCGCGATCATAATATCGCTTCTGTGCAAGTTGATTGGATCTCAACTTCGATGCAATCACAGTTGTTTTAAATTTTGGTGTCAAAAGACTTTTTGCCACTGGCAATGTTGTTCTCAATCTCCTCCCCATTAATAAATAACATGGCGCAGGAAGATGCAACGTTATGTAATTTAAAACAGATAGAAATGGATCTCTGCCATCTTGATACGCTTTTGTCAAAAGAGTTTTGACTGTTTGTATATTTAGCTCCACCATTCCATTCGACCTTTTGTTTCCATAATTTCCAATTATTTGTGATGTTTCCTCAGAACTTCATTTCAACAGGAATTTTGAATTCTTTGGTCTGCACTTCGTCTGTTTATTTTCTTAAGTTACAGTTCCAAGACGAAGAACAAGTACTTATAGTCACAAAACAGTACTACGCACTTAAAATTTTCTTAATTTTTTACCCAAGCAGCTCAATTGACAATATACACAATATACGTGAGTATTGTCAACTGAGAGATGACATTTTGGCATTGTTAAAGCCAAGATATGCCTTTTTCAGTCTTTGTCATTTCTGCCGCCGGAAGTAAAAAGGCCATAACTGAAAATTGTTTTTCGAAATAGCGCCCGAACTGAATGGTAAAATAGTGATACCTATGTCTTTTAAAGTGTTACGGTTGATTTCACTCCTTCACCGTTTGTTTACTTGGCTACTGTCTCGCAGTTATTTCGCCGTCCTTAGTGCGCATTTGGCCTACCATTTTAAACGGCCTCTGCTGTTGTGTGCTATCTGCACAGTATAAAGAATACAGTAGCGCAACTCGCTTGTCGGCACTTTGATCTCTTTACTGGATTTTCATTGACCTCGAGTAGATAAAAGGGGTGTGTCGAATTGTTTGTTCTGCTTTACGTGTGAGCGATTTTGTTGTAAATTGTACATTCACACGTGCTCACACACCAGGGCCGAATTGTAGTGTTTAGTGGACGTGGTAAAAAAAAAACAAGGCATAAATAATGTGTATTAACATAATTATAAAGATCCATTCGTCACCAGAGCCGTGAATGAATGAGCTCTGCATCCCGAGATTGTGACTCAGACCTTGCGCGGGATGTTATGCGCGAACTGAATATTTTCATGAGAGTCGCGCTATTGTGTAATCTTTATACTGTGCTATCTGTTGATCAGCTTGGTGGATTTGAATTTCGCGCCGTGCAGTTGTCTCCGTGCTGAGTTTCAGGCCGGAAGCGTGTGGATTCTGATTGTGGGCCGGCGCATTAAGATTTTTGCACGATTCGTAGCGTGGCAGTGAGCTGAGCGACATTTTTGTTTCACGTATGTGATTTTCCGTTGATCCCTTGAGTATTTCTGCGGTCTTTGGTTCGGAAATTTCAATGGTACTGCGCCCAGTAGGGGTGTCGTTGAATTTACTCAAGACGCCGAGGAATTTGGAAAGTTCTACGACCTTATTTTCCGACGCCTTTTTTTGGTGGATCTGTTTGGTTCAACGGTCGCTCCACGTCTCATTACCACCCCGAGACGCTCGACGTGTTTATACCGAGGTAAGCTAATTATTTAATTTCGTTCATCCCGGTTGATTTTAATTAGGGTGTTTCATCGCTTTACTTCGGACGCACCTTGCCGTTTCACCGTCTGTCTTCCCCCAGGACGCTGAGATCGGAGTGGAGCCGACGTGCTCGAATGGTTCACGGTATTGTACCCCTTTGAAATTTTTCATCACCTTTGGGGTATTAATTTTTACGCTCTTGGTTACATGTTTGAGTTGTGATAACTGTATTACTTGTGCGGTCGCCGCACTTACGTTGGTGATCGGTTTTGTTACACAATAATTCCGGGTTTTTCCGGTGTTTACATTTTTTCTCATTTTGTTATCGTAGATTTATTTTTATTTGTTCGAGACGGCTTTTCAGTCCTGTTTGTAAATGAACGTGTGGGATCCCTAGCGGACGGAATTTTTCTATTTGCGCGTTTTTCGCGGATGTTAATGCTTTGTTGTATAAATTTCTTTTTAAGAAAGAAAAGTGTGTCGCGGCTTTTCGCCTTTTTGTGATATTTCGCCGCCGTGATAGGGCTACTATTCACTTTTGTGGCTTGGCGGGACATTTCTAATGTTCACTGGTATTTCTTTATTACCATTAAAGTTTATTTAAAGTGGCGGTTGTATTTTTTATTATCTATTCTTGGATTTCACTTTTTGCGTTCCGTATTTAATTGGGGATTACCCCCTCCTCCTTTCGGAACGGATTACTTCGGCACTGAACCGACTGGTAAGTGAGAATTTCTCTCCTGTTGGGGGAATTCCTTTGGTTGCAAGTTGTTGCGATCGTCAACAGGTGGCGCCCCTTTAGATCTACAGTTACCTGTGCGAAACTCTTTGCCCACGGCCTTCTCCACTGGCTCGGGATTTTGGTCGGAGCATCAGTCCCAGACATCGGGCGATCCAGGTAAATTTGTTTGTATCCGTTTCGACATTCTTTTATTCGCTATTAGGTAGCCTGACGTACATACTCGACTGTGGGACTAGTTTGCGATTAGTCCTATTTTTGCTTCGTGTTTCGTATTACTTTTTGGTTTTGGTTTTCGGTTAGTTTGGTAAGAGTGTGCACGAGAAAAGACCAGGTATTTTGTGATTGAAATTTGCCAATATTGTTTAATAAATATGATACAAAGATGTGTTTGTGATCCTTTAAATGAGTACTAATCCAAAAAACAAAACAGTCAGATACGGCTTTCTTGCTTCCGGCGGCAGATTTCATGGCCACACTGCGAGAACTTTTTTTTTTTTAACTGAAAACCCGTTATATTAAGCGTATTAAATGAAATTAGTCTAGGTTTAGGAGTTTGTGCGTGGCGGTCTTATCGATGGTTTATTTGTATTAATAATAACTAATAAATTAATTCTTATATCTTAATAAATAATTTCTTATATCCTTGTCTGTCATATTTGTTTGTTTGTTTGTTACCATTTCAGTTTGTGCTCGATTTTTTGCGCCCTACTTAGGTATAAGTATAATTATTATTAATCAGAAATATGCAGTGAGAGTTGTACTCGTTTGTACTTCTGTAAAGGAAATTTGGAACTATGCAAAAAAATTCTCACTGTGTATCACCAAATATTAATTATTATTCATTTGTTGCTTACAAAACTTAAGCCCCCCTCCCCCAACAGGAAAGGCTAGCTATGC
The DNA here is from genome assembly GCA_033060865.1 of Dorcus hopei. Lineage (NCBI taxonomy): Eukaryota > Metazoa > Arthropoda > Insecta > Coleoptera > Lucanidae > Dorcus > Dorcus hopei. The sequence continues at coordinate 23,442,079 of CM065422.1, read as the reverse complement.
CTATGATCTAGATCTTCGTCATTTTATGCTTGTCATGTAAACATATAATACCATCAAGTGAAAATTGATGATGTCACATTTGAAATGCTTTAAATATGAATTGCAAATGTAAAAGTAGATCATATTTGAAAGTAACAAAAAATAATTCTTTTTGTAATTAGATGTTATAAAATCTAAACGTGGCTCATATAAATTTAAATAGAAAACATCATTACGTGAAGAAAAAAAAAATAAATTTCTCAAAAGAAAAACTATTGGCAAGCATTTAAATAATTAAAAAAAAAATACTAAACCTGTAAATGATATTTTTTTTACTTTTATCAGTTTAAAATAAACAATAATTCTAAGACCATAAAACTAAAAAATAAAAATAAAAAATTCAGGAACGAACTATTTCAATAAGTGTTCAAATCTGCAATCTTTCTCAAGTGAACATAACCTAAACGAAATAGCTAGGCTTCAGGCTGTGGTACATATCTCTTCCCCGCATAAACGAACATTAACGATGTGACAATAGGCGCTTGACACTTATTGTATATATATAAAAAAATAATTGAGGAATTAATTAGGACTTTATTTCCTACATTTAAACATGACATAATTTTCATTAACTGTACTTACATTTTATTTAAAGTAGAATCTTGTTCGACGAAATTGTATAACATATTCTTTTAAGTGTCCGTTATGTAACTGAAAAAAATCTAAAAATTTTACAATTTCCAATCTGTAAAACTATCAAATATTTTTGCATTGAATTCAAATTTTACGCAAATAGTTAATAGTGTAACGATTTTAAGTAAGGCTGGGAATCATATTCGAATAATTCGAATATTCGAATACATGTGCACTCTGTATTCGAATACGTTCAAATTTAATAATTCGAATATTCAAATTATTCGAATAATTCAAATAATTCGAATTTTCAAATTATTTGAATAATTCAAATAATTCGAATTTTCAAATTATTCGAATAATTCAAATAATTCGAATTTTTAAATTATTCGAATAATTAAAATCATTCGAATTTTTTAATTATTCAGTGAATTGAAAAATTCAAACATTCGAATATTAACTTAATCCGATTTTTCGAATATGTTTTGTAACTACTTTTCTAGTTGTCTTCATTATCGACAAATAAAGTTAATAGAATCGTATTGCGCCACTCAGAAGAAGGTATCCCTGCAATCTTTAACACAAGAATGTAGACCCTCTTTTTACGAAGTCTGGTCGGTAACTACACGTTATAGTATTTCTCACATCATTTATTCGCAAAATATTGTCCAGGAGTGATGTTTGGAAATACTTTAAATTAAGTGACAAAATACAATGTAAATTTTGCCCGTACAGGGCAATTTCCATTTCATTATTCGAATACTTATTTAAATATTCGAATTTTTATTCGATTTATTTCAATTATTCGAATTAATTCGATTTATTTGAATTATTCGAATTATTCGATTTATTCGAATTATTCGATTTATTCGAATTAATTCGATTTATTCGAATTATTCGAATTATTCGATTTATTCGAATTATTCGAATTAATTCGATTTATTCGAATTATTCGAATTATTCGAATATTCGAATAAAATTTCAATTGAATATTCGAATACCAAATCTGAGAAAAGTCCCAGCCTTAATTTTAAGGGTTCTATTAATTTTTTGTTTTAAAACAAAACACGAAATAGTTAATAAACTAATTTATTTAAAAGCAAACTAATTAACACTAAATTAAACACTAAATAATTTACAAGCTTATACCTAATTTATTTTAATAGCCGAGCGAAAGTATAGCGCGAAGTTTAAAGCTGAACTGCCCAATTTCTTGCGGAACTGTGTCCCACTCCCGGCCGCGTGCATTTTATATACCGAAGCTGATGTTCTCGTATTTTCTGGAAGGCGACAGGCTGTCTGATCTAGTTTATTCTGCCGCCAGCACTTTCTCGACTGTCGCCTAAGGTGCGTCGACTAGACGGCTGTGACGCAAGAGACAGTCTGACGCCGGCTGGTGTCGACGAATCATTACAATAGGAAAAAATCACGAAAGAAATCACCCACAAATAATAACAAATTATTTAAAAATGTCATTAATTTGACTAAATAACGATTACGTAAATAGTTTTAAAAAACGAAAACTCCTAATTTTATGAAATTTTCAAAAATTGAATTGAAAAAACTTTTTAGCTAGAAAATAGCTATTCAGTTACAATTCCGCATGCATTTATTTAACTTTAACTTATAATAAATTAAATTGATTTTAACTTATAATAAATTAAATAAATTACAATTAAAATTAAATCTTAAATTCTCTCCCGTCTCAATCGTCGAAAGTCTTTTATTTTGTTTTTAGCCATTTTTTTAGATATTTATTTCATTTATTTATTGTTTTTTATTGTTTGTGTTATTGACGTACTCGTACTTATTCCTTCCCTTCTTAATTGTCGACAGTCTTTTTGTTTGTTTGTTATTTCCAAACAAAAATGGTCAATTATAAATTAATTAAAAAATTGTCTGAAATAAATAATATTGGAAAAAATTTAATTCACAGCGAAGTTAAAACTAATTTCAATCAAAACGAGAGAATCAGAATGCAAAAATAATACAGAGTGTTTGGAAATGATTGAAAGGCGTTTGAATTTCCCGCTCGCTAGATTATTTTTAGAAGTTGGTACTAAATTCATTCTGTACTGTTTTACTATGGAATAATTTGCTTTAGTTTTTGTTCTCAAAATGTTGCTTCTAATCGACTTCAAACTCTAATAAATTTATAATACAGAAAGAAAAATTAAAATGTAAATAGTAACAGCACGTTGCTGATGAAATTCATAACACTTGGCAGGAATACCAACATTGTAAAGTGAAAATTACTAATACGTCAGCGCGCTAAATTCAATCGTCCTTCAATAATTTCTGAACAGACTGTATCTACGTGAACATGCAAAGAAACCATTAATTTAAAACCACCAACATAACTCGTTGCAGTTTTTTGCGAAAAAGAAAATTAAAAACTTCAAAACGAATAAGATAATTTCAAAATGATTAATACTCAAGCCATGTAATCAATCATAATTTATCTTCATTTATGAATGATGAATGGACGACTGTAAAAACAAATGTATTTCTTGCAATAATTTTTTGCAATCCAGCAGACTATAATTAATTTAATTGTGAACCGTCTGATTCAGGAACTCCCCTTTCGAAATTTATCAGAAAATTTAAACGGTACCATTAGTATTCTCTAGCGAAAGAGTTGAATAACATGTTAACAAAGCCGTCTATTTGTGGATGTATAAGTAGTTTACTAGAACAATTTCATCGTGCGGGAGCTATTTAAAAAAAAATGCAATTATAATTCAATCAGAGTACAGGTTTCTTTACCTTCGTTTTTACAATCAGGAATTCCACAAATCTTTTCATTTGTCATACCGTAATTTTCCGACTCATTAAATGCACTGCTCGGATGCCGAACGAAATACCTGCACAAATGTTTAACGATTAACTTATCTTGTTTTTGAATGCCGTTCGTTCCCAACCGAGGTACCTTCTCGGAAACTGTCCAAAAATAAACCGGATGTCCAGAGATGATGGACGGGTAGTAGGCTTTGAAAATTTCCGATCTCAGCTGGGATTTCCGCTATGGTTCTCAGAACTGCCGCCAATAAACGAACCGTTCATTTTGTAAATGAATGAACCCCGAGACATGCAAGTCTGGGCTATTATTATAAGTAAAATACAAAGAGCTGGATTAGTATGTTGTTTCAGTGGTTCAAAATGTTGTATGGTATTTTAATGACGTCGGCAGTATTTGTAAATGTATTCAGGGAAAGATCGTTTTCGTTTTTATTTATAAAAGTAAAACCGCGAATCATTACTAGAGATAAACAGAAACTTGTTTTTTTTTAAAGATACCACAAGGTTTTTCTGAAACATTCTGGCCGACATTGTTGTCAAAGATTTGTACCTGACTTTATTTAATTAAAAATAAGGAGGTTGTCTTAATTTTGACTGTTGGGAATACTCTCTTAAAAATTTAATTTATTTTTGGCTCAGTTTTTGGTAAATCACAAAATCTTTTAACCGGACAAAAATATTTTTTCACTTTTGACAAAGCTGTCGAACGACGGCGAAACGTTAAGTGTTTGTGCGCTATTTAGTGTCCGATTAAAAGATTTTGTGATACAATTTTCACCGGGCAAGAACCAATTTTAAAGTAAAAAAATAGGATATTAGAATAAGAATCTACACAGAAGGGACACTTGAGTATAACTGTCACATTTGCTATTTTGTTTGATACCTACTGATTTGCAAATTACTTTACATTTGCATAAGGGTATCAAACAGAATGGCTTTTTTTTTGACACTGACGTTTAAGTGTCCCTACTGAGTATTTACTTATCGTTGCCTTGGAGTTATAGGGTTCTATGTTATGCATGATTGATATATAACATAGAACCTTATAACTCTAAGGCAGCGTTATACTGTGCTCGCGACTGTGTTCAATTAAAAAAAAACTTGCACGTTGTTTTCAATCGTCACTATCAATTAATAAATGTCATCCTAAAATCAACAAATCAAATTTAAGATTCCTTGTTTGAAAATAGTTTTATTTTCAGAGATAAGACGTGCTTCAGGAAAAAGTAGGCTTTGAATTTAGGTTAATTTGGGTTATGAGAATTTATGAGAATCGCAGTGACTATGGTGTGACTATTGCAAGTTCTTTTTTTATATATGACAGATATAAGTGTCAACTTTAATGCCCAGTTGCACCAACTTTTTAAGCAGGGCTTAAATTTAAGTGGTGTTTAGACTATGCGATTATTTATAGATTCAACAAAACTTAGTCACATTCTAATTGATACTTAAGTTGAAGTTTAAATGTCAATCAGAATGTATTTGACATTATACTGAACATACGTAAATGTCACATTCTAAACATAACTTAAATTTAAGCTCTGCTTAAAAAGTTGGTGCAACTGAGCATTAGGGTCGATTCTGCTTCTAACTGTCAGGACTGTAACTCAATTATTAAAATATGGAATTTGGAAGATGTGATTTCTCCTAGGTCTCTAGGATTGCTCATAAGAAATCGTATCGTACTGAGAATTTCAGAAATTCACTTTTTAATGATTGAGTTACACACTTACAGATATTACGGTCCTTACAGATACGAGCAGAATCGACCCATTAGTTTGTATCCACATCTGTAGATTACTGAATACTATGGAGAATATTTTTTAAATAAATTCTTGTTAGAAGCAAGTAAAGGATAAATATTCATTTTTTTCTTTTAAATTTCTTTATATTTTTAAATTTTCATCTACATATTGCTCTGATATTACCAATAAGAGGACTAAAAAGGTATATGTATTTTCAACAATCGTAATAAGCAGATGTGCAGCTGCAAGAAAGAACATCCCTCGTCTACAAGTGTGATCCACATCAATGACATATCACCTTCAAAATGTCTTCGAAAACAAACACTATTGCACACAAAAATCACAAAATATTCTCATCAACAAACGAATCTGTTAGCTACGATTCGCAAGAATCGTAATTAGCAAGATCAAACCCGTTTATTTGAACTAACGCGTGTTCAATTGAGAAGTTCATCAAGTTGGTTTTGACTCTTTGATGAAAGAAGATAGATTGACGTTTGACGGATGACAGTTGTCAAACAGTTTTTTAACACATTTGAATTGTTGTGTCATTAAATTCCCATTTCAGTCACAAATTAGCTGCTTTCAGGGCTAAACAGAACATGTATTTTTGTTTAACGATGGCTTTCGCTATGGAACATAAGACTTTCTTAATCAAAAGTTCAAGACCTGCTTCACAATGTTACAAAAAATTCAAAGGCTACTTCATGAACTTTTCAATTGAACACTGGTTAGTTGATACCACAGTATACACATCAATCAGTATGGACAGCTTGGAGTTTTCGCTGCTACGGGTTTTTGAGCGCCCATGTCTGAAAACTAGGGTTCCTGACCCGGGAATTCTCGATCTCGATTTCCCGGGAAATTTGCTAAATTTGATCCCGGGAAAAAACTGTCGAGAAATCGAGAAATTTCCGAATTCTGCGGCTACTCTCTCCGTTCAAGACAACTGTCCGCTGCTCCGCACATCTTATTATTCTCTACGGGCAAATTTATACAGATTGAAGACTTTCACTTTAGTCAATAGTGGTTTCATGAAAAGCAACAAAGCGCATGCGACTCGCATGTACAGCCGTGCGCAGCTTAAGTGCTACAATTTGACAATTCTGTGAGCCTTGTACCACAAGGTTTTAAGAGTGAGGCTCTCGTACAGGCGGTGCATTTTAGAGGCGAATGACTGTACAACCCTTGCTTTCTTAACGTGAGTAGTGGGACTGTAGTAGACATTACGGGTGGGTTTACAGAAAGCAAATCAAATATTTAATTTCAAATTAAACTAATCACGATTAAGTTGCCATAAGAATTACATTGCGAACTGTCAAATTAACAACGATATTAAAATTTGATTGCAATTAAATTTTCTGTAAACTGGCCCTACGTGTTACAGCGAGAACTGCACATATGTACACAGTTGGTCTGACTAAGACTAGGTATACAGTTAATTGTGAGTAAATGAAGGAGAGGCTCATTGAAACTTGTGTGGTAGGAATGCTGCGCCCGGAGCCTAGCCCAACGTCGATTGATGTAGCTATTTCGTTTACTCATGCGCTTTCTACTATTCTATCCTTCATTTACTCATGATAAACGCATAGCCAGTGGTGGTCAGGCCAACCCAGTATACGAATAGCAATCAGTGGATTGTAATATTTTCAAAAGCAGCAACAAATAAAGTAATTGTTGCTTGCACAGAATTTCTACTGTAATATCATTTAAGAATTTGAATCTTTCGGATGATATTAAGCAAAGATATTTTATTGTTAATATCATCTGTGGCTTAGATGCAACTGCATTAATGTTAATGCATTTGTGTAATGTGATCAGCGCCTTCCCACCTACATCGAAGAAAACGTCCATCTCTTTCAACCAATCCCTATTACTATTCTTGAAACCGCTTTTGGCTAAAATGAAAGTCTTTAAGCGGTTTATATAATATTGTTTCCAAAGTCAGAAATCAATTGTCTGATAAAGCATTTAATGCTTATTTTTCGAACTATTATTTTAAGAAATTTAAAAATTTGTTGCAAGTCGGTTTTGATTATAATGGAATTTTAGGCCAAAAATTGGTCATGCGTTATCTCGACCTAAACTGAACATTATTTTAAGAACATTTAATTTTATTTTGTGCATTAGCCACTGCTTTTCAGAAGAGATTTTTTGTTTTGTTTTTATACTATAAAAGAGAGGGATTTTTGCTTTTTTTAAATTACTTTTGTTAGTTTTCTAATGTTTATTATTATTAGAAAATGTTTCTACTTAAAAGATAAAACTAGGAAGTTTTTAAAAGTAAATTTGATTTTAACCAAAGGCCTACGTCAAAGACAAAGAGTATCCCTCGAGGTTCCATACTACGTCCATTATTATTTACAATTTTCATTAATGATCTCCCCGAGAATTTAATTTGCCGGAATTATGGCTTCAAGCAAATCAATTAACACCAAACAGTTCAAAAACTATTGACATGTTGTTTTCTTCGAGCAGACGAATTACTAAGGAGATAATAAAGGACACCAGGAGTAAAGACAGACACATGATTAACCTGGAATCCATTCATTGAGGATGTCTGCAGCAGGTTGGCGTCCGTCACCTATGCTACTAGAAGATTGAAGCAGATCGTAAATGATGATGAAGCGTTGGTAGCCTATTACGCGAAGTTCCACTCGATAATGTATTACGCCATCAAAGCATAGGGAAATTCTATCCACCTATCCAAGGTGCTGGTACACCAAAAAAGAAAGCTATAAGGACTATTGTAACCGAACCTTATGACTAGCAAGCCCTATTTCAAGAAGCTTAAAATCCTTGAATTATTTCTTTTAAAACGAGTTATTGTCTAAAGTGGCTATGGAAAACGGCAAACAAATGAAACTGTTGACTTTAATAATTAATTTTTAAGTGATAATAATGTGCAAGCATTAGGTAGTTTAAGTACGTAAGTAAGTGGTAAGAGTAGAGTACTTTTTATCTGAAAGGAAAGTAAATGTATTACTGAAAAATGATGTTTGTAATGTCAATAGAAGCTCAAATATCTAATCTGAATGTTATATCTTAAAGTTGATTTTTTTTGTCGTCATTATGATTAATAAGTAATAGGTATAAATTTAGTCAACGTGATCTATGTCAACAAACGCAACTAAGATTTAACTCAAATGATTGATTTCATGTCAACAAATTGTCTGTCAATGTTTGAATAACGTTGTTATTTAATCACATGGCCTTCTAAATGAAAAGCGAGTTCTAACTGGCCTGGGCGTTTTGAAAAATTTACATTGAATTTTTGTGCTCGACAAAACGCCAAAAGTCGACACTTTGGCGCTGGTTACTGGGCACTGACTGAAATGCACTGTCATTACTGTCAATCAAAGTTAGTTCACGCAAAATTAGTTAATATTGTAATTACCGTAATACAACGTAATTTATATGATATAAACTTATAGATTCATGCACAAATCATTTGATCACGTCGGAGTGAAGTACGCTTGCGCAATAGAGAAAGCTTTCGTGTTATGAATAATTACAACAAGTTACATAAAAGAGTTTTGACTTTTGATAATGTAAAACGTGTTAAAATGGTCGTTGATAATTACGCAAAATGAGAAAAGAAGCTTTATTATACACATTGTAACTTACCACAGAAATTTTGAGTACCTATAGGTATGCAGGTAAGATTTTAATCTAAAACCATAATAGTTTAATGCTAAATTAAGTTGTCGAAATTGGACATAAATACTCCACCTTATTCCAATATAAATAATATTCAGTATGCTCAAATTTTTACAACAGTAACATTAATTGTTCTTACACGAACTCATCTACGATTCACATGTGACAGAACTGTCAAGATTTAAGAAGGTTAAGAAAGCGCCCCGTAACCAGTGCTTGGCGGAGCACGCCTGAACTGCACTTTTGCCCAGACCAGATAACAAGCGTCTAAATAAAAACCTGGTCAAGTGGCTTGTGATCGAGAATTTATCCATTGCATTTGCATAGCAGATTTACTAAATGTAGCCTACTTGACCAAGTTTTTATTTAGACACGAGTTAGAACTTGCTTTTCATTTAGAAGGCCATGTTTAATCATAGTGAAGACAAAGAAACCAACTTTAAGATATAACGTTCAGATTAGATATTTGAGCTTCTATTGACCATACAAACATCTTTTTCCAGTAACACTTATACTATCCTTTCAAATAAAAGCCAAAGCCTCTTAACCAAATTTCACGTTGTCTCGTTTTCTAAGCAACCCTGTATGTTATTTCGAAATTTTGGTAGTGACTGAGGACTTGCTAGAAGAAGCAAAACTTTTTATGAAGGACTGTTCTTCCTAAAATGCGAAATAAGGATGTTTACAAGTATAGTTAAGTCCATTCGGGGACACACTGTATAAGGACATGTGAAAATGTATCAGTGCCCTGTGAACCAAAATTATTTAGATAAGGGGAGGCTATGAAAAATAAAATCAGAGTTTTAGCTTGATTCGAAACTTTTAGTCCGACATTTGCTTTCCGACTGCTGTCAAATCTGTTAGTTCTTTAAACGCTCTCGAACACTGTAGTCTTTGGTCAGCAAGCAATCCCACGGCATTTGAAATAGGTCGTATTCAATTAGACGATTTTTTCTTACTGTCGTCAAATGTATCTTGACGTTTCAGTTTTGACAGTTAGTCAATAGGCTAATTGTATCGATCAAGCTAAGACTCTGATTTTATTTTTCATAGCCTCCCCTGATCTAAATAATTTTGGATCGCTCCGTAAATGTCTTTACAATGTAAGTGAGTTTTAGTTTATTTAATTCTGCCAAAGGACATTTCATTTTTATGTATCTTTCTAATTGTTACACACATCTATGCGATGTATTTTATGTGACGTCTCCTGAACTCCAGGCTGAAATAAATGAAGTGAAATGAAATAACAAGATCTTCATATTTTGTTTTATAATGATCCATACCGTCATCCCTCAGAAAATCTCCTTTCTTATTATGATCCAACTCGTATACAAGAAACAAACAAATATTTGAGGCTGTTTGTTTTTAGGAGAAATTATCTGTAGATTATTGAATAACGAAGTGAATTAATATAGAAGTGCATTTATTAAATTGGAATCTTGCTTGAAGCAGAATATGATTAGGGAAGGGCAGTAGATAACGAATGCATAGTTAAAGTTGCGAAAATTTGTAACAAAAACGAATTGGGTCGCACAACTCTACATAATTCAGGAAATTAGCACCGATAACTATTCAAAAACTTTGACATTTATGTTAATTCCTTTATTCTCACAAACGTTTATATAGCTTTATTTGTGCCCAAAGTTTCACGCACGTTTAAATATGTAAACTTACATCATTTTCTTGCTAAAGCAAACATCTAAAAAATTGCGTCAATCGTACCGTAACAGAGTAAATAATAAAAAAATTCGTCAATTATTTATGAAGCAACATCCAGTACCATCTGCATCACTGCGATTAATTAACAAATACGTGCTAAGTTAGAAACGGATAAAATTTTGATGCAGTGCTTTTCTTTTCGATGAATTAACTAAAGCAAGACGAGGAATTTTTTTTACGGATTACGGTTTAACACTTTAATTAAAAAGCTCAAAGCGACACAACGCATTTCTTCCTGTTTTCCAGTTGTTTTATATAAACAAAAGGCTTTTACCCTCTGTTTTGATTCCATTAAGGAGAAGGAAAACATTCCTAAAGTGCGAATTTTTGTAGAGAATTTGTACTTTTTAAAGTTCTTTTCTGTGTAATATTTAAATAATTAATTCCTTCGTTGAAAAAGCGTATTATGGAATAAGAATATTATATTAAAGATTCAACGTGTAATAAAATTTCAAGATTTTAAATGTTTCGAAAACTTGTCCACTGAATTTAAAACATGTTTAGGAGAAAAGAGAAAATCCTAAAAAATGTTTAATTTACTATAAGATTTAGATACGAGACTATCAGTTTTTTTTTTTTATTTGTGGCGCCATTTTACAGTGCAATTTTTTTAAATACATTAGCAAATATAAAATTGTCAGTATCATTCCCTCATCAATCACTCTTTATCTATAATAAATAAAATTACAATTACATGGAAACCCCTGCGATGATTTTAAGATGGAAAGTTTTGATTTACTTAATTTCTTCCTCATCTTTAAACGAATTATTGGATAAATATAATTTTAAACGAACCAGATTATATTTAAAGGACTTTTCAGCGTTGGAACGATATAATGAGTTAGACACATTTAATTAATGAACGGCAAGATTTTATCTGCGAGTGGAAACTTTCATAAGAGGTCCAAACATGCGGACGCAATCGATCCAGATACTTGACCTTTAAATTCGCGCATGAAATAATCATCAATTAGGAATGGCCCGATTTTTTCGGCAACACGCCATAAATCCCGCGGCTTTGTCGCAGACATTACATAAGCGAACGCACCCGGAAAAAACGGTACTATGCAAACATTCTATTAATAAATTAGAAGTGACTCAGACTGAACTCGGTTTATTAATGATTCATGTCTGCAGAACATATTAACATATGCCCGTATGTAGTACATGGGCGTATTGACCACAAAATTTGACAGAATTACGGTATTTCCAAATACGCAATTAGTTGAGAGGAGGAGACGTTTACAGAACAAATTCTTGAATGTTTAAATGAGAATAACAATTTGGAATTTTAAGGAATCCAAATAACACTTACTTGCAGATGGTACTTCCTATTTCTTGTACAAGTTTTGGTTCAATTTCTATAATAAATTTTAGGCTCTAGATAACATGCTTTGGAGATAGAACACGTTCTATTTTTTCAGATAGCTTTTGATTTAACTTATTATATAATTTAAACTGTTCAAGAATTGAACCAAATTCTTGTACCTACAAGAAATAAGCTAGTGTGAAACAGCCTTTAGTAAAGTGCTGACGTTTGTTTGAAATTGAACAAAGAGTACTTTTGAGCGGTTTCGTTTTTGATCATGCGGTAGTAATACCCGTGCACTCATTTAAACTTCATTCTGCTTTTATCAGACTTAAAAATCTTAATACCATCGAGGTGGTCAGCCATCGTGGTAGGTCTTCATTGAGTCTGCGTCGGAATGCGACTTGTTCGTCCGCGGCCTAATTCAAAGCACGATGGACCGCTTTGGCCGCCGAAATAATTAAATCTCTTGGAAATGCGCCGTTAACAATGAGAGAAATCGGTACTCACGTAGTGCTGTGGATTATGTGACGTGAGCGGAAGCATTCCCGGTGGATGTTGGGGCGAAAGAATGACGTGTCTAAGTGTGCCACTCTCGTCCACTATTTGCTGGACCACGTGGCCAGGAGGAACCTGTACTGGCATGGCTATGGGCGGCGAGGAGTTTGTTGATACCATCGGAACTGTCACCGGACCTGCAACAAAAAAAAGTTCAAAATCTTAAGTCTTTCGTCTCTGCTTTAAATGCAAGAAGTCTAAAATGGGTGATGAATGAAATTGTGAAAGTGCGTACCATAGATGTGAGGAGGATTTAAAAGCGAATAAAAATATTTTACAGACATATGACAGATAGTGTTGACTAAAAACAGTCAATTTGAGACAGCTATTAAAAAAATTACAGTGACAACTTGAAGTACCAACTAAAATATAGTAGTATCTAGGAATTTATTTTCTTGGTAACATTAATTTCGAGACAGACAATAGCCGTTTTCGTTTCATAATCTTCCTCCTTCGTATCTCTATTGTTAGTAACCCAAATTCTCCTTGTTGTCTTAGAATCAGCTCTTGCAATTATCCAATCTTACGTATTTGCTGTTGATCCGCAACTGATCTGACTTGAAATGATCCTGAACTGATCTAATTCCATTTGATTCCACGGTGGCATGAGAAGTACGCTTTTTGTATCGATCAGATCTGTTCTACTCAGTGCTGCTCAGAGCTACTTCACTCGTTGAAACGATAACAGCTAATAGCAACCAAATAATGCTAATTCAACGAAAATTCAGAAATTAAAAAAATTGGATTTTCGAGCTACTCGTTGGCTGAAGAAGCCCCCAAGTGGAGGCGAAACTGCTTTAGCGATGATATACCAACCGGATCATTAAAGTCTACATTTGCTACTCTTCCTAATAAACTCAAAGCAACACAATGCAGAGACTATTCTATACTATTAGTTTGATGAAACACGCTCTGAAAAAATTTCCTGAAAATCATACCCGGAAAAATCTATTTAAAAAAAAAAGCTGGAACGAGCCGCGTAATTTGGGTTCAAACCAAATTCTACTAAATTGAAACATGATGATAGCCTGCTGGGTATTCTTAAAATGATCGGAATTAATGAAGAGAATATTTGAATTAATTTTTTTTGTAAAAAATCTGAAAAATTAAAGGCAAAACATTTTTAATTTCCAACTAAAAAGAAAAGAACATTGCCAGAAGATGGTGAACATGTTTTGGCAAGTTCATAGCGAGCGGTACTTAATTATCTCTATCCGTCTACCGTCTCCGATAAAAAATATTTATTGCTGATAATTAAGAACGGTTTAAAATAATTTATCGCCGCAAATTATTTCCGTCGGTATGTTCTCCACCGGAGAGGTAGGGGAGGGGGGAGAGAAAAACAAAAACGCTATTCGGAACCGGTACAGCAATTTACTTGTACGTGAGTCTGTCCGTACCAGGTATTCCATGCCGCTTGCGCGAAGGTAAGGAGGCCAATAGTCTTTGGATGCTGGGCAAAAGAAACGGACTAGAAGGTCAGCTCCTGGGGACAACGGCATACTCAAGGTCGTCTTCGGTCGCGGCTCCAGGTGACCATTTCGGAGTGTGCGTCATTGACGCCACGATACAAAACGACCTGACTGGGTTCGCTGTCTTTTTCTTCGCTTCTTTGTTCGCGTTTTTATAGGTAGGAAATTGAATGGCGCCGGCATTATATACGAATGTGTGTATGTAAATATCGAATCTACTGTATGTTTGCAAGAAAAAGACAAGACAATAAAATGCCTGCCAAGTGAGGAAAACTAATGAAATTGTAAGTTTCATTAAATCAGAAAGTCTTCACTCTTTCTAAAGTCGTTATTCTTCATGCAATTTTTTGTTTATGTTGACTTACAGGGTTAAAGTAGTTTGAGCATCACTTTAGTATGCAAAATTTTTGTTGGCACTGGACGAAGCAGGGACGAAACTTACGAATTGATAAGAAACAAGAAACAACACAGTAAGTGCACATCATTTTTATAAAAATCATCAGCTTGCATCTTACATCAACCAGAAATAGGAACATCAATGACGTAATGATCTTGATTGATATACAATGCACAAAGATATACAGCAAGGATAAGATATTTAAAAAAATCTATTAAGATGAGCTCAGCTCAGTCATAAATAAATAAATAATAAATACAGTTACACATACACATTTATTTTTAAAGACGTGATCGCAGAGAAAACTATGTACTATGGCTGACACTATAAACAGAACGATTGAAAATTTGCTTGGCACTAATGCCTCTTACGACCTAGCGAAATTGAGCCTTATAGCACATTTTATTGCATTACCTGCCGGTGCAGGGGTAAACATCTGGAGTATTCTCTTCTGGTTTGCTCATTTGAAATTAAAATAAGCAAATCAGTTGTTTTCCTATATTAGAATCCTGTTAGAATTAATTTTCTGATGTTAATATTATAATTATTCGTTTTAAATAATAAAGTCATTTTCAATTAATTTATTAATATTTCATAAATATATAAGAATTCGTTTATATTCAGTCAGTAATGAAATGGACAAATTATGTTAGCCAGCATAATACTATGTTTAAACATTTCGGAGCTAATTTTAAGAATTTAAATAATTAAAACCAATGTTATAATGATTAGTAAGCCAGTGACTATACTATTTTCCAGTTAAATATATACTTAGAAATAATATTTATAGTTAGTTTCTGAAACGGCACTCCATTTTGATTTATTTAATGCATATTAAGCATTTTGCAAAAATTAGGATAGCCTGTAAGTATTATGTGGAGAAGAAAACAAATTTTTATCCAGTAAAACTATATTTGTTTAAAGAATTTACAGACGTTTTGTCAAAATGAATAAAGCTAAATTAAAATATTAAGCTACTAAATTTTGAGTCTTTGCGAAGATACTGTAGGTAATATTAATTAATCTCAGTTATACAAATATTTAAAAAACAGCAACAATCAGAACAGACAAAAAAACTAGTAAACAATTGTTAAATACAAATGATTATTATTGTAAAATTTATTAAACATCAATAACAATAATCAGTAAAACATGGAAAAGAAATAACTATCCACTTATCCAACATTTAGTTGAGATTTTGAAATTTTGTTCATACTGACAAATTTTTTACTCCATTAAAAATGGAGTTGCTGGTTCTTGGCGACGCACTTCCAGTGGAAAATAAAACTTCTCATCGTTATAATAATAATAATAATGTTTATTTGATCTGCTGAATAAAAACAAGTAATTCCAGAGACATGTTCAGTAGTTTCATACGTTAAGCTGTGGAATATAATTTTTAATTTCTAATTTCAATATTGTTCTTTTGTTTAGAAAGAAAAACATTTCAAAATAACTTTCTTTATATAACATATAATACAATTCGTTTTTACATAAATACTTGAAAATATTAATATTTATTTCTTTAAACGATTTCCAAAAATATAAACAGATTTAGTATTATTTACAGTATAAGCAGACCCAATCTTTCTCAGAAAAAAAATAAAGTAAGCACTATATAAGGAATTCTCACATATATGTATGCTAATTTTAGTGTAACAAAAGAATTTGATCGTAGTTTACTCATCCGAGAAAAAATAATAGTACAAAGTAATGACATCAAATTTATTATAAAAAATAAATCGTAGAAATATTTATTTACAAAAAAGGATTTGTTGAAACCGAAATTATTTGTGTTTGACTGAATATGCAGAAATAAAAGATACGAACATGAGACCCCAAATTTATATTTGCTAATTCAATATTCAATTTTAATACCCGTTTCCTAAAGCGTATTTTTCCTGTTCAAGATTTATACCTGGCATCCTAGATTAACACATTTTATGACCTGAGCGAAAGGCTCACATCATGCCGGTGCAATAAGGTCGAGTTTCGCACAGTTTTATTGCTTCTCGTTCTGTTTATAGTGTCAGCGATAGTACACCTATGTATCGGTTCCACCTAAGTGAGTCAGGCATTTGATCGCATTTGAATCTAATATTTCAAGGCCAATTTCGTAAACATTTTGATTGCAAATCATATTCATGCAATGCGATTGTTAATGTTATAAATAATAGCGTGAATGTATGCTTATGAGATAAGTATGTACCAGAAATTCCGGATTTAAAAATGTGTTAAAAACAAAAGTTTAACGTCTTTTTTCTTTATTTTCATTTTTAATTTAAATATCTTCTTTGTAATCTTTAATAATTTATGGTCTCAAGTCATGGCCTTTGAAGATCCTTTCTAAATGAGAAAATAAAATTGCAAGGAGGGTGCTCCATTGTTCTGATCGATAATCACCAGACTTCGGAATTTCGGAGCGTTGCCATGGTTACGTAATACCAGGACCAATGAAAAGTGCCCATTAATTCAGCACTCCGAAATGTCCGAAGTCTGATAAAGCAGTGAACGAAAAAGCTGGCTACGATATCATTAAAAGTTTTTTTTTCAGCGTTTTCTTTCGTTTTGTTGGTGATGTTTTTTTTTTTTTTAATAAACTAGCCTTCAGAAAACTGTGTTCACGTTCTTCATTGACTGTGAATATGGTTGCATTGCAACTTCGTCGATTTTTTTTCTTTGAGAATCTTTTTAAATGAGAAAATAAAAATTTGCAAGGAGGGTTTTCCTTTCTTCAGATCGATAATCACCAGACTTCGGGCATTTAGGAACGTTGCCATGATTACGCAATACGAGGACCAATGTATTGTAATCTCTCTTAAAATGCTCATCTAAAGAGAACTTTAAGAGCAGACATTAAGTAATAGAACTGCTCTTCAATCTATGTTCCACTGATGATTGTTTCATGAGGGCTTTAGCTGGCAGGTTTGGATGTACTTCTAGTCTATCTCTATACCTTTCGATGTGCTTTTTGTTTTCGTTTTTGACGAACGACACTTGAAGGTCTTGATGGTAATAAACCATGGTGTTTGGATTATCATCCTAAGAATCTTTGACTGAAATTTTTGTAGGATTTAGACATTTGAATTGTTGGCGATTCCCCATAGCTCAGTTCCATTTGCCCAGGTGTTGTTGGCAAGTCAAACGTTCATAACAAATATAATATCGGTCCCAAAATGCTCCCTTGCGGAACTCCTGCTTGTATAACCCTACAGTTCAATTCTATATATCTAGGTGTCGTTGACAAGTCAAACGTTTATAACAAATACAATATCGGTCCCAAAACGCCTCCTTGCGGAACTCTTGCTTGTATAACTTGCGGGTCTGAGTTTTCGAACTTTACTCTAAAGTAACTATTTCCGATTTATGATTTTAAGACTGTATAGTAATTAATTGGGAGATTGCATAAATTAAATTACAAAGAATAGTCGTGAAGTTTATTGCAAAAAAATTAAAGAAAAATTGGAGTAATGTCTTTATTTGTAGTATATTGTCAACGATTTCATTCTGCACATTTCCAATACATTTTAAACTTCCTTTTATTCTAATCATTAACAATTCTTAATACACATTAAAGAAAAAATTGAGAGAGTTTAAAAAAAGTATACAATGTAATTATAATTAATAAACAAGGAAGACCTTTTTTGAAATAGAAGTTACTATGACCTGCATTATTAAGAACTACAAGAAGCCTTTTTTGGAATATAATGAAATGCAAACATTTAATTTGTCTATTACGCTGAGAGAAATGAAATATATAAGTTAACAAATTACAGAGCGTTGACTTGAATAAAATTTGGATGTTTTGCTTTAAAATGAAAGCGTTAATATACAGAGTCCAAAAGTAGAAATTTTAGAATGATTGTAAGAGTTATTGCTACAGAGGAAAATAATTTTTTTATGAACGACCCCACCTTTCAAACTTTTAATTATTATTATTAGTATAAGGGAAGGTATTAATTTAATGAGCAAATGGAAATAAAAAGAAAATGTTTTTATTATCAACGACCCCACCTTTCAAATACCTTCCTTTATACTAATAATTTTAAGTTTGAAAGGTGGAGTCATTCATAATAAAGATATTTTCTTAGTATTTCCATTTGCCCATTAAATTTATTCGGCAAATAACTTGATGGTACTTATGGGTTTAATAACTATTTGTCAGTTTATTAGCAGACTGAAATAGCAGGCCTAACTCTAAAATGATACGTGTTTGCTACATGAGTCGTGTTAAATTTAGATTTTTTTTTAGTTGCAAGGACTTGCTCAAATTTCAAATTGTCCAGGTAAGTTAAGTAACGGAACTTCAACATCGAAACAGATTATTAAATATTTAAGTATTTGAATTAAAATCTAACGTTTCAGTATAGCGAAAGGGTAAAGGTGAAGTTCTTTTTGGAAAGCAATCGACAAGCAAGAGTTTTGGAAAACATTCACTGTTTTAATAACCGTTTAACTGATGAGGTGGTCGACGCCTATTTGGAACATTACGTTGGTACTCGACCACCCTAGTCACAATGGACACATACTCAGCTCTACTGAAAATATGCCATTTTAAGAATTAATAATTGTTATTGTTAGTAAATCTCGAGTATATTTATGCTATTTGAAATTAATTTTATTCAAAAAACTTTGACTTCTTGCAGTTCTTCAAGTAAGCAGCACGTAGATTCACAGGAATTTCTTTATTTAAAAAAAATTGTTGCGCTCGTTTTAACTCACCCTGTATTCTTAATTGGAAGTTTTAATAAATGTTCCTCTTCGATAGTGCTGTAAAAATAATTCATAATTCGCGAAGTAATGTCATTTTACTTTTAAAATTTAGGCAGACAATTTTAATGTTAAAACTACTGTATACTGTGTATACTGTAATGTTAGAACCACTGTATACAACAAAAGAAAAACTTCCGTGATATACGTAAGCAGAAACATCAACAAAATAATTTCTTTAATGAATTAACTAACCAACTCAACAATTTGTAATTGTGAAAGTTGGTAAGATCTCCGGTATGGTTTTCTTAGAGAAAATCTAAACAATACGAACTTTACACGGGAAACTGAAATGCTACGTTCCCACGATATTTTATTTAGATTTTTAATTGTGTACGTACTTCCATCTCTCTCTCTCTCTGGTGTGTTTGTGAAGACGAACTTTTAACTTACAGCAAATATTTGGAATACATGCGTTAAAAACCTGAAACGACACAATTGCAGAGTTTTAAGTTCAAAGCTCTAGTGAATCAATAACAAATAGTTTCATTCGTACTATAACAATCTTAGATGGTGACATTTTAGCTCTGTTCCAACCACGCTTTCTGACCGTTCAAGAAACCGTCATAATCAGTTGCCCAACGAAATAATGATCGATGTTGACAACTTTGTCAAGCGTAAAACTTTGATGAGTGCATGCTTGTGACGGTTTCGAAACGGTCACAAAGCGTGCTTGGAACAAACCTAATGTAGAAATGTCTTATAAACAGCAATCTCTTCAAGTCAGAACAGTGGTCCATTTAAAGTCTAATCTTCGAAGGATGAATTAAAGGTGTCCAGGTGGTATTTAATCTTATTTGTTTATTATCACAAGTGGGTACGGCAACGGCAATTATCAAAACAGCAAATGTAGCCTGAAACTCGCATAAAGGAAGTTGAAAATAGATCTTGCTGTGTAGAAGAAATGAAGGAACACAGTATTTGGTAGTAATTGCTCAATTTATTTACCTTCATTTTAATTGATATCTTTTGGTTAGTTCTCATAATAGTTGTTAGGAAATAAAACTGTCAAGTTTTTTTATGAGACGATACTGGGACAGAGTGGATAATCTTTCGATCTGGTCAGAAGGGTGCTAGGTCTATTCCTTGCTGTTGGTGGTTGTAGTATTAGTAAAGGTATTTCGAAAGTTTCTAAATTTCTGCTTAATTCTGGTTATGAGTTATGAGTCTCTTTGCTTTATCAATGGTGGATGTGTGTATAGGCAAATTCCTTGCGCAGTGAGTAAAATCAATCAATTTAACTTTGAAATTGCAAAGAACACCAAATAACTACTTTACAAACTAAAAATTATAAGACGATAAATCACTAGAACATTTAGAATACAATTATGATTGTTGTTCGTAGAAAAGTGCAAATGCCATAAAAAGGTATGTACAGAGCATGCAGAAATAAAGTTAGATGGAGGAATATTGAATCCGAGGTATTTCATTCAGGGCAAGGACTAAGGCAAGGCAGTTGTCTAAGCCCCACATTATTTATAATGATGACGAATGAAATAATTAATGAAGCCGCTCCAAAGGTGAGAAAACTGCATGTAGGATATTGGAATTTGGAATATAGATCTCAGAATGTGCTTTCGCAGACGATCTAGCGATTTTTGCGGCTAACGAAAAAGATTTACAAGATAATATGAATATATGGAGCGAGTTACTAAGTAAAAGAACATGAGGATTAACGAAGAGAAAACTTGAAAGTGCTGATTTCCAACAATAGCAGAAATATGGACATAAAAAAAATGGAACAAGTAGAATTTTACAAATATTTAGAACCAACATAGACGTAAGAGGAAAACAGGAGGATGAAATAAAACTGTATGGAGGTCCAAGTAGTGGCTTTATTAGTAAAAGGGAGGTGTCACAGAAAACGAAGATGAAGGTATATAAATCAATTTACAGGTCGGTACTGACGTTTGGCGCCAAGACGTGGGTATTAACAAAGGCACAAAAAAGTAGTATCCAAGCAATGTATATGAAATATCTGAGGAGGGTGAAAGGAGTATCAAGACGAGATAAAATCAGAATCGAAGTCATCAGAAGCGAGTTGGAGGTGAAGTCAGTGCTTGAGATTGTAGAACGAAGTCAGTTAAAGTGACTGGGATATTTGATCAGAATGGAGCAAAGTAGGCAAGTCAGAAAAGTGTGGGAAGCAAGAAGTGTACCATACAGAAAAAGGGGTAGGCCAAAAAAGAAGTAGTAGAGAATATTTTATCAAGAAGAGGTACATCATACAGACAGCTAGAAAGTTAGCTAAGAATATATCAGAGTGGCGCCGAGTAATATACCACACATAGATTGGGAAGTAGTTGGGGTGGATTAGCCTTAGTAGGTAGAAAGGCTTCAGATGCAACATTTAGAATGATTGATGTTCGTAGATGTATGTAAAGTGTATTTAGTTTGTTATTTTGGAATGTTACATGAAACAAAGTCTGCATTTGTACATACATGACACTTGGGAAAAAATGTTGGATAAAAATTGTTTGGCACTGCCTTGGGTATGCGAAAAAAAAACTTCACCTCACCTTTCGACCAGGCTAATTGATTTTCAAACGTCGCAATGCCTGGCATTCACGCTTTTCTCAACACAGTTACCTTGCTAATGACTTATTGGCAATGCCCGGAGTGTTTTGAATGCCTCGTACGTGCGCGGATCACACGCAGGAATACCAAGATAGAAACACCGGCGTATTATTAGCATGCGGGAGTGGTCAGTGAGCGTCATCAAATCTCTGTTATGGACGGTTGTTGCTCCTCGTCGACGCCAGCTGTGACAGCGTAGGCGATTAGAAAACTCTTGATTTGCATTGTCCGGGCTCAGAATTTATGTTTGGCTGAATTGGCGGGAAATTGCATGAGAAATGGGAAACGTGAAAGCGTCAGGTGGGTATCGAGGGAAGATTGCGTTCAAATGAATATTTATTGGGTCGAATCGAATCTGGTGTAACGATGAAGAAATGAAAGGAAGTAGCATAAGTGAAAATCTCATTGTTTGGATTCCACTAACAATTCCTCATCATTAATCATTCATCGGAAAAAAATATGCGCGCCAGAATAAATTTGCATTTAATCATGGTCAATAATTTCTATGTTACAAGCAACGTGAATACTTCTTATTTGCTTGCTTGTTTGTTGTATATATTTCAAAATCACGTTCAAGGAAAAAATCAGAACTTCTGTTATTGTCGTAGTAGACACAGTTTCTGAGCAGCTAGGAGAATGAGGCAATACATGTCGAGGGCGTAAGCACCATTATAATCCTATGCTGATACACCCTTCTGATATGACGTCCTTGTTGTAGAACATCAAAAATTCGGAAAAAGTTTGCTGCAAAAACTAATGTCTCTGAATCTATAGAAAAACGCCATGCTTTAACGAAAGGGTCAAAATTGCAATACTCATTCGTCGTTTAGATTTCTTCATTGATATTTTGACCACAAGATCAAAATAGAAAAACTAGAACCGCAAAATGTAATGTATTTCTAAAATTTATGTCGTTGAACTGAGACTTGCTCGAAAATTTGTATTTGCCCCATTTACATCTCTTCTCTTTATAAATGACTTACGTAAACAAAGGTTGAATGGGTTTTCTTAAATACTGCTGATAATACGTTAACTGTGGTGAGAGATAAGGATCCTGAGCAACCGCAATTATTCATCAGTAAATTACCTAATGATGACATTTTGCTTAAATGGGTCTGAGCAAGGAATACATACACATATACAGTACAGGGTTATCTGTGAAAGTGTGAGTGAAAAATAATGGAAAAAGAATGACGGATGCTCTTCAAATTGTAAACGAGATAAAAAATAGCACTCCATAAAAAAGGAAATTTGAGCGTTGACTGTAATATATCAAAATTTCATTCTCTTTAATAGGAATCGTTTCATTTCGCTTACATACATACATGTGGGAATCACCTATATCAAATCAATAAACCGTGAAATCCGGATATGCTCACGTGAAGTATGTACAAATCAGATTGGGTTAATGAAAACTGGTATATACATATATTTTCAACGGAAATTTACAGCACGTTTTGTGGTCGTCGAATTTCCAATTTTTTAAACATTATATCCTTGCGTAAAAAAGTGTCTTTATTTTGTGCTTCTACGACTGAACAAATTCAGAACAAATACCCTTTAAGTACCTTAACAATTGGCATGTTGTTTATTTTCTTACTACATTCTCTGCTGGAGAGTCATGTCACTAATTTAGTCAGGAGTGGAATGCTAATCAGGGTGCACATATTGAAAAAATTTGATCAGATTAAAATTTTGCGTTCCAAATTCAATTCGATAGACTTGAAGGGTGACGAACGTAGGAAATTGATGGCATATATGATGGTTCTTAGGTGTCTTTTGGTTGCGTATCTGTAAGAATCGCAAAAATAAGAGTGTATCAAACTCTAATAAGGGCTGTTGTTACCTATGTGTGCGAAAACGGACAATGGCAAAAAAAGAGGAAAACAAACTGGAAGTATGGGAACGAAAAATGTTGAGGAAGATTTATGGAGGAATTAAAGTCGAAGGAGAACAAAGCTGGACAAAAAAACAAGTATTGTTCAAGTGATGAGAAAGCAAAGAGCCAAATGGCCGAGGCACAGCGAGAATGTCTAACGAAAGATAGGTTCGAAGAATCTTAATGGAGGGAGAAGGAGGGAAAAGAAGAAGTGGGCGACCCAAACGGAAATGGTTGGACGAAGTGAAGAAAAATCTGAGAGAGGTAGGAGTCAGGGATCGAAATATTTTACAATTTTATCAGAAGTAAATGGATCAAGTTAATGTGGCACACCTGTTACCTATGTATACCTTATTATGGATAACCAACAATATCAAAATTATGTGCGTTTATGTTACTTTTACTTCAGGCTTTTGTGAATTTCTCGCCTAGGAAGTAGAAATATTCAGCTTTATTATTTCCGGTAGTCATTTTACTTTTATTAAAGTTTTTAAGCTCTCCTGCTCACGACAAATAAAATTAAATTACATAATACTAACTAAATAATAAACAGGGATGGCTTCAGAAATGTTTAAGAGGAACGAAAAGGTATCCAATTTTTTGCTGTGATATATTTAAATATCCGATCTCCCATCAACTAGTTTAGCGTTTTCTTTTCTTCCGTTTAAAGTTGTACTACATTTTTTGTACTGTTACGTTTCAAATCTCCCGCCAAAAAAAAACGCGGAATCTAGACGATATCTGGCTATCTTTGCTTCTTCGAAGTTTATTGGTGGATGATGCACCACGTGACTGTCTTCGGTTTCGTATCCTAGCAACCTTCGTCTGCCACAATTTCGCCTCGTCGAGGTCCTTTCTTGTTCGAAGTGTGTTGCAAGTCAGACGTGCATAATAAAATTATCGGAGTTCTTGCTCTTTGGGAGGAGTAATTCATTTGGGGCTGTGCACGAAGATTTCGTGACACCATCGAACACATTTGGGGATAATTTTAACTCCAATTCCAAGCCTGGTAACTTATTAGCCCCCAGGTAATGTAAAAAGTGCAATGACGTGTATCAAAATGGCTGCTAATGAAACCTTTTCCCTTTACATTCAGGCTTTTCTGTTTGGGCGCAGTTTTCTGGCGCAAGCTTCTAGTTCTCCGGAGGCGCTTCTACCCTGTGAATGTACCGTGGCCCGAACGTGGAAACCTATCCAGATTGTCGACGCTACCCGCGGACGACAGAGGGCGTCGTAATTACCCACCGGCCACCGCGCTTCGGTTGGTAACGTTGACCGTGACGCATGACTGGACGCGCTGTCAAAAGGTTAGGTATTCCAACTTTAATTTTGCGGATCGATCGGTTTATATTTTAGTAATTTCTCGTGAATAGTTGAATCGCGAGGAAGAATTTCGAATTACGTGTTGCACTACGTGTACCGTAGTTAATTTTAGCATAAATTAAGCAGCCACTTGTAATTGTGTAAAGTGTTGTTTGTTTTGAATTGTTTAATAAAACCTCAGTTGTGTTAACATTAACTTCGAGTTTAATTTCTGCGTTCACGCACACCAGTGAGTAAAGTCTCGCCTCTATTTATTGTTGATTTATTTCTGCCCGACTTGGTCGATTGGAGACGTCGACTGGTCGATTACGTTTTGGCTGGGATTACAGTCTTCTGGCGCCCCTTAATAATTTTACCAACTTAATTAACCCGCCCCATTCTTCACTGTTGCTAGTCCGGGGAACAGCTGATACGTTTAGTCAGCAGAAGGTTGTCATCTGTCAGTGGTAAGTAAGAGGCAAGTCAATTTAAATTTAAATTTGGTGACAGTACTACACGTTAATTAGATCTTTCGAAGTAACCCTGAGTTGTCCATGTGCGATCTGCTCAGAAGCAAACAGCTTCATTGTTAGGTACTTTGCGATATAACTGAAGAGGAAAAAAAAATAATTCAGTAGCGACTACATAGTTCAGAATTCATAAAAAGCTGATGATCTAGTTTTCAAAGGAAACACGAAGTACATAAGCTGATAATTTTATTGCGTGCAAAACAAAATGCTATCTGATCAACAACGGTTCGGTGAAATACTATGTATTTGCCTAGGGATAGAGTTTAAACATAACTGGGTGTTAGAAAGCTATTTGCCTAGGAAAATGCTATTTCATTTCAAATGCTACTCAACCTAATGTAAAACTGAAAGAACATTGCTATACTTTGATGAATGAACCACAAACTTCTCAATGCTTATTAGGCTTACCTTGACGTGATATTGGTATGTACCTCTGTGATCAACATGATTAACAAATATTTATTATAACATGATATTTTGATACAAACTAATTTTAATTTCTATGCTTAAAATTATCAAACTCTTAAATATTTTCTGTAAATCTCTGAAAGACTCTAAAAGCACTTATAATAAATACATAGTGAGGAAAAGTTAATCTTATAAATGCGGTCATATCTCGATTAATGAAGATAATGTGTTCCCTTAAGCGTTTGTATAGATCGCAAAAGACCTTTACGAAATAATATTTTTGTTTTGTAATGTCTTTTTAATTCAATCTCTTATTCGAATTTCTAATCAAATATTGTAATGTAGAAATTTAAGTAAACTGGAGAAGCAAAACTATATTTCACAATAATAATTATCGGAGAAGTCAACAGTATCTGATGAGAATCATATTCGAATCGTTTTATTACGACAAAAAGAATTTGAAAATTTCGAAATTGAAATTGGACTATCTTTGCGTAATAGATTTAAATTTTTTCCGTGTGTCTAACATTTTCAAAATAATCTAAATAAGTTACTGCCCAATGTTTAGAATTTATGTATTTCGAGTTTCACAAATATTCCATTCTGTTTGAAATCCTAAAAAGACAACTACTTGGAATCCGAGCAGCCAAACCGTGACACATTTGGCAAGCGCAAATTTTCGCTTTCAAAAACTACAGCCGTATTTACAAACAGCCTCGTTTAAGAAAAGCCAAAAAAAAAAAATTATTCGCACGCGCACTAACCAAGCTCTGGCAACGATTCCAAAGCGTGTCAAAACGATCAGCATTCGAATTGTCTTCGGCAGTTTTAAATTTAGCCCTTCGAAAAATAGGCCGGCTAAGTTTGTTTACATCGTGCGTGAGTTTTAGAAGCGGCCTTATATTTAGCACGGTGCTAAAAATAACGGGCCTATGCACCATTGGAGAATCCGCATTTATGTAGGTCTGCCGTTGCGTTAATAACTCTGACGATTATTTCAATTTCTTCGGGATTTAATGGCCTGTGGCACATAAAGTATTTGTACGAGGGCTTAGTTGGGTTTTCTGGTTTTTAATGCCCCATTTGTTCTTCTGCTTAAGATCCTATTAATTTCTATAGGAAATCGACGTCATTGGAAGG
Organism: Dorcus hopei; assembly: GCA_033060865.1. Lineage (NCBI taxonomy): Eukaryota > Metazoa > Arthropoda > Insecta > Coleoptera > Lucanidae > Dorcus > Dorcus hopei. The sequence continues at coordinate 23,415,202 of CM065422.1, read as the reverse complement.
AAATACGTTCAGAAGCTTATCTTACCGACAAATTAAAAAGTTTCAAGAATTACATGTGTAATAGCAGTCAAACTGTCAAAAACTACAGAAAATATACTTTTTCCCTAGTTTGGTTAAAAACTGTGAGGTAAAGGATAAAGGAAGTAAACTATCTTCACAAATGAAGTGGTTTAAAAATAAACCAAATTATTTGAGCATATCATAATTTGTAAAACAAATTTCAGAAATTTGAAACATAAACATCTTTGTTTTTGTAACATTTATACATATTTATTTAAATGAAGTACTGTAAATAATTATTTAAGATAGGGATATTTACGAAACGATTTTTCGAAAGCTAAGGTCATTCAGTGTGATTTAATTAAGACCTAATCTACTGATTAGGCTTTATTAATGGCAAAATAATGAAAGCAATTAATTCTATTCCTTGAAACTGCTATTAATCACTTGGAAACGTTTTTTGCATAAATCTTTTGCAGTGTGTTTCTGTTAAATAATATTTGCAATTATTTATTGATACTTGTTTTGAACTTATTGATTGATAAAATAAAATAAAAGCACAAAATATTTTGTTTTTATTTATGTAGTATATATCTGATATTTAGTAAGAAAATATTTATTCATTTAGAAATTTGCAAATTTACGTTTATTAGTCTAAATTTACTACGTTTACGATTAGAACAGATTTCTTAATGTTACATTCCTAAAGCCGTTCCTCAATTCTTTCTTGTTCTTTAAACTCGTCATTGGAAAACGCAACTCTATTTCCTGCACCTTAGTTAGATTTAAATTCGACATATTCTTGATTTTGGAACCTTATCTGCATAACAATAACAAGAATCTCTTGTTGCCCACGATTAGTTTGATTGTGAATTTGAACATAATGAAGTTTCTAAATGTAATTATTTCTCCTGTGTAGGAGTGTCTTTACTATAGGAATTCCTGGTGGTCGTAGTTAATGTAACGATGATACCATTGTATAAACTAAGTTTCAATGTTTTGACACTTCAGTTTATACTGCGGTACAAAGCAGTCATTAGGTAAGTAATGGAAAGTCAAACAACAGGGGCGGATTAAGCACGGTATAGATTAACACCCTACACAGCTTAATTAAACGGGGAACAGTTATTCGGTGGGAGCTGTACCCACATTCCTTGGTACATCCCGTCTTGGCCAATAAATTAAACGTCAGCCGCTCCTATCCGTCGAAAAGGTTCACTTTGTCATTTTGCATTCCTGTTTTTCGTCGAGCATCGTTAGCGGCCACTCGAAATGTCACGTTCAAGGTGAAATTTTATTATTATCTGCGGCTTGTTTATTATAATGCGGGCTATATTTAGAATTCCAGGTTTTGGCCGACATCGATCGTTTGTAAAAGGGCGCCTCGTACATGTTTCAAATGTTTGGCGACTTGTTTGATGGAATTATGAGCACAGCTAAGACAAATACTGAACAAATGAGCATAATTTTAAATATAGGTACAGTTTAGTTCATTGAAAGCTGGAAAAGGTGGGGACGGGACAGGTAAGACTGTGACATACGTGACTTGTACAGTAAGTAATGCCTGTTGGTCTAAAATTTCCTTAAGTGAAGATGTAATTAAAAGAAAACTTGTACAACATTTATTTTATTCAAACCTTAAGTTACAAAACACCATTTTTCAATATAATCTCCTTCCCTTTCTAAACATCTGTGCTATCTTTGAACCCATAGCTCAAATCCAGTTTGTATTACTCCTGTCTTATCCTCCAATGAGGGAAACCTGATCCCTTTCAAACCTTTTTTCATTGGGCCGAACAAGTGGAAATCTGACGGGACTAAATCGGGACTAAAAGCTGGATGAGGCAATTGTGCCAAATGCAGTGTGGGGTTTTGCATTGTCATGGTGTAAGATGTTTTGCAAATTTTTGTTTGGTCTTTTGTTTTTGATGGCTTCCTTAAGCTTTTTTAACGTCAGTGTGTACTACTGACTATATACATACAGAATCGGAAATTTGGGTACTGGACATAGCAAGTTTGCTTCGATTCGGTTTGCGGAGAACTAATTGCCTAAGGCCAGGCGGGGCGGGCGGTGTCCGGCATCAAAAACAAGTGGGCGTGATTAGTCAAACTTGTATTTACTTTATTTACAAACTTGTATGTACTTTATTGTTCTAATGCGTTCCCTATCGCACGCATTATAACAGGATATCCAGTTGAACATTTACCGAATCTGTATAGTGGCACCCGGTTCAAGATATTCAACAAGAATAACACCCTGACAATCCCAGAGCACAGTTGCCATAACTTTCTTCGCAGTTATTTGTACTTTAAAAGTTTTTGGATGGGGTGTTGATGTGTGACGTCATTCCCTTGATTGATTTTGTTTCTGGATCATATGCAGATACCCAGCTTTCATCACCAGTCACCATATTGTCGAAAAAAGACGGTCCATATTCCTCGAGAGAGTTTATGAGATCAGCGCATATCTCCATTCTTTTTTCCTTGAGTTCATTGGTTAACTGATGTGGAATCCATCTAACACATACTTTAGAATATCCAAGATCATGTGTAATCTTCTCCACAACATTGTGGGGCGGTGGTTGATTCCCTCCCACTTACATATACATACATATATTCAGTGTTTTCTTGAACGCTGAAGATGCACCCAAACCCGACATATCCATCTATACTGATGGATCCAAGACCCTGGAAGGAACAGGCGCAGGAATCTTCTCCAATGACCTGAATCTTCACATAAGCATACCACTCGGCCAACTGACAAGTGTTTTCCAAGCGGAATTAGTTGCCATTATGGAAGGTGCAAGAGCAATTTTGGATCGAGGTGTTCGGAATAAAGTCGTTAGAATAGGTAGCGATAGCAGAGCGGCACTAAATATCCTTAGGAATAATACTTCAACGCTACAGTACACTAGAACAAATGGTCTTGCAACTTACTTGGGTTAAAGGACACAGACAGACAGACAGACAGCCCCTTATCTACCCTAAAACGCAACGAGCGGCACCTGAGCGAGTTAGCCCTTCTCCGCTCGGGCCCCGGCCAGAGCCATCGGATTGAGACACGCTCAATCAACGCGCAGGGTAGCCCACCTTTCGGTGGCTGACACTATAAAGTGTCGTCCTGCTACCAGACTGGTTCGGGTTTGCACGCCCCTAGCCCCTTCTGGTCAAGGGAGACCTATCTAATCTCTACTAGCTAACCAGGCTAGTGCCGGAACTGAGATCCGCAGTTCACACGTCGGGATGGGATGTGCATCATCCCTAGCCCTAGCATGCGGGCCATCAACGTCTGCCCCCGTGAGTCCAACCCAGTCGACCGGTGGAGGTCCCCTCTGCTCGCTCCACTCCAGAGGAGGGGAGGGTATCCTCCGGGCTAACTGGTCCCCACGGTACCAGTTTACTTCACTGGTGGGAAGTTCGGCCACGACCGAACAAGTCGGCCGAGTCCTACAGATTAGGTTACGTGCAACCCAGGCACTGGTGCGCCAACTCAGGACGGTGGGCTTGTCACACCCATAGGAACTCTATCATACGTCCACAATGGTCACCTACGGCCGAAGCCGTTGGATCCACGCTTTAGTAAGCAGGGTTACCCCCCTGCCGGGGGTTAAAGGACACACTGGAACATATGGTAATGAACAAGCAGATGAACTGGCTAGACAAGGCTCGGGGCAGCCCTTTTGGGGCCCTGAAGCGCAATCATCAAGTCTGTTTAATGCCTTAGTGAAACAAATATCCCAGAATCGACATATCGATAAGATAGACAAGTGTCATCAAGCGGAAAAAGGCTATAATCGCCTCCTCGCTCAGAGTGACACGATTCTGTATGCAACTAGCTAGAAGAAGACTACGTCTACTTGTAGGAATACTTTTAGGCTATTGCAAACTGAACAAACATTTGCATCGCATAGGTTTAATAGACAGCCCGATTTGTAGAAGTTGTAACCTAGGGAAGAGACAGCTGAGCATATTCTTTGTGACTGTCCTTCACTCGCCTCGATTAGAGGTTCCATGTTGGGAGAATTCTGGCCTGACATGGCTGGAATTTGCAGTGCTCCTCTATCAGACGTTTTTCGGTTCGTCGAAAGAGTGGGATAGCTTCAATAGCGCTGACAGTCGTGCGCTGTTGATTATGGGAGTAATATAAACTATGGCCTAAGTGCACCTGAATTTTCACTCACTCCCCTCACTAATCCAGAATCCGGAATTCACATTCCAAAGCTTTAACGATATTCCGAACCGTCACACGTTGATCTTCACGAATCATTGTATCGATGCGCAACTTGGTTTCATCTGTTCCAACAGTAATTGGTCTTCCTGATCATGGTGTGTAAAAAATATCGGTTTCACCAGTCCCAAATTTTGTTTATCCATCTAAACACATTGCTGATATCAATTGTTGAATCACCAAACACTTTTAATGAATTTCTTTTTCCAGAAACTCTATCAGAGCTTTTAGTTTGAGTTTGCTGTCCATATTAAAAATAGTTTTAAAGACATAATGATACATGAAATTTTTGGTTGGTATAAATCAGAGGATATTCTCCAGTGAAAATGTATTGCACTGGAAACAAATTTAGGGTCGGTGAAGGGCTTTTAACTTGTGAGAGTGTGTGTGTGTGTGTGTATACTGAAGATGGTAGCGAACTTCTGCTTTGTAGTTTATCAAACACATCGACTTTTTCAAACATTTAAGCACGTCTGCACCCTTTGAAGCTGATAAATAACAGTTAGGTCGTAAATTAAGGCAGCAGGTTCGATTATGTTCCCGAGTTATACCCACGGTGGGCTGCCGCACGCAATTAGCGAGATTAATTTTGTTTGCGCCGTGCATAAACATCGGCGAAGTGTTTCACTTCATTGGCCGGCCTTGGGGGAATTATTTTATAAACGCGTTAATTACCGCAGCCGCTGCTTCGCTTAAATGGAAAGTCAACAAGGAATCGCCGAAGAGAAAAGTGGGTCCACGGTTTTCATCTCCTGGAATGTCGTTGATCAATCTAGATGGACTTTCTTAATTATTTTCTAACTAAATGGATTAAATTTTTTTTTTATTAACAGTTCTTAATATTACATTCAACTTTCGGAAATAAAATATTACATCAAAAGATTTCTAGGAAAGAAGTGTATTATACATACGATCATAATAAAATTAAAGAACCGAACATAAAGAAATTGTTTGCCAGATACACTTTAAAAAATTAAATTCAATATTAAAATGGTTATACAGAATTTTTCATAAGAGAAGAGCTCTGCGTCATAAATAAAACGCGCCTGGTGTTGCATCATCAGACATAAGTAGCATAGGTCCATCCTTCTTTCTCATTCACCGATAACAAAGAAATAATACTGAAATATTTGTCGGTTGTTATTTCGGTGATTGATGACGCAGAGCTCAAGTTCCATGATTTTGACTTTAATAAAGTGTCAGGTGTTTTGGTGGGTCAAAAAGGTCACTCTGAATATTGTGAGATATGAGAACACTAAGCACATTTCTGAACGCTGCTATTGTATTATATTCAAAGTCATAGTCTATTCATAGTCCGTAAGGTATGGAAATTCATAATATTTATATATTTATGATATTCTGTAAAGTATGTTCTTGTACAAAAGGTATCCATTGTAAAGCGGAATATCAGATTCGGCTTTACAGTAGATTTCGAAAAGACTTGGAAAGTGCATTCAAAAATGAATTGGAAATTAACAAATTTTCATTATGCAAAAACAATAAGTCATAAAACTATATTAACATTATTAGTGTTAAATAATATTTAGACGATGCAGCATAGTTCTAGGTTTTCTTCTTATTTGTTTTTTTTAATAATGCACCATACATATATTTTGTATCTATTATTTCTTAGTAAATACATACACAGATTTGATTTGATTGTCATAATGGCAGTTTTTTCACATCTATTTATAAATTAGATAAAATGTTATGAGAATGTATTTATCCTGTCCACACGCACGAATAAGTGTAACATTCTTTTTTTAAGGTTAATGATCAGACTTTATATTTGTAATAAAAGCATATATTGAAATTGAAAACCTAAAGTGTTACGTATCATGTATCATACACATTTTATGTAAATCGAGTACTTTTAGTTTTACTGGATGAACTTTGATCATACATATTAAAGGAAACCGTATCTAATGATAAAAATAAATTGAAGACAATTAAATCGATCAAGCTAAAAACAAATTTATAAGTTAACTATAGAGTATTAATAAACAATATAAGAGATTTATTAGTAAGTATAAAATATCGGAACATTAAAACATGTCAACTTTATATTAGATTTTTCTTATCAGTTCATTTAAATAAATTATGTACCTATTACTAAAGTGTAAATATTGAAGCTGAATTACTGTTTGAAACAAAATAGAAATAAACTATATGCAGATTTCTTGTAATTTAAAGTTTCTGCAATAAATATTGTTTTTACCAGGAGTGATGTAGTCAGAAAAATGATGAAGTCCGAAAGATAAGTACCGACCTAAGGAAAAAGTAAAAATAAATTTTCGAAAGAATACCAAACCTGGAGGAAAATTTATGGATTAAGTTCGAACATTGGAGAAAATGGAACACACACGGACATAAAATGTTGAAGTTTCGCTGCACGTTTGACAAGTCAAACCCTACAGCGAAACGTTGACTTTTATATTGATTTTACGAACTGTCCGATTAATTACAATTATTTCGCCGTAACTTTCAACGGATAAGAAAGTGCTTCAATTTAAATCTATTTTTTCGAAAATTGTTCATGCGAGCAGATATAAAACAGAATTCTTAAAATATTTTCTCTAATCTTTCACAAGTTTACATAAGAAATTAAGAAACGTTGGAGACCAAGATAATTTGCAACTTACTAAGCACGATGCGATGCTCTGTTGATTTGAATGAAATAAAATAATAAAATTCAATACTTCGACGGCAAGTCTATACTTTCAAAAAATATCCACGAATCTGCGATGCATACTAATGCAAAAATCTAAATACGAAATTTGCGGCGTGTGATTGGTCCGGGGGTTCACACAAAAGCATGCCGCGCTGTGCGTGCACGCCATAAAACGTACACGTGTGTTTAGAATTTGACAGGTGCTTACGGGCCATTTAGCATTTTACGATTCCCCAGAATATTAATGTTGGAATTCCTTAAGCTACTTACTTAATAATCGCCGCCGAAACCGTTCGCGGTGGCCAGCGGACGGGACGGTTGATTAGGAATTTCAGAGGATGCTTGTTTTGAAAGGTTGCGTTTTAAGGAGCTTTGGAAATTTTAAGCCGCTTAGTTTAACTTGCTGAAGACCTTTTTGGAGAAACTGAAGCGGAAAGTCTTTCAGGTGTGAGCTTGAGCTTTGGCTGTGTGAATACGAATCGAAGTATAATCAATTTCAAAGAAGTAGGTATTGGGGATTTAAGAAAATAAATAAAAATACTTCTGAAACTTCAGTGAATCAATTTATACATGTAAAAAATTTTCTTTAAATCATTTTTTGTTTTTAATATTAATACAATGTTATTAACAAGAAAGAGGAAAATGGGAGGATGAGGAAAGACAGCGGAGAACAGAGAAGTTTTTATTATACCTACATTCTTCTAATTGATAAAAGAACTGCTTCACATGTGAATTGAATTTAATTAGTACTTAAAGTTCAATTAAAATGGAACTAAATTCCAGTGTGCTTTTTTGATAATAATCTAATTCTAATAAAATGATGTAACAATTGTGTTCGCTTCACTGTGAACTTTCGATATCTTGCTATTATTAAAAACTCTTTCTTGACCTATGCTATCGCAGAATGAATAATTTATTTCCGTTTTAGATACGAACTCAATCACCAGTACAAACTGGTTATCAAGTGCGATAAGTCAAATATGTAATTCGGCAACTGAACATAAATTTATTTAAAAAGTTCTTTCTTTTGATATAATTGCTCGTTTGAGTGAAAATTTTTGAAAAAATAACACTTCGTATTTTCTCCCAATTTTTTATCTGCAGATAAATTATTTCAGTTGGCCCGTCCGCCAGCACAAAAAAAATTGTTAACAGAAGCAGAAAAAAGCTTCGCTCCAGTGCAGACAGGAGTCGAAATTAAAATAATAAACGTCCCGAATTCCCCGAAACAACTTTGTTAATACCGAAGCTATTTTCGGGCCGATTACGTGGGATGAAATTGGAATTAAAAGTTTCGGGCGTTTGCCCGGGCCCGCCGCAAAAACCGAAACTTTCACCAATTAAAAATAGATAATAATTTCCCGACGTTTGTTCCATGCCTTATTGAAAAATCAGGCTTGGATCAATACCCGGTGGCGAAAAGGCGGAAGGGTGGGCGTACGCCTCTTAATATCTCATGTCGAATTAATTTAAAATCTTTGGAGGAATTCTTGTCGACGTCGCTTGTGCCCCGGGATTGAAATGCTTATTTGACGAGCTGTCAAATTAATTAATTATTTCCTTATTGCGACAGAATGCTGAGCTTTTACGGCGTTGAGTGTCATTGTGTATAAGTAGGTACGACTTTCCAAAAAGAATTTATTTAGATTTATTAATCGATTGTCTAAAAAGTCTTGGGAATATTTTTTATTTCAATAGAAATGTGAACAAAATAAAACAACGCCTATTTATGAAAACGAAGGCAATCCAAAAACTTTAAAAATGAACAGCAGAGATCGGAATCACATATCTTGACGTCATCAATTAGAGAACGAGTGATTTATGATTTCTGAAAAAGAGACAAAATTATTTTTAATTCGTTTTCACTGGGCACTCGTCTTAGGAATAATCTGACTTTCTACAGTCTACGCTAGATCTTCATGTATGGTGACATCATGACAATATAGTAGACAGAGTGCGCCTCAACATGATGATGTCAAAATATGTGATTCCAATCTGTAATAATTAGTAATACATAATTAATGGTCGGCAAAAAAAAAAATCTGAATGGGAGCCTACACAATACAATTGTTATTCCCGTAATTTGGCTATCTAACAGAGGTTGTGAAAGTACTGGAACTGAAAGCCTATCATTGAAATATAGTGGAAAAATGGGCTAATGAATTTTTAATGATTTGAAATGATTTAAATATGAAGATGTCAAGAAAACAGGTTTCAGTACAAACGATTTGAGAAAGAAATTGGAATCCTTTAACAAATTACAGCCGAAGCTTCATAACTCGAATCTCAAGGGACCGAAAAATTACTTCGAGTTATAGAAATTTCGAGTTAAAGAACAAGATTTCAGTTATACACAATGTGCAGGCACATCAGTAAATTTCGTCTTACAGAACATTTCGAGTTATGAAGGTTCGAGTTATAGAGCTGCGACTATAATTTGTTTTGACAGTGTACAATAATGGCCGTTCTTTGCTTCCATCTTTCTCCAACGAAAATATGTTCTTCCCTCATTTAGGTGCAAAACAGAATAGCTCGAGAGCGAGAGGAAATCAAACAGCTAAATGGTATTTAATGATGTATAGGAATAACGAACACTAAAGAAAAGAACAATACCAGAAGGATTACGCTTTGAAGCTCTGAAAGAATGGTGATAGACAAGTGTCAGTAAAAGATGGAATCCCTACCAAGAAACCGAGAATTTTTCTACGCCAATGCATTCGTAACACCATGATAAAAAAACAGAATCTGCAGGACAGAGAAAGTACAAAAGAAAAAGACGTTGTGCTATACACACCTCAGAAGTATTATAGCTTGAATGTTTGTTACAGATGGCACTGAAATATTTAAATTTATGATGAATTTTATGTAATCATGTTATAAATCTAAACTTCCTTCTTCTTCTTCTTCTTCTTCTTCAGAGTTCAGATTGGAAGTTAATGAGCTTAGGACTGCTACTTTTACTACTTTGCATTTCAAGGCCACATAAGTAACATTTAATTATTTTTTACTTATCTGCATTGTGATAAACTGTATGTTTGTCATCATTCTTCCGGTATAAAGTACAAACATAGATGAGTTTGTAAAAGATTGTCAAAAAATAACGATTTATTATTATTTTGAGTTTTATTACATTTTTCCAATAAAAAAAAAATGGATGAGATTGGAAACAGAATTTGTTGGTAATTTTCTGGTGAAATTCTAAGCCAATCCTTGAGTATTTTGTTTTTAAAAGTATAAAAAATAATGAGAGTTAAGTTAATATGTTTTCGCAGATCTTGGATTTTTACTTTTGCTTTCCTGGCAATATTCTATAGAGTGAAGTTCTAAGCAAAATATTACGAACATTTTTGTTTCTGATGTCTGAAAAATCGGTTGAAGTATTGAGAGCTAATTAGAATGGAAATTAACTCAACATAAGTTATTTTTTTGTGAGAAAAGGGCAGAATACGTGTAAACTAAATGAAATGCAATGAAAAGTCATACTTAAGAATTATACAGAGCGTCATCTATTTCGAGAAATCTTTTTGTATAGAACGTCGATACGTGTATTATTATATACATACGTTATTCCAATTGAATCTATTAGTTAGTTACTCCAGTTAAATCATGGTTACTGAATTTTTTTTGATAAAAACTATTTTTTTGTTGACTATTTAAGGACTGATACTTCAGTCACTGGTTAACTTTATTCTTTGGTTTATTCCCAGTTCCTGGTTTAGTCCTTACAATTGTAGGCATGGGAATAAACCAAAGGTTAAAGTGAATCAGTGAATAAAGTACAGGTTCTATGTGTGACATTTTCAAGCAACGAATCTGTCAATTTTGATCAGAAAACCATCGATAAAACAATCGGATTTTTGTTATTTCCAAATCTTTCTGACACAAGATTTCCAAAGATTGTTGCAATACTAAAAAAAGGGGGGAATTCTTTTTGCATTCATTTTTTTGTCTTAAAAGCCTTATGGCAGTTTTACACTATGACATTTTCTATCTAAAATCTGTTACAAAGTAAGTGAGAAGTGCCAATTCAACCAATCAAAATTCACTATGGTAGCCTATCTCTCTCACTTTGTAACAAAAATTGGTATCAAAGTTAGCAAATGTAAAATGGGCTTTAAAAAACTAAATTTTAAAATTACATGAGTACATGTATGTTGCAATGCAAGACATTACTGATATAATTATACATGAACACCTGATTAATGATTTAAAGGCAAATAATAATGTAGTGCTGGATCCGGAAAATGAGCTGAAGAAAGTATAAATAAAAATATTGAGGAAACAAAATTAAAACAGTATGTTTTCTAACAACCATGACAATACCTTGGCACTTGGGTGCTGACAAAGTTGTATTAAAAAATCGAAAGAGATAATATGGCTCAACTTAAAAAGTACTCATTAAAATAATGTTCAAAGAAAATTGATATCTGGCAAAATAAATAAAAAATTAACGAAAACAAAGACCAATAAGAAGCAATAAAATTTGTCGTGATAAATCAAGCAAAATCTAAACAATTATTCAACCAGCTCAACTTGAAGGGAAGTGATGAATTCTCCTTGGAGTAAACCATGCAGCAAAAGAACAGGTGGTAAATTCTAGTATTTTTGCAAAAAACGCAAAAGCTTCACTCTGGTGTAGCCGAAGCAAAGTCTGTGAAACATCATCCAGTAAAGATTAAAATAGCTGAACACTCACGTTATTACAAAAACACTCTCTCTGCATGGCCGTAAATAAACGAGGCAGATTACATTTTGCTACGGTCGTGAAGTCGTATTTACATTTAACGTTTTTAGCAATCAATTTACGACAGGACGCTTAAGAAGTGGTTCAATTAAAGAGGTTAAAAAGAAGCGGACTGTCTGAATCATCGCAGATAAAATAGGTACAAAGTAAACAGTGCGTAATCACCAACAGAAGCAAACATTTGTAATCACTAAAGCTAATACAAGGAAACAATGCTTCTTTGCATTATTTAATTTGCATTAAAAAATGCACTAAACGGAGAATGTTAACGTTCTATTTGGGTTCATTTTGCTGAAGGTTCTTGACTTCTCGCAATCGTAAATTGTGAATTTTCGAGTTTCTAATTATGTAATTATTTTGACTTTTCTTTAAGTAGGTATCACATTACCAGATGATTCTCTAAGGAAATGGGATTCAGTGGTAATGTAAGTAAAGTGAAGAATATTTAATTAACCTTAGGAACTTGAAAACTGTTAAGTCAATGCGTGGGTTTCCACATAAGGAATTTCAATTTAAAGCAAACACTTGATGCCGTAAACCTAATTAAACTCGAGCTACTCAACAGGGAAGTTGCATTAAAATTTCTGTAAATTCAAATTTACTCATTGACGAGGAGCTGACAGTAGATAAAAGCTGGAAAATTATACTCGGTGATAATTTATTCGAAACTTTCAAAGCATAATAAATTCCTATAAAAAATTATTCGAATTCCTCAAAATGTAAAAGTGTAAAATTATTAACAAAACTAAAATCACTTTGGAATTTAAGGTAGAGATGTTATTTTTGTTTATTGACAGTTTTTTAAAAATAAGTCTGGATTTTTTAAATAACAAATTAAAGAGTGACCTAAATATTCATTTCTAATTTGATCCATTTTATCTTATCAATAAACATATCGGTTATACCTAATTAATTAATTATAAATGAACATGCGCTCAAATAAATACGTACACCGGTTTGCACCGAACAAATAAGCTCAGCTTAAATTTAAGCGTCATTTAGAATGTGACTTACCCAATGTCACATTATAAATACCACTTAATTTTAAGCTCAGCTTAAGTGATCGGAGCAAATGGCCAGTAGTATTGTAACTTTAGTAACTTTTGAGTTAAAATAGTTTCTGTTCAAAAAAGAAAGTACTTTAATTTCGACAAAAGAAAACGAAATGTACAGTCACGACCAAAGACGATGTCATAGAATGAAAGAGCTCGCAATGAACTGCTCTGGTCTTTATCGTCCTTGCTTTTCATGACGATCAGTAAACGTCGTGCTTTTGCATCGATAACTTAAAATTACAATTTTGTTGATAAGGTTGAATCCATGTGAAATATGACAGACTCTGATATAAAATGACTACAAATTGTAATCGTTTTTATTTTTATATTGCAATAGCTTTTTTTCTCCAGCTTATAATAATTTTATGGGTAGCCTAAATCAGAATCATCGAAAACCAAAGGATTCATGAACTGATATCATTTTTCTACTTCATTAATTTCATCGTGGAAAATAATTGGGGGTAAGGAAGTAATTACTAGATTAAATAAGAAGTGTTATGTTAATTACAAGAAGAATAGAGTATGAGGTCTCACCGTATTCACCGTGAACGGCACACATATGCGTTGGTCCCATATCAGGGGGTGCTCCGTGCATAAAAAAGTGGTTATCCGCATAGTACTCGCCATAGTGGGAATGGATTGGAGAGCAGTACATGTCATTCTGGGGTTCTTGCACCACACTCTGGCTAGCTACCATTCCTCCTCTGCGACAAGTACCACGCCCACCGCGGTAAACTCCACGCCGAGACACTTTTACACACCCTTAACAGCCCTCGACACTGAATCACCACCCCACATCGAGCAGTGTCTCCACCATGAAGCACCTGAAGCACTCGCCCGAAAACACTAGCTCACTCGGCCACGGTTGCGTACAACGAACGACGTCTGTGTGCTCGTGGGCTCTCACCGACTCTCCCGAACGTCTTTAAACAACTTGAAAAAAGAAAACAAAAGCAATTACATTAGAGAAATTCTGTGATTGCGAGCGATCGTGGAATTTGCGTGCCAACTTCTGATTCTTGGAGATTCGACGGGGAATTTCTTCCTTCCAAGTTTCTTTGTTCTTTTTTAATTAAAGTAGATATAACCCGGAGCAAGCTTTGCTTGCGTTTTGTTTTCCCATTATACTCGTTTTATGATCACAAAACGAGTTTTGACGTAGAACGAGGAATACAATTACTTTTATTTTTAAAACTGATTCCAAAATGAGATATGATATGATAATATATCTACAAGGTCCAAAATCTTAAAAACAAGTCCCTTACTAAAAGAACATTTTCAATTACATTATCCACAAACACAGGCATATTTAATTTCAAAACCGTAAGTTCATTCATAGATAACGAATAATAAACACTACGATAAAAGGTATTACATATTCAAATAAAAAAAAATAGCTAAGGGCTATTTTCATAATAGTGCTAAAGGAGACTTTAATTTAAAGTCACTTTAAGCATAGGAAAACTAATGTATTTTTATAGGTTAAAGTCACTTTAAATTTAAAGTTCTATTATGAAAACGGCCCTTATAAACCGTTTAGGTGGTTTACAGGTTTGCATGTTTGCTTTTGGACTGAATGGCGCAAGCTTTTCAATTGGGGATGAAAAACACGCTCTCTTATCGGATAGGAAAGTCTTTTTTTATTGGTTTTCCCCTTTTGTCAAATTTGTTTCCTAATTTGCCAAATGACTTTCCAGTCCGTTCAAAGTACAGTAGGCCTAGGGATTGGAAAGTCATTTGAGAAATTCGGAAACACATTTGACAAAAGGGGGAAAGCAAAAGAAAAATACTGTAAAATCGTAAGCCCCAACAATATGATGTTTGACACGGTCAAAATTCCTATCGGGGGTGGAATTCCTCCGTGTTCGGCTAGTAGGCCATAGCAGTGGACGTCTAGAGGTACGAAGAACATTTCGTAATCCGGTACCTCCGCCATTAAGTATGAAATAGTTAATAAATAATAGTGAAAAATTTTGACAAAGCAAAATATGTAGTTGCCTACGCCTTCTAGAAACAGTATGGAAATGTAAGAATGTAATCAACGCAAAAGGAAACTTAGAAAAAATATTTTGATACATTTTAATACATTATAGAGAAGATTCTTTGAACGTCTTCCAAATGTCTGAGAATTTCTATTAGGTTAATCATGAGGAAAAAACATTTTCCCAGGAACCAACCTTGCTTGGTTCCTGGGAGACTCGGTGTCCCCATGTATTTTAAGGACTGCTTATAAGTTTGACAATGTCTTTGTAAGACGAAACCGCGGTCGCTTTTTCAATAAAACTTTTTGTATCATTGGCACTGCTTTTTCCTCATGATTAAAATATTTGATACAAAGAGCATGAAGGTATTCAACAATTTCTATTAGGTATTTAGAGAACAAAATTGCTTTTTCAAAAATTGTTTAAAACTGAGAACAAGAGCCAATCTTTAGGGGAGGCAATACATGGATTAAGGATTTTGGGAAAAATTTTATTACAGTTTTAAAATTTGGTTCAACAATGTGCCCATCACCGGTACTAAAAACGAAACGCTGTACCAAGGCCATAGCTGTAAGTAGGTAGTAAATCAAGCACATTTTTGAACGAGTTCATAGCTTTTCGTTCCGTTTTTAGTGTCGGCGATGGTACATAGATACAAATCAAGTACATAAAGGAAATAACTAGTTATGGTTTGTATTCTTCATGCGTTATCTTAACAATTTTGAAGAAACTTAAAATATAGTTTCCCAGAAAAAAAAGTAAGATACTGACTGAAATTTACAAGTATGTACTTGAATAAAATAGGAAAGAAAAATATAAATATTTTGATTAATAAAATTACGTTACTTTATTTATAATAGTCTTAATCAATCAGTATCTACTTGGAAACCCTGAAAATTTTATTGCAGCCAACCCTCAACAAATAATTTGTAATTATTGTTTGTAAATTCGATACAAGTGTCGACATTTCGCTGTAAGTTTGACAGCTTCTTCATTATTTATCCTGAAGAAGCTATCAAAACGTACAGAGAAACGTCGACATTTATATCAATTTTACGAACTGTCCGATCAATTATAATTACAAATTTGGCGATAATTTTAAACAGACAAGAAAGTGCTTCAGTTCAGTGATAATTCATAATAATAAGTCAGTCAATAATAAGCTTTTGACAGGTGTTAATTGTTTGATGTTTCCCGTTTAATTTAAAATCAAGCTAAAACGATTTGTTTCAATAATAAATAATAGTTTATTTATACTAGTTTGCCTAACCACACGTTAAGACCATTGACAGTGGACTAAACCAACTCGATTATGCGCGTGCTAATTAACAAAATTATTTAAACATTCTTAGGGCCAGTTTACAGAAAATTTAATTGCAATCAAATTTTAATGACGTTGTTAATTTGACAGTTCGCAATGTAATTCTTATGGCAACTTAATCGTGATTACTTTAATTCGAAATTAAATATTTGATTTGCTTTCTGTAAACCCACCCTTAATCTATAAATAGGTAATGCTGTAAATTAAAAAATGGAAGCAAAGCTGAATATTATAGAAAAAATGAGAAATAACACCTCGATGTAGTTTAGAGGATTCCCCGCTTTAAGTGAATTAATATACAGGCTGTATCTAATATTAGTACATATGTATACATAATATGTAATTATTAGTAATACAGTTGTAATCTTAGAAGATTAAAAAACTGTAACAGGCAAATATTTATTTACAGTTTCTCTTGTACTAGACAGAGTTAGGTATCAAAAGTCTTCTAGATCAAAGACTTACCCATCGTGAAATAAAATTCTATAGTACAAAGACAAACATTATGCGGTGTTTATAAGCAGCATGTAATAATTTTTTTTAAATTTTCATAAAGAAATAATTTCGTAAATAATAAAGTAAAATTGAGAGTAATGTATTATTTGTGTTTTACAGGATTTGTTTGTACAGCTGTTGATTTCAAGTGTGTTTTTCGAATATATTAAGTTTGTGAAAATATATTTAGAAATAGAATTTTTAAAATGTAAATACATAAGATTCAAGCTTAGAATTGTAATAATTAGAAGCGATACGGAACTTAATGTACGTAATACATATTGGCGGTTTTGCAAAAAACCGACCAAGCAAAAAAGCTTCGATTCTGTAAACCTCCGAACTTTTCTATGATCTGTATTTGTTTGTGCGATTCTTCGGAAATTAAATTAATAAATTGTTGTTTTCTGTCTCATTCTACAAGATATCTTCCTTATTTATTCACCTCCACACACACACACACACACCCATACACGTATACACTGACGCAGATAATTTTAAATGTGAAGGCTCGCGAGTGCCATCTACATCCAAAATTTATCACACGACACTACAATACACTCTACGACCAAGAATCAGCCTAAAAGGTACACTGCAAAATATATCGGAGTAGGAGCTGCCGCAGTAAACAACAAAGTAAGAAAGCGATAAGAATAATAAGGTATAAACAAAATAAAAAATTTAGAAAAAAATTAACAAATTTCCCTGAGATTCCATAACATTGCAATAAAATTGGCACCCAACGTGGGGCATATCAGGAAATTTGCAATATGAAAGTCGTATACATACATATGTGCACCACTCGCTATTTCCGCTGTAGTATTGATTTGATCAACTTCAACGTAATTGTTTAAATTATATGCCGATTTGATCAATCACAGTTAAGAATACACCGTGACCTCCGACTGCCAGCGGTAAATGTGTTTCACGAAAGTTAAAAAGAAATAGCTATATAACAGTTCTTAAAATTATCCATCGATCAATCGGCATACAGAATCGGAAATTTGCTTCGATTCGATTCACGGAGAACTAATTGCCACCGGCTCGGCAGGGTGGCTGGTAGCCGGCGTCGAAAACAAGTGGGCGTGATTAGTCAAATTTCTCTTTTTATTTTTCTAGTGCGTTCTCTGTCGCAGGCATTATAACAAGAGGTTAACATTTACCGAATCTGTATATTAAGAAAATGACGTATTGCGGTGATATGGGATATTTATTAATTATCTGATAATTGTTACAAATTTTTGCATTCGTTGTTTTTCTCAGGGTAATTTTTGTCGATTTTCTAACTTTATTTTTGTTTATAGTTTAAATCTTATTTGTTATTGCCTTTCTTAATTTGTTGATTACGGTGACAGCTCCTGCTCCTCTCCTGATGTGTTTTGCAGTGTATCTTTTTCCTCGTGGAGTGTATTCGTTATGTGATAAGTTTTGAATGTAAATTGCACTCACGAGCCCTTGCATTCAAAATTACCGCGTCAGTGTTCGTGTACGTTGTGTGTGTGTAAAATAAAGAAGAATACTCGTAGACAGTGATAGAAAAAATGGTTTATTAAATCAATTATTTATGAAGTCATACAAACAAATACTGATCGTATAAAGAGTCGAAGTTTTATTTGGTCAGTCGGTTTTTTGCAAAACCGCTGATATTACTTACATTAGATTCGTGTCGATCTTTGATCCTACCTTGAATGAATGTAAACAACACGGAGCCTATTCTGTAGGCGCAATGGTTACTTTAGTTAAAATAGCTCAGACGCGGTGCCCTCACTGATCCAATTTCCGAACTCCGCGCTCTTGCTTACAGTTTCCAACAAACGTCCGGTCGTCAATTGCATTGATAAATCGATTATTCTAATTATTACAATCCTGGCTTTAAATCCTACGAATTTACATTTCAAAAATTCTAAATAATTTACTTATAATATACACGTAATTTAAAATTGCTTATTTCTATAAATATTTACACAAATTTAATATATTTGATAAAACGTTTGAATTTAATAATTGTAAACAAATAAATCTTGTAAAACATAACTTATACATTACTCTAAATTTCTCTTTACTATTTACAAATTATTTCTTTGAAAAAGTCTTTTGTTTAGCTTATAAACACAGTATGTGTAAGTTCAGTTTTAATTATAAGCCATGACATGATAAAAGATGATTTGCTGTTGATTTTGACAACTGTCATAGCATAACCTATAAGTGAAATTATGTAATTATTATTTTCCGTTTCAAAAGACTGCATTCAATAATTAATTGTTGGTTACAGAAATTCAAACATTATTCTTGAATTTGTCTGGTGTCTCTAATCTTTATACAACATGATAGGCAATGGTAGGTAAAGTAAAATGTCATCTTGACATTTGTAAGGAATTCAACGTCATAAATCGGAAATGTCGACATTAAGGATACAAGTATTAATTTGACTTTTCAGTGCCAACTAACCCAGAAGCCTATAATTTATGACCCAGGGCTCATCTTTTACGATCAAGATTTTAGGTAATTATGGTATGAAATTAAAATACATACATATTTAGGAATTTGACTTAGGGGGATACAGAAACTACTGTGCGATCTTAAACAAATTTTATGAGCATGTTTTCATTGCAGTATTCTTCAAGCTAATCGACGATGTACTGACACTACATTTCCAGAAATTATTAGAATCTAACAGTGAAATATCATGAGGAGTTTTGAATTTTAATCTAAAATTGTGGTGTTTTGCTTGTCATATTATACAGGCTGATTTTAATGGTTGTGATAAATTCTTCAAGCTTAATTGACGATGTACTGATATTACATTTCCAGGAGTTATTAGAATCTAACAATGAAATATTGTAGGGAATTTGAATTTTAATCTAAAATAGTGGCGTTTTGCTTTTCATATTATACAGGTTGATTTTAATAGTTGTGACAAAGTTCTTCAAGCTTAACTGACGATGTACTGATATTACATTTCTAGGAGTTATTAGAATCCAACAGTGAAATATCATAGGGAATTTGAATTTTAATCTAAAATTGTGGTGTTTTGCTTTTCATATTATACAGGGTGACTTTAATAGTTGTGACAAATTTGAAACCTATAATATTTCACAACACAACAAATGGTAATGATTGAGCTAATATGTCCTTAATCAAGAATTAAAAGTTCTCGAGAAAGTTGTAGTTGTTTTAGAATCTCTGGCACTGCTTGTTTATAGACGACAGCAGTTGAAAATTATGATTAGAAGACTACTGATTCAATAAGTGTTTTAATGCTAACAATTAGTAAGCGAGATATAATGCGCTCGTGAACTGGATCGATTATCTTCATTTTGCACGAGCTAGTTCCAGTTCCAGATGAAGAAAATTATTATCTCCAAAATTAAGCTAACCGGAAAATCAAGGTCCTTCCAACAGTGTCTTATAATTAACCTAATGTTATTTCACGATAAAAATTCCGTTTCTATTTTATTGCGGAAGATGTTTTATAGCCGTCCGTTATATCGAGGC